>CM075858.1:86791940-87169553 GCA_037975125.1 Latrodectus hesperus
TTCTTTAAAGTGCATAATCGTCAGCTGTCAAATAATGAAGCATAAGATTCATAAAAATTTCAAGAAAATAGCATGTTGAGCAAAAGTAAAACTTGCGCTTCGAAGAATCTTAAGGATAAACTAACTTCTTTCTCAATTATTCTAAAAATAATGTATATAAATTATTATTTTTGGAACTGTGACCATAACTTAAATAACTTCTAATTTAAATAAAGTTAAAATTTAAAGTAGTTCTTTTTGTTTGCATATATATATATATATATATATATATATATATATATATATATATATATATATATATATATATATATATATATATATATTTTAAACTTTTTACTCATATTTTAATTAAATTTTACTGATATTAATTAGATAAAAGTAATTCAGCTGTATTAGTTAAATATTAAATAATATTTTAGGCAAATGATAATTTATTGAGACTACTGCAATGCGAATCCAAGTAAATACGTCAATATTTATTACCTACTTAGCTTATACATAAGTAAAATTTAATTTATTTTCTTTTGCGTGTTTACCAAATATTTCACGTTAATTTTAAAAAATGCAAAAAATTAATTTCATAATATTTATAAAAGGCATTCCAATGATATCTAATAATTAAATGAATTAAAATCTCAAAAACATCTTTCACTTTAAAGTTTACCTTAATTTTGTGTTAATTAAAAAAAACTACAGATTAATTAGTAAACTCACAATGAGACAAGAACATATTTATTTATGTGAAATGACTATGAGATTTGTATAGCAAGTACTGGGCACAAAAGTGTGAAAACATATAAAATGCTTAATATTCTATTATTACTTCCCACACAATGCTATTCTAAAGTGCACATTTCTTTTTAAATATGTTCATTAAAAAGCACTTAAAGCAATGCTGTAAAAGTTTAATATTGCATAGAGCTTTTATGATGTTAGCGATACAATATTATATCTAAAGTTATGCTTTTATCATAACTTTAGATATAATATTGAGAAAGTGGGAAACAGTTAAATCGAATTTAAGGAGTTGTGCCGTCTAAAAAAACCTTGTTTTTGGAAATGACTAGCATCTTTAAGTGACCAATCAAATGGATTATGAAAGGAGCTTCAGTAGCACAAATTACTAGCTTTTAATTCCAACATTCTGTATTTGAGGAATGGAATCCAATTTAATTGGTATTGATTTCCAGTATATGTTATCTCGACAAATTTCTTTACTTGATTATAAAACTTTTACAGATAGTTAGCTAGTGAAAGAAGCTATATATAAAATCAGTAATTAAATAACTTTTTAAAATTGAGATTAATATTGAGGCAAACAGGACACTGTAAAATTTCCATAAAGATTTATGATTTTGGTCCAAATCATAGATAGTTCATGTTGTACCACATTGATAATATAATACTTTTGCATGAAAAAAATTTACTTGTATTCAATAACAATTTCATACAATTGCTTCTTGAACTTGAAATTTTGTTCTGAGTTCCAACTAGAAGGTGTCTAATATTTCATCTGGTGGTGAAGTAGAAGGCCTTTGGTTAATAAAGCTTGATGGAACAATTTAAAAAAAAAAAAAAACATTTTAGTTATTTTTATTCTCAAAAATTAAATAAAAGTCATCTTTTTCAATTTAAGACTAAATTCTTTGAGCTGTCAACTGAAATAATTTGTACTAATAAAAGAATTAATGTTGAATATTAAAATGATAAGTGAGGGATTAAATTTAAATAAATCAATCTAAATAAAGATCAAGAAATTCAAATGGCTAAACACTAGAATTTAAAAAATATGGTACATAAATTAAAGTATAAAAAATATATAATATTTTTATATGAAAGTATTAAAACTTTTTGCTTAAAAATTTATTGTTTAATATTGAAATTTTTATATATTTAAAATTTTAATTCAATTTAGTTTAATATATTTTAAATATTTAAAAAAGAATAAGTATTTTCAGAAATCCCGTGTAATTAAATATTAATTTAGGATAAAAATGTAAAACATTAAGTAAATAATACAAAATATTTATTAAAATAATAAATCTTATTTATAACGAAATGCTTATGCAGAATTCTTCATTTTTTTCTTAATGGTATACACTCATCACACTCAAATCTGTAACATTGAAATTATTCACTGAGTAGCATTGTTATCACGTGGTACGTTGATATCCATACGTAGCCTTATGCATAGTATAAATGAAACAAAAAAGTGCTGAGCACAAACCAAATACACATATTATTTCAGTGCCATTAAAATTTGGTATGCTATGGGAAAGAATCGAAATGTAAAGTATGAGACATTAATATTAATGAAATTCGGTAAAGAAGCATGATATAGGGACAGTTTCCCTTTTCGAGAATTACTATCTTACAATAAAACTAAGCCGACCGATTGGCTGAGTGGTTAGCGTTCCTGACTCCTGAGCTGTGGGTCCCGGGTTCGAATCCCGGTTCAGGTATGGATGTTCCTTTCCTTGTCTGTTCTCTCTGTCATTTCTTCTGTGATGTTGTTTGAATGTGACCCGCCCTATAAACGGGTTTGTGGTAGTATGGCGCCGGTAACGCTATTCGCCTCCGTGACATGGTTCACAGGTGCACGCTGGGTAACGACAAATGAGTAGCAGTATCTGGCCTCGTTGTGGCATAGGGTTAAACCTCTTGTGCCCGCCATTGGAAAAAATAAAACTAAAGAAACCATTCCAGGGAAACATGGAGCTAAATTGAACCAATTTTTAATTTTAAAATTATCACACAAATCAGAAAACGTAAATTAGATATTTCTTTGTAATTTGTAAATAAAATGTAATAGGTAAATAAAATTTTAGAAATCCTTTATTGATATAGTTTACTTTACTAAATAAATAAGTGGACAATCTTACATTCATCTTCCTCATTATAATAGGAACGTACTTTTTAAATATTTTAACAAAAAAATCAAGTAAATCAGAGCGTTCAAATTATACGTTTATTTGCAGTTTTCTATCGTATTGCAATGATAGGATATAAAATGGTAATATACATCGTGCGGTCAATGAGACCGTCCCTTAGTCCTATTCATTTTAAAGGTAAATTTGATGTAGAATACCGTACTATATGGAATAGTACAGAAACGATATGAAGTTTAATTTGTTAGGTAGAGAGCAACGTTAAATGTTACAAAATTTTAAAATTCAAATCTTTCTATGTTAATTCCAGCATTTTTAAAAAATTTAAAGGCAAATTTAAGTTTCTATTTACACAACTCCATGAACTTGAGTACAATACAGGATAAGTTATTCTAAGATTGATATGAAAGGGAATTTATAACGTTTAATAAGCAAAAAAGGGAATTTATTTTAAAAAACATCCTTATCGATTACTTCAATAACATTATTTTATATGATCGTTAAGCATCTTAATTTCAGTCGCAGTATTTCTTCATCAGTACAAATATTTTGCAGAGTATTTTTGAATTTAAAAACCAAATTCGTTGCCCTGAAATTTAGTATAATGTAATATTATTATGCCTGAGTTTTCATTGCTAGAAGAAAGTAAAGCTCTTTTAGATATTTTAAAACCCAAATTTTATTTATTAAAAAGTAAAAGTTTTATTTTCTCACGAAGAAACTGAACTTTCCATGTATCACAAAATTTGTCATGAGGATTTCAGATGTAAGAACATTCAAGTACGTAAATATTTACAGGGTAAAAGCAAAATAATTAAATTTTTAAACAAAATAATTAAAAAGTTAATACCAAAGATTGTTTAATGGTTCTTCAATAATAAATTGGCAATATTTTCACAGCCCTAAAATGAAAGAGATATGAATTTGTATAAATACTAAATACATTAATGTTTGTTATATTTATATACAATTAAATTTATTCAACTTACCTAGACTTGATTGTCAAATTTATACAAAAAGGTTTCAAACTACTGGAAAATTTCAAATGCCCTTTGCTAAATGTTCTCACTGAATGGAATTTTCCTACTACAGTTATTAAAAGAAATACCAATAGGTTTGACATATGACATTCTATTCACACCAAGTCAATACATTGTTTACAGCTGTTTGCGTTTGCCTCTCAATCAATCGTATGTCAGATTCCTGACAAGAAATTTTTAGATCTAATTAAAATTAATTGAAGATCACATATTGTATTTGTTACAATTTTTTCAAACATTCGATAAAAATAATATACATTATAATTTATGTATTGCAAAGCATACATTTCTAGCACGTACTAGTTTAATTTTAAATTTGCACATAAACCTTGGTGAGAACATCATAGAATGAAATAGATTTTAAAGTTACTTCATATACAAATTCTGTTAAAAATGTTTTTGGAAAAACATATTACTGTACTGTATTTGTATTGTAAGTATATTGTATGCACATACGTAACATTATTTGATATCACAAGTCATATATTACCCTTCGAAGGAAAACTATTGTTATGAAATATTACTATACTCATATTAAAAGACCTTGCCTATTAAATTAATTTCTTTCAAGATAATCAATCATTTTACGGAAGTTGATCTGGTCAAAACTTTGCTGTGAGGTTTCTAACTGTAAGCCATTTGCCTCTGTAATAGTTAAAAATTTTGGGACCTGATGAAAGTTGAAGTTGCCTAAGAGATGGTGATGACATAGCTTCAGGAGCACTATTACCCAATTCCATTAAGCTTCCCGAGAGTTAGTGAAACATTCAAGAAAGTTTATGCAAGATCTTGCAATTTAAGAGAGAAATACATAGAGATTTTTACAATTCTTGAGTAGAACGAGTGTGTGCAATATAAGAATAACATAAATACTTAATAAAATATTTAAAAAAAATTACAGATACATTACATATGATCAATGGAAGTACTCCCTGGCTTAGAATTGGGTTTGCATGAAAGTGTTATGGGTAAATCATTTCATCTGTTTATTTTGCACCTTTAAATCTTATTATTATAAAAATATTCAACTAAGACACTTTATTTAAGCAGGAAAATTCGCTTTAGTATTGGTGTAGGTAGAAGCGGTGCCATCCGCTGATGTATCGTCGTAACTGATTAATGTCTTAGCAAAAACAGCAATTTGTAGCAATTTGTTTACAAGCAAACATTCGTTTACCAACAATTAATGGGTAGGAGAATTTAAAAGCGTATTGACAGTTCTTTACACTATATTGATAGAGTTAAAGTAGAAAGGTTACAACAATTTAATGAAATAAGATATGATTGCTAGAAGTTAACCGTCGTTGGTTTTAGACGAAGTATTGCTCTTGGCCTACAAACGAATTTAAGGTATACGGGTTATAGTTTGGGATGTTTTGCATATCCGTGTTTTCTATACTATATAATTTTCTGTAGAATTTAAATGCAATATGTTTTATAAAGTTGCTAAGGGTTAATATACCTAAGTCCTTTCTAATTTGGGCATTCCTGAAGTAATATTCCGCTTTTGAAATAACCCTACGGATTTTATTTTGTTGCCTTTCGAAGTTATTTATGGAAGTCGCACAAACACCACCCCATATCTCGCAGGCGTATGTTATAATGGGCCTGATGTACATTTTGTAAATTGGGATTTTATTACTCAAAGATAAGGTTGTGTTTTTCGCTAGAAGGTGATACAGTGCTCTAGTGGCACTGTTGACTTTAGTTTTTATTTCGTTTATGTGTGGCCCCCACGTTAGTCTATTATCTAGGATTACTTCAAGATATATTGTTTGTAGGGACCATTGTATTTTGTTTCCGAAAATTTTTAGTTTTTGGCATTCTTTTCTTTTTCTTCAGAATAGAACCACAGTGCATTTGTCCGTATTTATTTTGATTTTCCTTCAGACTAAACAGTTTTCAATTTTTTTAATGTGAGTAGTAAGGTATGTGTGGATGGTGTCAAGGTGTGATCATGATGGCTGTGTCGTCTGCAAATAGTGAGAGTAAGGTGTCGTTGTGCCTTGGGAAGTCATTAATGTAAATGTTGAATAAAAGTGCACCGAGGAGCAATCCTTGATCAACACCAGTCTCTATCGTTTTAACTGTGGATAGGTGATTATTGAATTTGACCTGGAAGATTCTATGATCGAGGTAGTTTTTAATAAATGAAATAAGTTGTTTGGGAAATTTAATGTTTCATTTAGAAAGAGACTTCTGGTAAAAATCGTTGTTTCCTATCACTGAACTTTGCCGTTTACCTTCCTTATAACAGCCTCTTCAAAGTGGAGATAAAACTTTTCTCTACAGATAAAGGAGACTACTTTAGAGGCCCTATCTTATTACTTGACAAACAAGAACTTCTTTTAAGACTCATTGAGGCATTGTGGTGTCCAAACATTTCTTATCTTCTAACGAGAGATATTTTGGGCATTGTTATCGAGTAAATTTGTCCGATCAGTCGTATCCAAATGATTAATTTGTGTGTGGAATTATGTCAAAACATTCTACTTCTGTATTCGCACCTCATCATTTAGACAAGGTGAGAATGTCATCGATGTTTGGGACTACCGGTGAGGACCTAGTTGGTCCTCCGCTCGTCCAAAATCATGACAAAGTTCGGATAGTAATTTTACTTTGTGCAGTTTACCATGCCATCCATTTTGAGCCTGTTTTCATGAGTCATTCAGTCAGTCACTTATTTTTGAGCCATTTAATCTCGATTTTTAAGATTCAGATCTTAAATTTCTTCGTGTAGCTTTCCTTTGCTTATCTATTGTTGACATTCCTATACTAAACGTCTTGCAGAATTTAAATTGACTTTAAGTTCATGAAGTTTTTAAGGAATTCCTGAACGTATACTCAATTTATTATCACTTAACCAATAATCAGTTTTTCGTTTAAGATTCTTTATGTTGTCATTGAAGCTGTCAAAGCTTTCAAGGTAGGTGGCATGGAGTGACGCCACTTGTACACTTTCACTGTTACCAGACTCATGCGCACGGCGGGAGAAAGGTCTCGTTCTCAGCCAGCGTGGGAGTAATAAATAGCACTCGGTTTGTTAAAATAAATGTCATTGTTTTTGTTAAAATCATTATCGAATCATTTCAAAATCAAACATTAATCATAAATTTATGTCGTCAGACACTGAACGAAACACTATTAGTTCAAGATACAGAAAGCCGAAAGGTATCCACTCAAAAGGATGAAATCTTCTTGTAATGGTATCCACTAGAAAGGGATAGTTAAAACTAGCTTGAGTTTAGGAAATATAACTAAGGTAACAGTTGGATAAAAATTTTCTTTTCCAGATGTAATTGTTTCAGAATGTGTTCATTTAATGAAAAATGTTCTTTGTGATATTCCTGATACTACTTTTATAGCAGCCGTGGAGAAGGAGAAAATTAAATATATTAAACCTCTAATAACTTTGTCTGATATTAACGAAAGGAAATATCTTTTTACATAATGTAGTGTAAGATTAATCTTTTAATAGAGGATATAGAGGAATAATATTTCTTTCTTTGCCGATTTTTGACATTTTGATAGCTTAACTATAATCTGAAAAAAATAGCAGGACTTTAAAAAGGCTATCAGTACTTATAATAAATCAAGATGTATTTAAAATTGCTGTTGACCATAACTTTAATTGAGTCTTGCACCATGATAAATTTTTAAGAGTTAGCAGAAGCTAACTTGGCCATCGTAAATTTGAGTCATTCTCCTCTGCGAAATAATCGGAATTGCTCTTTGATCTTCTTGGAAGTTTTGAATGTTGCGAAAAGAAGCGTTCGTCAGGTGATAAAACTGATTTTTTTAAGGAAATGAGATGTACAGTATATTATATAGTCATTGAGTATCGCAAAGCTATTAGAATAGTGGACTATTAAAATGTTCAAAACCAAAAAAATTTTGATTTTTCTTTTTTAGTTAATAAAAAATATGAATCATTCTCTGAATCTGCAAACAAAGAATTTTATATTTCAGTAAATTTTAGACAAAGTTATCATTGTTTTAATAATGCCATTAATGTATACGCCCCTTTTTCACGTTTGTTCAAAAACTAATAGGTAATACGTGGACAGTGTATTTGAATAACAATTAATTTCCAGGGAAATATAAGTATTTTTAGAAAATAATAAAATTTAAATATCACATTTTGACTAATATTTGTTTGATTTACGCAAATAAAACTTGAAAAAGTTTTATTTGCGTAATTTATAATATATAATTATTGCGTAAAAATTTAAGGTATTTATGTTGTAAACGAATGACCACGCCCATTTTCTATAATCTCATAACATGCAAAATAAGTATTTTTGAAATCATTATTTACTGAATTCTTGTTTTAGAATGTGCTATATTTTTGCCACATCAATATTACTTAGTTTTTGTTATTTTAAGGATTTCGTACTGGAACACTAATCTTGTTAATTTTTCACAGTTATTATTTGAATTTCACTGTTTGATTTCTATTTTCTCCTTGCCTTTCATGTAAAGCAGTTCTTTTCAGGACTACTTTATCATAATTTCTTGAATCAAACATTGTAATTTCAATCAAAAGGCATGCAATTAGTTCAAGGTACAGAAAACCTAAAGGCAGACAAACGAAGCGAAATTTTGCTGCAATTGTATCAGGTCATAACAGAAAATCAAAATTTGCTGAGGACCAAAGGAAACAGTTGATAAGAATGCATAGATATAGATGCTCCAGAATCTGTCCGTTCAACAAATAATATTCCTCACGCAACTGGAAATGAGTATGTTGTAATGAATAAAAATTGCTTTTCCAGTCTTCTAAGGAATTTGCAATACAGTAATTGTAGTGTCTATAATTTAGATGTATTCACTCAGGTAAATTATGGTTTTTCAATGAAACTAGAAAGAACATGCAAATCTTGCAAAGAAAGTTCTGGCTCAACTTTTTCTAATCCAAGAGTATCATACTCACGAAAATTCGATGTCAATAATAAAATTGTGACAGTTTCTTTGCCCTTTGGAAAAGAATATGTAAATATGGAATCATTCTCTCAAAAACTGAATTCGGCAAACATGGATAAAAAAAAAGCATTTTCTAAATGTTTCTGAAATTTAGCAAAAAAAAAAAAAAAAAAAGGAATTGTTTCGGGATGAAATGTTAAAAGAAAGCCAAGGAAACTTCAGCGGATCATCTGGGAGCATGGAAATAATTGTTGCATCACGCATTTGGAAACGTTCTCTTTCAAATAATATGCTATTCACTGCAATTGTATGTGATGGTGAATTTAAAACATTTATTCACTTGAATGAAGAGAAAATATATCGTGATATTCCGATTGTTAAAGAAGAATATTTTAATCATGTTTCAAAGACTTGGAAAAGCATTTCTTCATACTATAAAAGAATGAGGAGTGAAAGGCGTCACCCTTGGTGATCTAAAGCAAAGCAATTTAGAGGAAGAAACTGTTGTAAAACTCCAAATTTTTTATCAGAAAACAATAAAAGGTAATGCTCCTGATATTCAAAAGATGAAAACTTCAATTCTGGGAGGTCACTGCATGTCAAAAGAGAAAAACTCCCAACATAAGAAATGTTCCACGGGACGTTTATCAGTGTGATTTTGTAAAGAAGTTGCGATTAATCATAGCAGTTTTTTAATTTAAAAGAGATGGACAATCTACACACAAAATAAAAATTATTCAATTTTGCAGTTTTTTTAGTAGAAGCTTATTAAAACAAATCATGCATGCAAAAAATAAATAAATATATATATTTTGATTAAACATTACACAAATTTCAATTAAATGAAAAAGAAATAACTTGAGATAATAAATTTATAATCCGCAATTTTTTTTACTTTTGTTGTAATTTATCAAAATCTGATGATATGATTTTTTTGTGAAAGTCTTGTGGCATCTTTTTCGTTTGCAAGTTTTAAGTGTGAACAGATGGTGACAGCACTCCTACATACAGTTTTGCTGTGTTGAAAACTCCAAAATTTGATGGCTAGAGCTAATGCATATTCCAGCCCATTTTAGATACAAATGTATTTTTCTAGCATTTTTTCCATATAAAAAAAGTGAAGACTTTCATTTGCACTTTGCGGATTTGCAGAAGCACAACGAAGAAGAATTTCATTAAAAGCCAGTCTTTAATATACTGGTAGACTCTTCTCAACAACAACTCATAAACATTTGTATACAACAGAAAAAAATCGAAATACATATGATATAATGGAAAAACCAATATATTTACGATCATTCAAAAACTAATACATAAATTAAATAAACGGCAAGAATCCTAATTCTCTTAAAAATGTAAATATGGTTCTTTGGAGTGGCTCCCCTAGCAAATCATATGAAGTAAAAATATCACAATTAAAATTGAGTAAACAATATTGATTAAAAGAAGAACTTGAAAATAAAATATGAAAAAAGTATATGATACATCACACGTTTCACACCAATGATTTAGTTCATTCGAAAACAAATGTCTATGGTTGAAACGTGAATGTGCGATACAAAGGCCAGTTAATCTCGCATCAGCACATCGTACCGGTAAAAGTGTTAATGAGGTGACGTATGGAATTATGACATGAAAGTTCTTATTGATTTGCATGATTCATGACTCTTTTTCCAAAGGGAATAAATTAGCTTTTTAAGACCTTTTTTCACATCAAACAAGGGGAGTGATGGTTGGGATGGGTTAGTTGCAGATTTAGCAGCCCCATCGGCCCTCTCATTGCCATCGAAATCCATGTGACTTGGAATTCAACAGAAAATAATCTCATATCTATTCCCAGGATGGAAATCGAATGCACGGAAATTTCTAAACTCAACGAGATGATATTCAGAACTGCTCTTCCGCAAATCTTCCAAAACACTCAATTTGTCAGTGTACACACAATACTTAAAAATATCACTTGTATTAATATGCTGAAGAGCTTGATAAAAAGCTGTTGCCTCAGCTGAGACGAATGATGCTGAGCTAAGTTTTGTTTTCAGTAACTACAACGTGTGATGCGCCGGCAAGACGCTAATCTGTCATGATAAATTTCATTTTGTATTTTCATGTGTTATAACATTTTTGCGGCAACAACGATTGTTGAATAATTAACGTTAAATGAAACGTGTATTTGACTTATTTACAAGACCGAAATCTGTAAACCATCAGCACACGCCGGCCAGACTCTGTTCTAAATGTTAATAAAATTAATTAAGATTTGACATGTTTCGTTTGCTGTCTTAAGTTTCACTAACCTAAGAGACTAAAAAGTGGCACCTCGGATGAGTTGAATTTTGAAAATTAGCTTCAATGGCTTCGAACTGTCATTTCATAAGTCTATAGGCTTTTATATTAAAATAGTACATTATGGATCATAGAAATAAATTTTAGTTAGCTCAAATGTTTACATAGATTTCTTATATTTTATTATATCTCACTACGAACTGTCCGTTTTGTGTACATTAATTTTATTATTTTTGTGTATATACTTTTATTTATTCTCTGAAATCATTTATAAAAAATTACTGAAAACTCATCTACTTCTATCGGAGCCACTGGGGTAGCTTGCGTCGCCTTTAAAACAACACCCTCCTTTTGGCTCGCTACTCCGGAAGTATGGTTTATGCAGTTATAATAGCAATTATATATAATAGTGCGTGGAATAAGTACTTATAAAATGAAATATCTCTGCGTTGTTTCAGTGTTGGGTGTAAACATTTAAGCTTAATATCACGTTAATCGGAAGTCTCCTGCTGCTAAAATATGCTAAACTATTGAAAAGCAAATAAACTTGAATTGCGGTGAACAACTCAATTCAAAATACTTCTAAAAGTCTTAGAACTTGAAGGGAAGAGATCTTCACATTATGCCGGATTTTACCTGCAATCCACTTAGAGTAAAAATCCTAAGATAATTGTTCTTTCAGCGCTTGCCAGTATTGTTTTAGCAAATTCTTACCGCTTGCACTGAAACAGAGGAATTTAATTTATGCATTTTGGTTGAAAAAATCTGATAAAATTTTATAAATGACTCAAAACCCTTCCTCTATAAACACGGTAACTCTAACAAATGCAAACTCTCATTTTTGAAGTAAAAGAATGACATTAGTAAGCTTTCAGAGTCAATTCAACATTTATTACAGTCACATTTTCTAAATAAGGTAATTTTAAGAAACGACGGTCAAATTCTCATTCAACTTCGAGAAATCATATTTTTTGAAAATCTTACTGCTGGTATCACTAAAAATTTAGCGTTAACACTAAGCAATGCCATTCGCCTTTAAGTTATGCTAAAAATTCAGAAAACTTTGTTAAACTAACTGTAGATGTCAGTGATAAACAAACTCGTTTGCTTAAGTACGACCGACTTGAAAACGATGATATCCAGTCGACCCTGGTATTGTTATTTCAGTCATCTCCAAAGCACATTAATTGCAAAAAAATTTTGCTTCTGAAAAAATTATTGAAATTTTTGCGGCTAATGGCTCAAAAACTTCTGTTTTGAGTCAGACAATTTATGCTTTAGATTTTAGAATTTGCAGGAATTTTCTTGTAGCTAACGCTTTTCAATCAATTTTAGCAGCTGACTTTTCACTCACTTTAGTTGTTAGTTGATTTAAATAAATAAAAAATGATAATAGATTAAGTTACCTTATTATAAAAGGGGAGACTATTCCAATTTTCTCTTTGGACTTCGCAACTATTGCAATGGATGCCATTTAACACAATTTCTTGCAGAAGTATTCAAAAACTTGTATTAATAACTTTAATTTCTTCGCGCAAAATCACGATATTAAGCAACTCATTGAAATTACAGGCTCACCATTTTTTGCAAAGAGTAGACGCCTGCCACTAGATAATGTAGCCGGTTAGTCGCTAAAAATGAATCTGATTATATGTTAAAAATAAGCTTATGTAAGCTTTCAAACAGCCCATGGACAAGTCCAATTCATATGGTGCGCAAATCAAACGGTACCCTTCAAATATGTGTTGATTAAAGGAGATTAAACCCAATCACAATTGCTTACCGTTATCCTTTTTCACATATTCGTCAATTTACTTATAGGCTATAGGCTCAAAATTTTACACCAAATTGTATTTCGTTAAAGCTTATCACCAGATTCCTGTTGCCTAATCCCACATTAAAATAAAATAACCGTTATAATACCGTTCAATTTATTGGAATTCATAAAAATGATGTTCAGCTCTGCAAGACAGAACAAACTTTCCAACGCTTCTTATACATGGTTCTAAGAGGATTAAACTTTTCTTTTCTATACTTCGACGATATTTTTATTGCTTCTAGATGCCTGGAAGATTACTAAATTCACTTAAATATAATTTTTAAGCGATTTGATGAATATGGAATTGCTTTAAGTACGGAGAATTGAGTTTTTGGAAAATCAAATTTGACATTTTTTGGTTTAGAAGTAACCGCAGATGGAATTGCTCCGTCAACTACTGAAGTGTTCGCAAATACAGATTTTCCACGACGGTAAACAGTTTCAGGACTGCATAGATTTTTAGCGATGTTCAACTTCTACCACCGATTTGTCGATCATGCTTCTGAAATGCAATCTCTTCTGAGTTCATTATTCACAAATGAAAAGAAAAATATCCAGCACAATATTATTAATCATCTGAAAGTATACAAACTTTTGAAACTTTCAAATTAAAAAAAAGATTTCCAGAAATTGTGAAATGTAATTTTCTGATTTTTTCAAATTTTTAACTGGAAAGTTTTTTTAAATTTACTTTGAATTAATATCGCTTACTTTAGAAAAATGCAACACTAACTATTTTTTAAAAAAGGTTTCAGTAAATATAATAAACAAATATACAAAAATCTACCTAAATATTAATGTAAAAACTGAATACTGTATATTACAGATTATTTCCACTGGGAAAATTATTCCTTCAAAGAGTGGCAGAATGAAAACATGCCCATCCCTTCGAGAGAATGTAAACGCTCTGGTAGATCAATTAGAACGTCTGCAAGATGAAGTAAATTCTGCTGAACAATGTTTATTACAAATTCCAGCTTGGGGAAACGAGGATTCTTGATGTGATATACTCAATAAATACAATGGTAAGGGAATTACATTCAACAGATAATACTGTCCAATCTCCTCAACAACACTTAAACTAACATTAAGATAAGGGAAGTAAAAGAAACGCTTCTTTTCCCAGCAGGAAAGAATAATATTGTTCTGATATCTCAGAAAATATAAAACAAAAATGAAAAAAATGAGTAACGCAATAACATAATTGCAGAAATAAATACATATAATTTAAATAGTATTCATAATGAAATCTTATAAAAGAAACTTCATATAGTAATAAAGTCATAAAAGGCAGTTCATTAAAAAGAGTGTAAAATCACTTCAATGTGATCTAAATACCTGAGTGGCAGAGAAACATCCAATAAAGAATTCGAAAGATTTAGTTTTTATCAATATACAGAAAAATCCAGAGAACAAAAAACTTTACAGGTTAAAGTTACAATACCATAAATGCACTGAAAAATTAAGAAACATTTCGAAACAAAATTTAAAAAATCAATCATGCATTTATGAGGCGATAGAATATGAAACTGTAACATAAATGCGATATCAAATCGTATTTTCTTCGTGATCTCTTGGGTAAATTGTAAATATTATGCAATTCAAAAAGATCACATAGAAAATAAAATTTTAGCACACGGAAAATTAATTGTGTCCAATGTACTACTACTCTTATATCTGTTTGAAATAACCTTCACATACGTTATCTCGTTGATCTCCCACAAACATCGAGACTGTAACTTTACAAATTTTACTGGATTGATGAATAACATTATGTCAAATTAATACCAAAAGAATAAGAACATTCCATAAGTAGCGCAATTTTTGCATTAGGCAGCAAATTTCGTAATAAAAAAGCGCTCAAATTATTTATGATAAAAAGAATTACTCAAAATGAATGTTATGTTAACTTTCTAGAAATGTATACTCACAACACAATTTGTTTTTATATGGGCAACGACTTTTTTTGGTTATACCTTAAAGCAGGGATAGGCAAACTACGGAACGCTGATAGGATTTTAAATTGCCAGTCAATCAGAAATGAAAGAAAATTTGATTTATGTATTATATACCCATCTCCTTTTCTACGTTGTTTACATATTATTTTGTTTTCTTTCTTTTTTCAGAGGGCTGATGATCTTTTTTTTATATTCTTTGTTTTCGTTTTGAAAACATAAATAGACGGAAATAGCAAGCGCAGGCTACAGTTATCGTAAAAGTGTTAAAAGCGAAAATTATTTATTAGTTATAGCTATAACCTGGCATAAACAATCGTTATCTCTTTCTTTGGGAACAGATACATGGGAATCCAGTATAGATTAATTAGACCTCACATGTAGCAGACTGCGCATTTAAAGCTCCAGCCAGGGTAAAATGCGAATTTTGGTGCGAGTTTTAATATTATTGACTGAATATGAAAAAGAGAGCAGACATATAGTATCACTGTAAATAGTCGTGAAAGTATAAGAAGTACAGCGTAGCTAGTGCTTGTTCGTTTGTTCATAAAATATCTCAACCCCAAAATGACTACCAAAAAACGTGAAGTTGATTCAGAGTGCCGTGCTTTTAATGATGAATGATCCTGGAAATGTATTTTTGCAGTTGTTAAAGATAAACCAGTGTGTCTGATCTGCAACGATGCAGCAGTTTTTAAGGAATATAACATTTCACTTCATTTTCATCCAAGTATGAGAATTCTAAATACGAAGCAATGTCAGAATATGAAAGAAAACTAAATGTAGAAAGTCTTTCTAAAAATTTATCATGCCGACAAAAAAGTTTTGAAAAGGTAAACACTATCCAAGAAGCAGCTACAAATGCAACCTACATTGTAGCATATAATATAACTAAAAATTATAAAGCCCTCCGTGATGGGGATTTCATTAATCAATGCTTGCTCGAGGTTTGCGATGTTTTATGTTCAGACAAAAAATATAATTTTGAGGCTGAGAGGTTTTGTCGAAAATCGGTGCCTTCTAGAATAAAAGTCATCAATAAAAATTTGACATCACAATTAAAGTAAAAGATTGGCCAGTTTAAATTTTGCTCTATGCTATGGATGAAAGCATTGATATAAATGATACTGCTCAATTAATATTGTTTATAAGAGGTGTTAATGATAATTTAAAAATCACCGAGGAACTGGCGTGCATGCGTTCTATAAAGGGAGTTACAATGGATTTTATATTTTTGTGAATTTCTGGAAGGGCTTTTAAATTTGAGAGAACCTATAACAAATATATGTAATATTAGAGCCATTGGAGCACCAAATTTGACAGGAAAAAATTCTGGATTTCCTGAACTCTTTTATCAAAACTATCCCTGAAACAATGTTGTTTTCTTTACATTGTGTTATACCTCAATATGTTCTGTGTAAATGTGCATAAAATATGAAACCCGTTATTGATGCAGTCGTGATGCTTGTAAACATTATTCGATCTCGTGGGCTTACTCACTGGCAATTTCGATATTTTCTTCAGTCCGTGCAATTTGAATACTCTGCTGTACTGTATTATACGAAAGTAAGGTAGCTTCGTACAGGATGTGTTTTAGAGCGAGTTTGGTAGCTGAAACCTGACATGAGAAGCAGTGATCTGCCGAGTGTAAAATTTTAGAAGATACAGAAGGGCTTTTGGACTTCGCGTATTTTTCACACATCTTCTTCGTCATATAAAGAACTTGAATGTCAAGATGAAAGGGAATAATCAATATATCAATGATATTTGGGCCCATCACAAAGCTTGTAAACTAAAATTTAATCTGTTTGCCGGGCAGTAGATAAGAACGACTAGTCTCATTTCCCAAGGTTAAACTCAATACCATCAGTAAATAAAGAGAAACTTAAGAATTATGAAGGGGGCTTGAAAAACTGCATTTTGAGTTCAAAAACAGATTTTACTATTTAAGTGTCATTCAAACTGAATTGGATACTTTTTACCATATCTTTTAAAATAAACTTGGAAGCAATGAGGTTAGATTTGTAGTTAGAATTAATTGAGTGGAATCTAGCAATCATATCAAACAGCTGTTTCTAAGTATTTTTAAATTAGAGTTTTACAATCATTATCGAAAGTAAGTTCCAAAATTTAGTATCACACACACGCCCAAGAAAATCAGTGCTATGTTTGTTTCATCTTATATATGTGAACAAGTGTTTTCAATTATAAGCCATAAAATTGATCATTTCTGAAGTCGACTGACAGATAAGCATTTAGCTGCGTTCCTTAGAATCCATTTAGAACCCCAATATGAGGGGCTTTTACAAGAGAAATCGCAGTTTCCCTCATCTCATTAATATACTTAAATTCTAACACTTGTATATTGTTTTTAAAATTTTTGAAACAATTTATCTTGGCCCACCAATTTCTTTCTTTTTTTTTCAAATTTTCACCCACAACCGAAAACGTTTGCCCATCACTGCTTTAAGGGACTAAAAACATATTATTCCAATTATATTTTTCACCGACTCTATAACAAAAAGAATCTACATCAAAAGTAATATCAATATAATAACCTAAGTTCTCTATCGGATTTAAGATAAGGAATTCTTTTTTCCAATTTATTCGTTCACATCTTCAATTTTAAGGATTTCATCAAGTTGACATTCTACATAGAGACTAGAATCATATGCTGCAAAAAATAAAGATGCGTTTAAGAAATTCAGATATAGCAGTCTAAGATTTCGTCCCTGATATCTCTGGCTGGTCATGGATTCATTTTAAAAAACAAAAAAGAATTCATTTCCATTGATTTATATAGCTGCCTACATTATCAAATCTATATTATAAAAATGGTATCATTCTTATTATTTGAAGGATAATTTCATATTTCTGATTCCCTCGACTATTAAGCTCCACACTGTAAAGAGATTTATTATCACAAGTAAAATTAAGTTCCAAATTATTAATAATGAGACCTTTGATGTACACTGAAGTTCTGATGTTCTCGAAATCTATTAAAACGATTACATTTACTTTTTTGCAAAGAAGATAGACATATAACCTTGGCTTTCTAATATAAGTGCTTGTAGCATTAAGTTTTCTATCCATCATTTGAATTAATGCAAAAACCTCTGCGGCAGCTCCAAGTGCTGCATTAAACTATTACTATGACGAGCAATTATTTTCGCATACCGATCTTCAGATGTAGCTGTCATTTGCTTATGATTCCTAAATTCTTACAACAGTTCATTCTTAAAAATATTTCCATAAATTACAGACTATTTAAATAGTTAGTTTGAAATATTTACACTCTTCTTGGCTATAATGATTGATTTTTCAGCTAATAATTTTTTCCAAGTTACAGATTTTTCTAAATGTAGTTGAAAGCTATAATAAACACAAATGATAAAAAAGTGAATATTTACTTGCCCAAAGTCATATTCTGTGTTGCAAAATTTCACTCAGACATTTATTTTGCAAACAGATGTTTATTTAACTGTAATTGAATAATATCTATATTTCGATATCGCAAAACATTTTATTACTTTCAGATTCATAATGCTCTTTAAGTTTATTATTTTCTCATTCTTCGGAAATGCAGATCAGATCAATTGGGCGTTTTACTAAATATCATTATTTTTTCTTATTTTGCAAGAAATTTGGATATACTTGTAATATGAATGTGAAATAGTGTAAAAATCCTTATTTTTGTATCCTTCTTTATGAAAAATAAACAAATTTCGAAAATAACTCTCCTCTTTAATGTTAACTTTGTTTGAAGCAACATTTGAGAGGAAGATTTGTCTCTCCTCGGAGTTTTCTCTTGCTTATTTAAAGGGGATGCTACGATAGACCAAACTAAAAAATTTTCTTTATACATTATGAAATGTATAATAAAACTAAATTTTAAATGAGCATTTGAATGAGCAATGCATCACTTAATACCTGGTAGAAGTACTAGTCTGAAAGAAGTCATTTGAAATATCATTATTATATCTCCACTAATAGAAAATACAATGAATATTGTGCTTTATCAATATTACATGTATAAGAGTGTTTTCCAAGTTATAATATTCAACGATATAATCATGTTTATCGTTTATATATGTTCATTGTATAAATTTAATAAATTCTCTTTCGCTCTCAGAAATTTTGTCTGTGTCCAGAGAGTATTTCAAAAATTTATAAATTGACTTCATAAGCAACAGGCATCTGAAGTGAAAATCAGAGTTATGCGCCAGAATGAAGTTAGAAATGACTACTGAGAAATTAAAGTTTTCAAGATCATTTCAAATTATATTGGACATGATATTTAGGACAGATTAAAGTGATGTATCTAAAATTTCTTCTGAGTGACAGCTATTAAGATAAATCGCTTACCTGATGTACACAAGAGGAACATTTCTGATGTATACGTACTGGTCACTGTTATCAATGTAGGTGCGTATTCTTATCAAAATCAATAGAGAAATGATATCCACTGAAATAGAGTAAATCTAGAAGTGGTAGTCTCCCTTATTGTTTCTCAGCCATTAGGATCATTAGGATAGGTATGATACCGTTTCCACAAATTAATAAGGGTGTAAGGTATATATATATATATATATATATATATATATATATATATATATATATATAATCTTTTCAAAAGTAAAGAATTTTTATGTAGAAACTTGTGTATCTCAGATTAAATTTTTATTTTTCTTAAATATGTCTATAATCATTTGCGAATAATATTACTTTGAGACATTATATGCGTATCATACCATAATTTAAAAATTTTAATTTGATTCAAGTACCTTAATCTTTGAAATTAACTTTTATGTAATTCCCAAAATATAACATATTATACTTTCTGCATGAATAAATAAAATTTAAAAAAATTTATTTATATTTTATTTTGAATTGTGTGTCTCCAGCTTCAAAATTCAATTTTACATGCATAATTACATTTCGTGGAATATTTTTCATTATTTGCTTTTAAAAAGCTCAATTTGTTAAAATACTATTAACAAAGGAATAGAGATTATAGTGAAATATTTCAATTAATAATATTTTTTAAAATATGTTTCTGCTCTGGAAATATATTTCTCTTATTTTAGTTTTCCATGATAAATTGAAAAATTTTACATTATATTTTAAAAACTGATAATGCGGTTGCTATTGTACTTCGAAAATGCAGTATTGAAGATAATTCAGCACAAATTTCAAAAACTAAATGTTCGTTGAACGTAAAATAATCGATGCAAAGTTCATCCTGGGGAGAAAAAAAGTTCTCTATTCCCATGTAAATTGGTCGACATCTTGAACTTATTAGATTACTAATGTCTTGTAATATAACCAAAAAAATTAACGTTGCTATTATTACATATCAATGGAAATCAACGAGGAAGCACCTGTTGATAAGTTGGAACAGCAAAAAGAGCGTGCGCTTACCAATCAGCAAGTACAGAACGAAATATTGATCATCTGTCACTGCGCCGCGAAGTGATGCATAGGGGAACCCCAAACGAGTATCGCATTAAAAGGCAATAATACGCGTCCAGTTGAAATAATGATTAAACATCTTTAATGCAAATCTCATTAGTTTAAAATATACAGAATGTCAGATAAAATTTCATCTGCATCACATCGTTCTGAAACGGTGTCTTCAATCCGACTTGTCTACAAATTCTCTGCCTGCCTTCAAAACACATTCTTCGAGTTGATGCAACCATGGCGAATCTCACCCTCGAATGTCTGATTGTAGACGGTGATGAAAAAAAAAATCCATTTATGACTTTTATTTGTAATAAAGGAGTATTTTAAATATTATTTTTTTTGTTTCTAAATGTTTCGAAATCATGAAAATTACTTGCTGTTCTAATTAACTAGTTTTCTAATTTTCAAATATTGACCAACATTGCTTCCAAAATTGAAAAGAGAATAAAAGTGAAAGTCAAAAAAAAAGACAGGACAAAACATCCAATCCATGTTTAGTTTATAAATAGGCAAGGACGATTTAAATTTTATTTTTTAGAGATTAATACTTTTTTCTTCTTTTGGATTAACTCTTAATTTTGGATCAAAAAATAATAAAAAAATGTTTTCTTCAAAGAATGTATCTTTTTCCGTATGAAAAATTTATGCAGAAATTCTTACGAATATAATTTTTTAAGAACATCAGATCGAACTTTGACAGAGATAATTTCTTCATTTTCAAATTAAATTTTAAAGAAAACAATTCCATTTAGGTTGAGCTATCTGTGTTTTTAATAATTTAATTAAAATTTTTAGCATATAATTTCAGTCAAGGTCTATTCGAATATTTAATGTTTTTATAAGTTGATGCCAAAGATCAGGTTTGCTGAGTGAGGAGTTGGATTGTTTATTTTTAATATTAATTCTTCGCGAGACTGTTTGTCACACTTATTTTCTATAGAAGTTTTACACACTTGTGTGTAAAGATTATAAAATTACTAAATTTTAAATATGACATCTGCATTCAGAATGACCTACCAATTTTTTAAATAGACTCATTTATATATAATATATATATATATATCGGTCGGTTAAAATTTAGAGGGGTTTACAAACCTGGTAATGCCAAAGACCACCTTTCCTGAATGAGGGTATGGTCTACATAATTTTGGTCATTATTACATTCTCTTTACCACACCCACTTTCGAAAATAGTTACCAGTTTTTACTCTGGTGTTTCAAGATAGAGCCTCTAACGTCGGCTCCAGATAGGGAGTTCTAACGCATGCGCACTTGAAGAAAGTAGTTTCAATAATATGGCGGTATAAACGTGAAAATTGTTCAGACTTAGTTTTGGCAACGCTATTGGTCTTCGATTTGCTTATTTACTTTCCAATAATTTCTTGTGCCAGTGAGAAAGAGATTATGATAAAAAAGAAAGGGTATCTATTTTTTAAAAACGTCAACCTTTTTCGCCTTAAAAATAAGTTTCAGAATTTTGTAAATTTTAATAATTATTTTTCGAAATATGAAAGAAAAGTAGAATAGTTTACTTATATCTTAGCACCATGTAACACATATGTAGGTAAAAATTTATTTGTATTTTATATAGTGATAAACTGCAACATTAACGTTGTTTTTTCACATTTATTTTTACATACATCACATTTATTTTTTCATCATATTACATACATCCGTATTACATCCTGCCTTCAAATCACATTTTTCGAGTTGATGCAATTATGGCGAATCTCAAACTCGAATGTCTGATTGTAGACGGTGATGAAAAAAAAATCCATTTATGATTTTTATTTGTAATAAAGGAGTATTTGCATTTCTAATTAACTAGTTTTCAAATTTTCAAATATTGAGCAACATTGCTTCCAAAATTGAAAAGAGAACAAAAGTTAAAATCAAAAGAAAAAGACAAGACAAAATATCCAATCCATGTTTAGTATATAAATAGGCAAGGACGATTTAAATTTTATTTTTTTAAAGATTAATACTTTTTTCATCTTTTGGATTGACTCTTAATTTTGGATAAAAAAATAATAAAAAAATGTTTTCTTCAAAGAATGTGTCTTTTTCCTTATGAAAAAGTTACGCAGAAATTCTTACGAATATAATTTTTTAAGAACATCAGATCGAACTTTGACAGAGATAATTTCTTCATTTTCAAATTAAATTTTAAAGAAAACAATTCCATTTAGGTTGAGCTATCAGTTTTTTTAATAATTTAATTAAAATTTTCAGCATATAATTTCAGTCAAGGTCTATTATAATATTTAATGTTTTTATAAGTTGATTCCAAAGATCAGGTTCGCTGAGTGAGGAGTTGGATTGTTTATTTTTAATATTAATTCTTCGCGAGACTGTTTGTCACACCCAAATTCTATAGAAGTTTTACACACTAGTGTGAAAGATTATAAAATTACTAAATTTTAAAAATGACATCTGCATTTAGAATGACCTACCAATTTCTTAAATAGATTCATTTTTATATAAAATATATAGGTGGGTGAGAAGTTGTATAAATTCTCGTCTTTTATGTACTGGCAAAGACCACCTTTTGAATGAGGGTGTGGTCTACATAATTTTGGTCAATGTGATATGTTCCCCTCCATATAATTCCCAAATTCCACAAGTTATTACTCTGGTGTTTCAAGGTAGAGCCCCTAACGTTGGCTCCAGAAGGGAATTCTAACGCATGCACACTTGAAGAAAGTAGTTTCAATAACATAGCGGTATAAAACGTGAACTTTGTTTGGCAGTGCTATTGGTCTTCGATTTGCTTATATTCTTTCCAGTAATTTCTTGTTCCAATGAGAAAGAGATTATGATACAAATAGAAAGGGTACTTAAAAGGTCAACCGGGAGGTCGAACTTTTTCTCCTTAAAAATAAGTGGCAGAATTTTGTAAATTTTAATAATTATTTTTCGAAATATGAAATAAAATTAGAATAGTTTACTTATATCTTAACACCATATAACACATATGTAGGTAAAAACTATATTTGTATTTTATATGGTGATAAATCGCAACACATTAACGACATTTATTTTTTCACAGATGTGTTAGACGGGATAATGCCCGAAGAATGGACTGCAATAAGTACCGAAGAATGGACTGCAATTCTCACATTTTCTTATTTTTTCTGTGTTTTAATAAAGATAAACATTCACACATGGGAATAAATTGCTATAGTAAAATAAATTTTACTAACTAAATTATTTTTGGCACCTTTTATCATAATTTAATTATAAATTAATATCTCAAGTTTTTTCTTTCCAAACGCAAAATTAAAATTTTTTTCAATTCAAATTAAAAATTGTTTAAAAGTTTTTTTGCAGTCGTGAATTGTTTTAATAAGCTTTCATAATGTAACATAACTTTCAAATAAAAAAACCCGTAAAATTAAGAAATTGTGTTAGTTAGTCTGTACATTGTCTATTTCTTAAATTAAAAATTCTAAATATAAATAAAATTTCTTATTTATCTTATAAGATAAATCACAATCTGTAAATATTGAACATCTATAGTTCACAGTGTAGGAGTACAACTGATTTATTTGAAAAAAAAAGTTTTTTCATTTTTAAAAAAGGGAAATTTTATAAATAATTTTTAAATTTCCGTACTCATATGCATAAAAGCTTTGAAAACACTCAGCATGACATTTCCTTCCGATTACTGTGTTTTAATAAAGATATTATAAACATAAATGGGAATGAAAATCCATGTGTTAAAAATTAAAGGTGAAAATAAATTTTTTTTCACTAAATAAACCAAACAAAATATTTATAAATTATCACTTTACTATGCCTACATGACAAATGCCTGGTTTCATTGTAAGTTCATTTTATTTCATGTAGTTTCTTATTTTAATGTTTTTCTATTTATCATGCCCAAATGACACAAAACTATATTTTATTTTTGGCTGACTTATAAATTTATTAGTTCAAGTTGATTTTTTAAATTTAATTAAAATTTTTGCCATGTGTATAACTAAATATTATTTATTTATTTGTTTATTTTCTTATAGTTATTTATTTATTCATTTTACTTCGTTTTATTTATTTATAAATTTATTATATTTATTTATTTATTTTATGCATACTAGAGTTGTTTTAACAAGCTTTAATTAAAAAAACTGCAGAATGAAATTATTTTTTTTATTTAGAGTGTAGACTTTCAATCATTTAAATTAAAAAGCTTACTAAGATAAATCATAAACTGGCTATACAATAAATATCTCTAATTTGATTCAAAATGTAACGCATTTATGTGAAACAATAAGATTTTAGTTTTTATATAAATGAAGAAATTTATAAATAATACAGAATTTAATAAAATTTCTCAGTTACACGTACTAAAGGTTTAGTATTTTATACGAGACAAATTTGATCAAGTTTAGAAAGGTAAGTTAAAAAATGAGTGAAAACATTTTCAATAAGGTAAACTTGGTATTCACTTAAATTTATTCCATCCTCAGGTCAGGAATTTTAATCAAAGTCTTCTGGAGCCGACGATAACTTGAGACACTAGTCGGGTTTATTTTGGATGTGGTCACCAGTTATCTACGAAGTTACCTATATATGTGAATAAATTGATGTTGTGCTTGCATAATGCAGCGCAGTATTTAGGATGGTTAATTCTTTGAGTTTCAACCAAGTAAAATTTGTTTTGTACAGGGTGTTTTTTTTTTTTTTTTTTTTTTGGAATGTGTGTATGTAAAAGTAAACACCAAATTTTCTGTTTTAAATGAAATATGCATAATTAATTATTTTAGAAATGAGTTTATTTTATTATCTCGATTTATGTTTTAGAATTCCGTTTTTTCAATGTGAATACATTTATGTCATTCAAGTTTTATCAGGATTTTGTGGAACTCATATGAGGAAGATAAATGAAACAAAAAATGCCAACTCTACAAAGATTTATGTGGATTAATCTGCAAAGCTTTCAGAAAATTTGATAAGATTTCACAATATTTTTTCATTTCAGTTAAATTTCTCATGTTGAAATTGATTTTTAAAAAAAATTATTTTAAAGTGATATAATGGAAAGTAGAATTAATGAAAACATCAAATTTTATGAAAATCTTATAGAATACAGGTTATTATATAATATTGTAAGAGTTCTGACTTTCATAATCTCTATTACGTCGAAAAATTTTGCATTTCTAAAACTGAATTTTATATTTGTACATGCAGCCTATATATATAATAAGTTTTAAAATATATCTTTTGAGATAATTTTTTGAATTAAGATAATTGTATAGACTAAATCGTTTGTGAAATCATTTCATATACATGAACTGTTACAGTCTGAGTAAAAACTTTAAAGCCAGAAGACATTTTTGAGAAAATGGAAACATTTAAACTGAGGAATTAAAATACCGTTTGAATGATAATTAAGCTTAAATAAAAGTAAAAAGAGTAGAAAAATTTATTTGCAAATATTTCATAATTATAGAATATTACAGAACGCACAGATGAATATTTGGGCCTGAGTGAAAACTTTAAGGCCAACACATAGAAAATAACATATAAGAAAAAAATTTGAAATCCTTTTAAGGTTGTGTAGGTGCCATTTCTTCGAATTAATTCAAATATTCTTGTTTTCATGAATGAAACAAGTTTTTGACAAAGTAGGGGTCGAATTTATACCATTCATCTTTGATAGTGGATTTCAGCTCTGTTGTCTATGTAAAATGTCTCCCATTTGCGTAAACTCTTCTTGCTAAGTCACCCCAAAGGTTCTCGATTGGGTTGTGGTCAGGTGATCCAGCTGCCATTTCAGTTTCACATTGTTGACTTGGAACCAATTTTTTGTGTTGTTACTTTAATAGATCGATGCATTGGCTTGCTGATATATTTCCAATTTTCCTTAGAAAGACATTAAGGATTTGGCAAAAGATGATTTGTTAGGACATATTGGTATCCTTCTGAATTCATTCTACCTGAAACGAATGTAATTGAGCCCACACCATTGTAAGCAAAACAGAACCAAGTCATGATAGACTCTCCACATAATTGGTGCTCCGAGAATAATTCTTTTTCATTTCTTATAGCATGCCAGTAGAAACTCCAGCCATCTGGTCCATCCAAATTCCATTTTTTTCGTCAGAAAATGTAATTTCTATCTATTGGTTTCCCAGGCTATGACCTTCTGGCCAAACTTTAACGCTCTATTTTGTGTCTCTGCAATAACTGATTCAGTAGTCAATTTTGCTGTATTAGAGTACCTTCCAGACCTTCTAATTATGTTTTAAATCGTTTTTTGACAAACTTTTAAACCTGTCGTCGGAATCAGTTTCACGGTTGAGTACTTTCCAGTAGATGCAAGTTTCCAAACTCATCTTACATCTCTCGAGGATAAAAATTTAGATATTAACCCAGTATTATTATTGGTATAATTGTCTTACAGTTTTAAAATTGTCGATTGCAGTCTTCGACCTTTTTATATTTATTGCAACAGTGACAGCTTTTTCTAAGTGTAGTTGAAAGCTTTATAAATACAAATGATAAAAAAGTAAATATTTACTCACCATATTCTGTGTTTTAAAATTCACTCAGACATTTATTTTACAAAAAGTTCTGTATTTAACTGTCGATGAATTACATCTATATTTGGATATCGCAAAACATTTGATTACTTTCAGATACATAATGCTCTCTAAAATTGTTCTCTCATTCTTTGGAATTGTTGATTAGATTAATTGGGCGTTTTACTAAGCATCATTATTTTTGAGTATTTGGCAAGAAAACGCTTGAAAATTCAATTTTAAATACATTATATTTGGTGGAACATTTTTCATTATTTGATTTTAAAAAGCTTAACTTTGTGATTATTAAATGCTGAAATGTTAAAACGTAATTTATAATAAATATGTTTGATGTAAAAATTTTCCTACTTATTAACCTAAAATTGAAAACCAAAACTTAAAATCATTTATGTTTTGTTAATAAAGGATTTTCTTTATTTTGTGAAATGAGAAAAATTCCTTTTTTGTTTCTGTTATTATTCTATTAAATTATGTTAGTTAAGATTATTTATAGAATTATGAAACGTTACCAATTACATTTAATTCTTAAACATAGTATTAAAAAAGGAATAAAATTTATAGTGAAAAATTTCAATTAATAATACTTTTAACAAGATATTATTGTGCTGTACAGATATATCACACTTATTTTAGTTTTCTATGATAAATTGAAAAAATTTACACATTATTTTAACAACTACTGATAATACGGATGGTTTGTATTTCGTAAATGGTGCAGGGAAGATAATTCGGTACGAAGTTCAACAACTAAATGTTCGTTTAACCTAAAATAATCAATAAAAGCTTCATTAGGAGAAGAAAATAGTTCTCTATTCTTGTGTAAATCAGCAGAAATCTTGAATTTATCTGATTAATAATTTCTTATAATAAAAGCAAAAAAATTAGCATTGCCATTCTTACATGTCAATGGAAATTAACGAGGAAGCACCTGTTGATAACTTGTAAGGATAAGAAGAGCATGCGCTCGGCCATCAGCAGAATACCAAATATTGATTATCTTGTCACTGCGCGAAATAACGATCTACGAATATATTGGAGCCTCAAACGACTATCACATTGAAAGAGAGTAATACGCGCCCAGTGTAGATCATGATTAAACGCCTTTAATGCAATTCTCATTAGTTTAAAATATTCATGACTTCAAATAAAAACTCTTCAGCATCACATCGTTCTGAGGCGGCGTCGTCAATCCGATTTGTCGACAATTTTGCTGCTTGCTCTCAAATCACAATTTTCAAGCAGAGTCAAACCTGACAAAGCTCACCCTTGAATGTCTGATTGTGGTCGATGATGAGAAAAAAAATTCATTCATCATTTTTATTTGTAATAAAGAAGTATTTCTAAATATTATTTTTCTGTTTCTACAGGTTTCAAAATTTTGAAAATTGCCTGCAGTTCCAAGTAATAAGTTTTCAAATTTACAAATATTGAACAACATTGCTTCCAAAATTGACCATATTGGAACGAGAACAAAAGAAAAAATAAAAATGAAAAAGACAAGACAAAACATCCACTTTATGTTGTAGTTTAAATATGCAAGGACGATTTAAATTTTATTTTTAAAGATTAATATTGATTTCTTCTTTTGGATTGACTTTTAATCTTGGGTCCACAAAAGATGAAAAAATGTTTTCTTCAAACATTGTTTATCCTCTTTTTTTATCAAAAAGTTATGTGAAAATTCTTATCATTTTAATTTTTCAAAGATCTTAGATTTAACTTTGATAGAGATAATTTCATCGTAATAAAATTAAAAGAATTACATTTGGAATAAGTTACCAGATTTTTTAATATATTACTTAATATTAGAGAACTTTAAATAAAATGTGAGTTGGCTTGAGGCATTTAGCTGTAATAGTTGTTGACACCAAACTCGGTTCCTTGCTGTGGTTTTGGTGTGTATATTAGTGTAAAATCTGTATTGTTTGTGATGACAAGCCTCTAGCCCATCAAACACTAGTTTCCTCCGGTTACTCCTTGGTCATCACGCAGCTTATTAACGTCGAGGAATTTGGCATGCAGAAAGGGAACAATGCAATTTTTTTCTGTTTTATTTTTCGGTTTTGGTCGTAGTACGGGTTTCGTTGTCTCATTGCATTTGAAAACTGCATCTGTGTTTTATTAACTTAGTGGAAAATTTTAAATTATTAATAAATATACATTTATGAGATATTCAACTGTAATTGATAACTTATACTGATCTGATAATAAGAGATTTCTTATATTTTTTCTACTTATTATTGATATGATTGCAATTGAATGTATTAGTTATTATAGAATGGTGATTTTTGAAATAAATTTGACTGATTTGGCGAGTCTCTTTTTAAAAGCTATTTGAATAGCAAACCTTTTGCTGTGCATTTCACCGAACGATCCATTTATTACAATTACATAAAAAGGAATAGTTTAGTATTCTAATTAATGTATTGGTGGGCACATCTCTCGATATAACAGTTTTGCCGACCAATGGCTGAGTGGTTAGCGTTCCTGACTCTTGAGCTGTGGGTTCCGGGTTCGAATCCCGGTTCGGGCATGGATGTTACCATCTCTCTGTATTTCTCTGTCCTTTCTTGTGTGTTGATGTATGAATGTGGCCCACCCTATAAACGGGTCTGTGGTGGTATGACGCGGGTAATGCTACTCGCCTCCGTGACTTGGTTCACAGGTGCCCGCTGGGTAACGACAAATGAGTAGCAGTTTCCGGCCTTGTTGTGGCGAAGGGTTAGTCACCCAAGTGCGCGCCGTTATTAAAGAAAAATTAATATATGCTTCATAACTGTTAGAAAAATGTTTCAATTTACATGATAAAATTAATATCTAATATATAAAAAAGATAATTCAAGATTTTTTTCATCAAAAACATTTTTTTATATAATAAAAAGAAAAATTATGTACTCATTTCCATATTTAAATGGAAAATGCGTCTAAAATTTATTTTAAAATATATATTTGGTTCCATTTGTACTCCATGTACAGCAATTTTAATATTGGGAATGTATGCCAAAATTAATTATAAATTAAAAAAATGAATAAAAAGTTAAATTTAATGTCAAACTCTTCATTATTTAACTTAAAGCAATTCAGTAGAAAATTAATTTCATTCTTACATTTTATTTCATTCAATGATTTTTTTCTCATCGAATTATCAATATTTTCAAGAGACTATTTTAACTAAGATACTGCTTTTGTTATTTAGGTAAAGACTATAAGTAATTTATTTGAATATAAATGATTTAACTAATATTATAAGTGTACATTTTATACCTCAACCAAAATACTTTGAGTAAAATTAACATTTTATCATTTTGTCTCTCAATCGTTATTATGGTGGAAACAAGTAATATTTGTTCTTGATAGAAAAGGATGTTTTGGTTGAGTAGATTGATCAGCTGATAAAGATATAAATTTTTTGTGTCAGCATTTGTTTTTCATGTAATTTAATGTCATTTGTCAGAATAACACTAATTTGCCAATCAACGAGCAAATTAGTATCATATGGTCAATATCCAGGGAAATGATATTTTAGTGCAAGTATCATGCATATGAGTAACTTCACTTGAAAGCTCCTAGTTCACACAATTTTAGATTTCAGTGAATGTTTTATATATGAAATCCATAGCATATTTAAACTTTAGAATTATTTTTATTGAAATTCCAATGGAAAAATGTCTCACTTCCCATTGAATATTTTTGACAACTAAAACAACTCACTTCATTGTGAATTATTCTACTTCATATTTTCAATTTATAAGATATAGTGCATAGTTAAAAATGATATATTCCTTTATATAAAATATATTCTCTTTAGAAAATCACATTTATATTTTAAAAACTAGTCAGTAATATATTTCATACATTTTTTTTTTAGATTTGTAAGAAGTATGTTTTATAATTCACTGTAAGATAGTACAGATATAAATCTAAAATTTATGAATCAGTTCTTGTTAACATTTTTACTGTACTAAAAATAAAAATAAATGATTCCACTTTTTTACAAGAAGCAAATTTAATGTCTTTTTCGTGTAAGCTAAAATAATTTTTCATCAGCAAATAAGGATACTGTTATGTGTTAAGACCTTAGAAATATTATTTCCAATTAAGGGCAAATGTCTCCAAATATTTTTTTAGAATGTACATTTATACAGTTCCATTGATAACAATATAATAAATATATTCTGGTTACACTGTTCAACTGATAAAGTTATGAATTGGGGATCCTGATGAAATATCAAATTATTTCTTCTTTCTATGTGATGTATATATATATATATATATATATATATATATATATATATATATATATATATATATATATATATATATATATATCATATTCATATACATATTTAAACTTCTGAATTATTTTTATAGAAATTCCAATGCCATAAATATTTCGGTTCCCACTGAACACTTTTAATGACAAAAATAATCCACTTTACCTTGAATTATCTAATATTTAATATTTATAAAACAGTGTCTATTTAAAAATATTCTTTCATATGTAAAAATGTGGGTCTTTATAAGATCACACAGGAATGTTGTTTAAAAATAAAGTTAATAGATCTAATACATTTCATGATTTTTCTAGATTTGTAAGAATTAAACTTTTAATTTATCAATTCACAGTATATGAATTTAAAAATAGCGGTATAAATGAATTCATGTGTGTAAACATTTTAAATAAAAACAAACAAGATGCTTTCAAATATGACTAATATGAAAGTTAAAAACTTGTTTGAAATCTCAGATGTTGTGAAATTTTGATGTAAAAAAGTTCTCAGCTTTGTCATAAAAAATTTGCCATGATTGTGCAAATTATGTTTAAAAGACACAATTTTCTTTTGGATGTTATTTGTTTTATGATTTCACTGTATATAATGTAGAATTTAAGGATGTCCTTAAAAAATTCTCATATTCTTGTTTTTCATATTCTTGTTAATTTCTAAAACATAAGCCCATAATAAAATAGTAATCATCCGAAATACAGATATAAGTAACTTTAGAAAATTCATTTAAAAATGTGATCTTAAAATATAAAGGAAAGGAATAATTGTAAAAATGAATACAAAAAAGGGATTTTTATCACTCTAGTCTCTTACTTTTAATGATAAAATGAGTCTCAGAAGTTTCAAGTAAAAAGATGTATTTCTGTATTTGATAAAAAATTTTAAATACTGGAAAATGCTTTTAATTATTACTTAAAATAAGTTATTTTTACTAAAAATCACTTTTACTCTTAATTTATTGAGCTTTTTAAATATATTTTATATTCTCATACTTGTTTTTATAAAATGTCTTATTAAGAATTTTTAACTTGATAAGATGAATAAGAAATAGTGAATAAGATTAAATGTTTTTGTACATTAAAATTATTGCATTAAGATTATTCACTGGGACTGTGGGAGGAATTTTTACGATCTATTATAATGTTTAAAATTGTGTGTATTGCCTTCATTCTGTGAAGTTGTTGCAGAAGTTTCGGTTAGTTTTCTTTTCTTTTTTGCAACTGAGTATCTTTGGGGTGTTATACTTTTATTTGACAGAATATCTTTGTTAATTGTTGGAAAATGGTATTTGTGATGCACTTAGCATATCGGCAGCTTCTAGTTTGATTAGTTCTAGTGGTGTTGATTTTAAAATTCTATGTAACACATCACACTGTTTGCCTTATTTTACTGAATCAATTAATTCTAAAAACTTTTATTTTATTTCATTTTTTCTGTGTTCAACTGAGAGGGTCTGTGATTTTTTTTGGGCTACTTCATTTAAAATAAATTCGTTTTCCTCATCATTTATAATTAGAGGAGATTCGTTATATACTGCAATAGTTTCATTAGTATTTTTAATATGCTGATGTAAATAATGTATGTTTGCATATATTCCATCTAATTGAAGAATTAATGCAACTACATAGATATTTGTTAATGCATATAATACATTCTGTTCATTGTATGAGACAAGTACAAGTTTTATTACTTTCATTCATGTTGTATATTTCTGTATTACGTATTGATAAGACAGACCACTCATTCTCATTCTCAATTATTTGTAAAGATAGTGTTTCACTTGTTTTATGTCGGATTCTTAAATCTCGTATCTTATTGGTCAATTTACCTATATTTGCTATAATTAAACGATCAATCATTTCATCTCGTACGAATTTCATAATACCATGAATAGCTTTGTCTAATCTTTTTACATTTGTCCCATGAAGATAAATATATTTTAGTGTTCGGTGCATTCGTCCTATGTGCATGTTTGTATTAATGCCACTGGGAAATCTATAACAGTATGCCCAGCTGGAAGTATTTTGTAAATAATATGTTTCAAAATAATTTGAAAATTCTATGGTGTCAGCATCTTCTTTAAGTAATTTATTGCTGCCTCTGTTAGTGTATGGAATGTATTTATGATTATAAAAAAAACACATGGGAATCCTTGGCTCAAATTATCAATTGTTATTAAGGTTATAAGTTCAAATACATATCAATTTACCCCACGTGTGCCAACAATACATATGCAGTCGGAACTAAATCTTTTCAGTATCTCTCCTTGTGCTTCTGTCATAAGAATCAAAACAAAATCATTTTCTTTTAGAAATGAATATTGTGTACAAGTGTGTCTCTTTGGGTTTTATAAAATAAAATGCATGGGTTTCCCAAGTTTGGCATTTCACGTACCCACATATCTCTGACTTCATTATTCTCTTACTCATCACTGACCCCATCATTTTCATGCTTCACAGAATCAGAAGACAGATTGAAAGACTTTTCAATATTATGTAGATCTTTTTAATGGTAAATGAACCCTTTCAAGACCAGCATCAGTTGTAGAATTTCTTATTTCATCTAAAATATTATCTAGAGGAATTTTTGCTGATATTTTTGAGACAATATTTTTTTCTTTCGTCTGCAGTTAAAAATGAGTGACCTAAATCATTTTGGTGCCTAAATGTATTTGCTGACACGACACTGCACATTTGCCATCTGTGTATTGTGTTACTTTTATTCCAGCTGGGCAGTATGCATTTATTTTATTGCTGCAAGGGAATTATAAATAACGTAAACCTTTATTTTTGGATTTAAAATTTCCTGAACGATGGCATCTGAAATTATAATATTTTACACCATGTATATTAGTGTGTTTATTGCCATAAGAAACAAATTTTGACTTTGTGTTTTCAAGTTCACCCTTCTATGTCAAAAAATTTTATTTGCTTGTGAAAGTTTTTAAGCAATCAGGGCCCATAAAACTATTCTCAGTCTTAATCAAATCTTTTGCACACTGACCCATATTATTAGAATTTTCTCCCTGACATACCATAGAATTACGATTTTTCAAAGAATCAATAAGTGTTGTATTATTAGAATGAAATTAATAAACATGGAGTTTCAAATTGTATTCGTATTTAAAAGATTTTAAACAATCAGGGCAAACAATATCCCTGTCATTCACATTTGAATCATTCGCACAGTCAATCATATAATTCACAATGGAATCATCATATATAACAAAATCAGAATTTTCACTCGTAATAGAATCAATTCTCACACATACCAGAATTAGAACTCTCACATTTACCAGAATTTGAATTCTCACACATACTAGAATTAGAATTCTCACAATTACCAGAACTAGAATTCTCACACATACTAGAATTAAAATTCTGACACATACCAAAATTTGAATTCTCACACAAGATAAATTCTTTTCTATTTTTATTAATTCCAGAATCAAAAACTTCTGAGGAAGCAGAAGTATTTGGCCCTGAAAAGGGCCATTTTCTTGATTTTGTGTCGAAGACATCATAATCAAATTATCAATCATAACAATTATTAAAATATTAGCAAACACACGTTTGTAGTAGTAATAAACAAAGGTAAACAATAATATTTATACCCCGACCCTACCAGAGAAATGACGTCATGTGCATGAACCTGCGCAGATGACCAAGGAGGAATGAGGAGGAAACTAGTATCTGAGGGGCTAGACGTTGTTCCGTGATGTTCTTAGCCACTTCCACATTCGATGGATATTACCAATTTTACACACTCGTGATTCAAGATAGAGCCCCAAACATCGGCTGCAGAAGCGAGCTCTAACGCATGCGCACTTGAAGAAAGCTATAAATAATTAAATATTTCATTACTTATAAATGCATAAATTATTTAAAGACACTCAGTATCGCATTTCCTTCTGATTTTTGTGTTTTAATAAAGATATTATAAACATAAATGGGAATATAAAAATCCATGTGTAAAAAATTGAAGATGAAAATTAATTTTTTTCACTTAATAAACCAAACAAAATATTTATAAATCGTCACTTTACAATGCTTACATGACAAATGAATAGTTTCATTTCAAATTCATTGTATTTCATGTAGTTTCTCTTTTTATAATGTTTTTCTATTTATCATGCTCAAAACTATATTTTATTTTTGGTTTAATTATAAATTTATTAGCTCAAGTTGTTTTTCTTAAATTTAATTATAATGTGTGTGTCATGTATAATTAAACATTATTATTTAATTATTATGCTATATTATATTCATGTTTATTTATTTTTTGTATAGAGGAGTTGTTTTAACAAGCCTCAATTAAAGAACTGCAGAACTAAAGTATTTGTTTCCTAAGAGTGTAGACTTTCAATCTTTTAAATTAAAAAGATTACTAAGTTTAATCGTAAATTTCCAATGCAATAAATATCTGTAATTTGAATTAAAATATAACTCAATTATGTGAAACAATAAAATTTTAGCTTTTATAAACAAAGAAATTTATAAATAATACAGAAACTTAACAAAATTTTTCAGTTACTTTTACTAAAGATTTGGTATTTTATGCGAGAATAATATAATAAGTTTTAAAAAGGTAAGTTTAAAAAAATGAGTAAAAATATTTAATAAGATAAACTTGGTAAATTTGTAACCAGATAAATTTGTTGCATTATTTACATCAAGACAGGAATTATAGCCAAATTCTTCTGGAGTTGACGATCAGAGCTCTATATCAAGACAATAGTCTGGTTTACTTTGGATGATTTCCAGTTCAGGAAACCGAACATGAATAACAATTTTCCAGAGCCTTTAGCAGCAAAGCTGCTTTTACTCTTTCATCTGAAGTAGAAAAGTAATGTAATAGGGAAAAGATGGTGAGTAGGAGGAGTCATGACAAGTAGGGGACAGAACGCGGGAGTCTGCGGTAAGAGGACGACATCTGATTTGCTGATTTAGTTAAGCCAGCAGTAAAAGAAAGCGAGCTAGAATCATTAATAAGAAATGAAAATAAAACACATTACAGGGGCAAAATGAAAAATTTTGCCGAAAGATGAGAAATAGCAATAAAAGATAAAATAAAAGTAATAAATGAGTATTAAAAGGAAAAATAATTAGTAAAACACAAAAATATAAGTAAAAACTTGGGGGTAAATACTGAAATATACAAACAAGATATAAAATTAAGCAAAGAAATAAACTTAAATAGATAAAAGTAAATTATATACAAAGTGATTATGATGGAATGACATTTGACAGGCTAGAAATTATTGCATAGCTTGGGTAGTGGGCAGCTAAAGGTCGTATTTTGACCTTATACATAGAGTTAGTACATTTGAAATTTCGTTAAAACAGGCTGCAGAACAGTTTTCAGCTTTGTTGAAAAATCGGATGTTACGTTTAGCAACAAACTGCTCAAAAGTGTCTAATTTGAGATCTCTTCTAATTGCAGAATTTTTATATTTAGATAGATTTAATAGATTTCAGTTAGGTCTCCAAGCATGTTACATATTGTTTTATTTTTGAAAGTGTTAAACATTTTCATTGTAGTTTTGTCTATTGCGTAGCAAGCAGGAGAGGTGTACGTAAGAATACGTAATATCATGGTAGTGTAAAGTAGTTTCTTCATTTTGGTATTTATTTTGCTGTATTATCCGAAATTGGGTCTTAATTTAAATAGCATTCCTCTGGCTTTATTAATGGTGTTTTTGACATGAGGTTTCCATTTAATTTGTTGATTTATAGTAAGTCCAAGTTAATTGGCGTTATGTACGATAGGAATTTTATCTCCGTAATTGTAGAGGTTAGATTTCCTGTCACTTCTTGTGCTGGGTTTTTTGATGATTTTGAGGTTAGATTTGTTAGTATTAATTTCCACTTTCCATCAAGAACACCGGTCTTCGACATTGTTGATTTTCTTTTGCAACTTGCGGATGGCAAGTTCAATGGATTTTGACTTGGTAATAATGGCAGTATCATCAGCGTAGTAAGCAGTAATGCTATTATAGTCTAGCCTATCTACAAGGAAGTCCACAGTATAGAATAGGTAGCGGATCGGACCTAGAATGCTGCCTTGCGGAACGCCGGCGTCTGTGAATCTTCTAGATGATATGCTTTTATTATTTCTCATATTGAAGGTTCTGTTTTTAAGGTAGTTTTTAATTAGGAGAATCATGTTATCGTTGAAGTTTCTAAATTTTTGATTTAATATATCAAACCTTCATGCCAGAGTGTGTCAAAGACCATAGAGACATAACAAATGCGGAGTTATCTTTATTCATAAGTCCTCTGCTAAGGAATTTAATAATGTGGAGAAGCTGTTTGGTGGTACATAGCTCCTTACGGAAACCATATTGCTCGTTAGGTAGTTTATTCATATATGTATTTAGTCTATTGTAGATGATATTTTCAAATAGCTTGTCGAGGGAAGACGGGAGGCTATTTGGTCTATAATTACTAGGCATGACTAAGTCTTTGTTAGAATTAGATGGTATTATAATGATGAGGGCTTCTTTCCAGGCCTGAGGGAAATAGTTACATTTAAGACAATTGTTAAGTATGTTAGTTAATTGTATGATGATGTTATAGGGAGAGGATTTATTCATTTTATTTGTAATATTGTCTTTACCAGGAGATTTTCTGATATTCAGGTGCTTACTGATATTCCGAAGTTCTTCAGGAGTTCGAGTCCAGTCCTCTATGTTGTTTTTGTTAGTTTTCTCGTGTATTTGAATAATGTTTTCTCCAAGATCGGGGTCCGTCTGAGTGTTGTTGAGCTTAAAACATTTTTCCATACTGAAGTTCAGTTATCCACGAAGTTACCTATATGTATGAATAAATTGAGGCTTGTGCTTTTACCGCAGCACAGTATTCAGGATGCTTAATTCTTTGAGGGTGAACCGAGTAAAAGATTGCTATGTACAGGGTGTTTTTTTGTATATGTGTAAAAAGTATACACTAAATTTTCTGTTTAAAATGAAGTATATATAACTAATAAGTTTAAAAATAAGTTTATTTTATCAACTCGATTTATATTTTAGAATTCCATTTTTTCAATGTGCATTCACTTGTGTCATTCAAATTTGAACAGGAGTTTGTGGAACTCATATGAAGATTACTTCAAAGAAACAAAAAAAAATGCAAACACTATTAAAGATTTATGTGGATTAATCGTCAATATGTTTTCAGAAAATTTGATAAGATTTCACAATACATTTTCATTAGAGTTAAATTTTCCTATTTGAAATTGATTATTACGAAATGTTTTTTTAAGTGAAATAATGGAAAGTAGAAATAATGAAAACACCAAATTTTATCCAAAGCTTAGTGAATCCAGATAATATTTTAAGAGTTCTGACTAAATTTTACATTTGCACATGCAGCCTGTATATATAATAAATTTTAAAATAGTTCTTTTGAGATAAATTTTTGAATTATGATAATTAAATGGAATGAATCGTTTGGGGAATCATTTTACATACATAAATTGTTACTAAATTGTAAATTTTTTGAGTACATTTATGAAGAAAAATAATAAGTAATTTTTTTTTATTTGCATAACTCTTACACCTTTCTTTAACGATATATTAATTACGTATTGGTGAAAAATATTGCAAATTCGTTTTTAGAATAGAATCAAAATAATTTTTTTATCCTTTTTTTGATCTTGTCACCATATGAATTCTTTCAAGTAACACTCAAGATTGTGTCTTGCTGTACCCCGTTGTCTCTTGTTTCTCCATTTCACGGAACCGCACGTTCTTTCGATTGCTTGGGTATGTGCACCCATTTTTAGGTTTACAAAATTATATTTGTGACTTACTCTAGAATAATTAAATCCAGTGATTTATTTTCTTTTACATGTGGCGAACACAAATCTCTCTCATATAATTATTCGAGTCTACGACTGTTTTTTCAGTCTTAAGTTTTTCGTCACAAAATTTGACTATTAATTTTTTGCACCACCAATACATGAATCTTACTGCTGTTAATAATGGGATACGGCTTTCTTCAAACCAATTACCACTTCTTACTCCCGTGTGTTGATTATAGGTTGCAAAGTTGCACATCCAAAAAATCTGTTTTCCAAAATTAAGCCATATCGGGTGAGAGGTGGTACATTTCCTAACGTCTGGTAAAATGTTATATTTCTATAAAAGTGTAACGGCATCTTTTTCGGTAAAATCCCAGATTCGCATTTTAATATTCTACCTTGCTATTTTCAAAGAACAGTTAGGCTGAGAAAGGTGGTAAGCAGGGAAATTTGAAAAAAAGTACATGGTTGCCAATTCAGCGCTAGATGCGTGCGACATAAGGGTTGCCAATTTGGCAAGTTATCCCGGATGTTGGCATGGTTGCGATAATACGTAAATACCAAAATTACTGCTTAATTGTAAACTTTGGTCATTGTAGTGTATTTTATAGCAATGTTCATTGAAGCATCCGGAATGTAATAATTATTCTGTTGAAGAATTAAAACATTCGAAATTTTATAAAAGTGTTATCGTACCTTTTTCTTGATGATCTGGAATATTTTTACTTCGTTCTTGTTTCAAAATAAGATCGTGAAGTCGATCGTTACTTGTTCTAATTACCTTTAAAAGCTGCAAATTTTTCTGCATCCATGATTTGATTTCGTTTAACCTCGTCGCCAATTTATTGTAGTGTATTTTATAGTAATGTTCATTGCAGCCAACGGAATGTAATAATTATTTTTTTCAAAAATGGGACGACACACTGATACACTGATATATGTATTGACATTATCGAATTTTTCTGTTTTAAAACATTATTATAGTCTTGAACTAAGAGTGTTCTGCTTATTTTCGTTTTAAGAATACTACATTCTCCCACACTTAAATTACGTAGTCCAATAGATAACGTGGTGGTTGTATTCTTGCTGATCTTCGAATAGGAGGACTTCGTGGAGCACCGGAATCATTAGAAACACCACATACTGGCTTACCATAATTGTTCGCAATTTGAACTTCTGAGGACATGGGGTCGAAACGATTTCCAGTAGGGATCGATTTCCTCGGATAAATGACATCAGGCTAAGGAGAAAATGTAACTCCTGGAATTTTAGGAACCTCACTTTTCCTCAATTGCTTTATGTGTCTTTTTATAATTTTTCCCTTCATCGAGTTTTATTAAATAGTGTAATTTAGCAGTTCGTTGCTTAACAATGCCAAATTTTCTAGATAGCTTATTGTTGGCATAAGTACGTGATTATACACGATCTCCCACAGTTTAGATTCTATGATTTGGAATAGTGGGTGAAGTATATGTGTTTTTGAATTTCTTACTTAGTGGACGTAATAAATCTAGTTTTATTCGAATTTGGAGTCCAAGATACAATTCTGAAGGAGATTTTTCCGGATTGTAATGGAGTTGCTCGATAACAAAATAAAATTTCTCTTACCTTCTTGGGTATTGAGTTCTTTTCATTGGACATTGACTTTAACTTCTGTTTAAGGGTTTTTGTATTACATTCAGCTAACCCGTTAGTTGGAGGATGACCAAATTCCATTTTCCCTACAAAATTCTGTAAATTCGGTACATGTAAATATAGATGCGTTGTCGGATACAAGGACTTGAGGCAATCCATGCACACTGAAAATATCCTATAATAATCTTATGGTATAAATAGCTGATGGAGAGCTTTGTTGAATTTTAACTTCAGGCCATTTTGATCTTACAACCATTACTATCAAAAAATTATGTCCTAAAAAGTTCCAGGGCAGTCAATATACATTCGTTCAAAATTTGATGATCCATCTTCCCAATCATGATTTGATATTTTTTAAGGATTACCTTTTAATTCTGCACAACTCATACATTCTCGAATTAATCGCTTTATATCTCTATGAATGTTTCTCCAATAACAGTATCTTCGGGCAAGACTCTTCATTTTGACTATTCTTAAATGTATGTGATGAAGTTCTTTTAATATACTTGTTCAAAATTTTTCAGGAATGTACAATCGATGTCGTTTAAAAATTATTCCATCTTGTAATATTCATAATCATATTTGTTACCTGATAAAAGTTCTTGTTTTAAAACTGACAATTCTGGATCATCCTCTGTCTCCTTAGAAATTGTGTCAAACGTAATGGAAGAAGTTGAAATTTGGTTAAGAGTCTGGCAGTGAATATCGGTCTAGCATCTGGCATCGTCTTGTAAGATGTTTGTATCTTTAAGTTTTAGTGATGCTCTTGAGAAGTAATCGACACTCTGATTTTCTTCAATTTTTCTATGTTGGACATTATAATTATATTCACCAAGAAATGTGCATATCTTAATAATCGAGATGATGCCGTAGAAGGTATTTTACTATCGTGATGTAAAATTCTATATAACTGCCGGTTATCAATTATTAGGGTGAATTCTCTACCATAGATGTAGTTATGAAATTTTTGAATTGTAAATTTTATGGCTAATGCTTCATCATCCAGTTGACTGTAATTTTATTCAGCTATTGTTAGAGATCTAGATGTAAAGGCTACTGGTTTCTCGATACCATTTACTATGTGGAATAAAATTCCAGCGATGCCTGTTGGGCTGGCGTCACAAGCAACTACAATGGGTAAACTTGGATTGTATGGCATCAAAACCTTATCGTTAGAAATCTCATTTTTTAATTAAATGAAGGTAGATTCTCAGTTAGAAGACCAGTGGAATTTTTTATTTCTCGTTAGAAGTTGTCTTAAAGGGTAAGTCAGAGATGATTCATTTGGGAGAAATTTAGAATAATAAGCAACCATTCCTAAGAAATGTTTCAATTCTTCGATATTATTCGATCCCGGAGCATGAATAATGGCTTCTGTTTTCTCTGGACGTTTTGATATTTCGTTTTGTTGGATTACATAGCCTAAATAGGAAGTTTTGTCTTTGAAAAAATGACATATTGAACTATTTACATGCATATTGAATTTTTGAAAACGTCTCAAGCATTTGATCAGATTGACATGGCATTCTGAAAAAGTTTTTTCATGTACTACATTATAGTCAAAGTTTGTAAATACACTTGGTAGACCCATTAATATTTGATCTAATATTCTGTGGAATTCACTTGGAGCAGATTTGATGCCAAAACATAAACGATTTATTTGAAAAGTTCCTTGATGTGTAGATATAGTTTGAATTATCTTGCTTTTGTCATCAACCACTACATACAAATATGCTTTGAATAAGTCTAGAGTGCAGAAAAATTTAGAGTTCCGAAGACTATTCAGTATTTCATCTCTCTTTGGGATAGAATAATGTCCATCTTGTAGTTGAGGGTTTACAGATACTTTATAGTTAACACATAATCGAACACTACCATCAGGCTTAACAACAAGAGGTGAACCACAGTCGCTACAATCTAATTTTGTAATTATTTGATCTTGTTCAAGTATTTTAAGTTCTTCGTTAACTTTCTCACCTAAAGCAAAAGGTACTTTTCACGAATCTCTTTAACTCAGTTTTGCACGAAAATAGACCATTTCCCTTTTGAATTTAACTGTTTCCTTTTAAATCCCTTTCAGATCTTGTTCCGCAATGATTTCCGTGTATTTATATGATCAAAATGTCATGGTGTTGTATTTTCTTTCTTTTTTTTGTCCAGGATTGAGGGAGGTCTGTAGCCTTCCGGCCACGTACTTCGTTTTCTAATGAATTAGCGTGCTTGGATAGTCTTGGCCTGGTGATTAACAAATCAGAAATAGTTATTTGTTAACTTTTGCTATGCTACAAACTTAAATAAGTTAAAAATTTGTTTCTATATTGTTGTTAATTAAGTGTGCTATTTAGTTGTTCAGGGATTCTTGTGGTGTCTTTCTTCTACCTGTCTTAATAAATCTGCCAATTATTATGGGAGATGCATCATTTCCTTCGGACATGTAGAAAACACCCAAAGGGACTGTTTGGTATCAAATGTGTCTGCAAATAACTTTTGAAAATAGCTCTAATCACCCCCTCCCTATTTATAAGCTCCTCTAATTTGATATCAGAGGAAATGCTGCTCATCTGATATTGGATTCTTTATCTGATAGAAGTTTTAAAGTGAAATGGCGTGGAACTTTACCTCATTTAAATTTTAAAAAAAGATAAGTTTTTGTATTATGTCTATTGCATCGATAATAAGTACTATTAAATTAAAGCTAAATTTATAAAATTTTGACAGTAGTAAAAATTTTACGTAAAAAAAAAAAAAAAGAAATTGCTTGATTTCCATATAAAAGCTTGCATAGTGTTGACAACATTTTGAAATTTCATAGAACATTTCGTAGATTAAATGTCAGCCATTAATCAACTCACAGCCTTCAATTCACGAGGATATCAATCATGTTTCATCCTGCGGCACGTTTTTAATTTTTTTAAATTTTTGATCAAGATAAAATATTGTATAAAACTCGTGCCAAAACTACGCCTTTTTATACTCGCTACTTCTCAGCACTTGCTATTAACTAGCTTTTAAAAGTACAGGTTTCAAATTTTCTCGGAGTTTTAATAAGCACGTAAAATTAGGTATTTTCCCCAATGTTTGTTCAAACACAGTAGGAAATTGTTTTATAATGTCATCAATAATACTAGAAATATTGGAAGTATTTATTTGAATTTCTTCAGGTTGATTACACTTATCGATATCAGATAAATTTATTTTTAAATGTCAAATCCATGTTCTTCCTAACACTGGTGTAAACATATCTGGAATTATATACAAAGTTTCTGTACTTTTGAGATTTTTATATTTCAATAAAACTTTGACAAAACCTAATGGTTCGAAACTTTTGTGAGTGTAAGATCGAAAAATTACGCCTGTAGGTTGTAAAACTTTTGTTAAATTCAGAAAATTGAAAGCTTGTTTATGCAAAAATGAAAATCCTGTACCGGAATCAACGTGAAAACGGGATAGAAATCAGTGTTGCTCGATACTAACATTAGGCTTAGGACATAAATGCTTTTCAAGAACAGAAATAATTTCATCATACGATAAATCAGAAGTAATTTTACGTGCAGTTATAAAGAACACAACAGATTAAAATGCTTAGATCCAATGCACAGTTCTTAAACACATAAATCTGTATCTTCGAAAACATTTTTGATTTTTAAATAATTATGAAAAATCTTTGTTCATACGGCAAAAATGTTTCTGTTGAAGAATTAAAACATTCTGCATTTGATAAAAATTTTATCGTACCTTTTTCTTGATGATCTGGAATATCCTTACTTCATTCTTGTTTCAAAATAAGATCGGCAAGTCGATCATTACCACTTGTAATTACCTGTAATAAATTTCAAAATTGTTTTGCATCCATGATTTATTTTATTTCTCCTCGTCGCCAATTTATTGTAGTGTATTTGATAGTAATATTCATTGAAGCAGCCGGTTTGTAATAATTATATTATTCAAAAATGGGACAACCTACTTATACACACATACATGCATTGACATTATCGAATTGTTCTGTTTGTAAACATTCTTATAGTCTTGAACTAACAGTGTTCTGCTTACTTTCGTTTTCAGAATAGTAAAGAGAAATACAGTCATTTTTAAATATTTAGCTTGACAATCTAAAGGTATTTTTTTAATAAACATGTGTAAGAGATTCCCTCTCAATGTATTTTTTCAAAATACATTTCAAGTAATAAAATAATTTTACTGCATATTTGAAAACATCTGTTATTTATATTTGAAGCCAATTGTAAGGCATTCGAACACCAACTTTTAGATACATATTTTCATATTGCTAAATATTAAAAAAATAATTAATCAATTTATGTATAAATAATTATGATTTCAATAATTTATAAATAATTTATTTTACCAATATAAGTTATATATTCAATTTTCCTGGTTATACTAAATTGCAAATACTTATTTAAATTTACATTAACTAGTATTAACAAAATTCCAGATCCATATACAAACGTATTTCCACTCATATCATTTCAATGTTTAATAGGAATGACAAATGATTTTGAAGGATGACGGGATAATACATAAATACTGATATTACATTACTTATTTAGAAAAAAATTATAAATAATGCTAAATTTATTGTGGCTTTAAAAATATTGCAGTATAAATGCTTATGAAATTTGGGAATGATTCTAGCTTTAGGATATTTGTAGAAAATATTTTCTTCTTAAAATTATTGGTACTACCGTTAGATAAATCCAATCCCTAACATGCGCTGCATGAATAAAATATACTCTTCTTTACCATTGCAAAGTTTATCTTCTTCCAGTTATATATATATATATATATATATATATATATATATATATATATATATATATATATATATATATATATATATATATATATATATATATATATATACCTGTAATTAACAACTTAAATTGCATTAATAAAAATGATAAATAAAACACAGTTTAGTCTTTGCGTAAATATAAGATGTGAGACATAGAATTTTAAGTTACGCTAATTCTTTAATTAAAGAAGATTTTATTATTAAGATAGACAATAGGAATCATATTATACTAGTTAATGTATGGACAAGTTATGATTGACTGTACTTTTTAAAAGTGTATTATTTTATATAGTTTGTTGCATTTCAGAAAAAAGTATTATTTAGTACATTTCAGTTTCTAAATACATATGTTCAGAAAAGTGTATCACAGAGATAAGTTGCACTTGAAAATAAAGATGATTTTTCTTTAAGTGAATGTGCATTAGGTTTTATTCCATCCTTTCATACATTTTTAATATTAAGTTTCTTATTACATTCTAGTTCTTTATTTAGTGGTGGAATTATCTCAATTATTTGTGTATTCCATAAATTGATTAAATACATATTCGCAGTTTACTTTCTGTCAGGAAAATGAACCGAAATATGTAACCAAAATTCTTTCAATAATTTTAACAAAATAAAATTGAATGTATTATATATCATTCTGAAACTTTCAATTTTTATATATTTTCTTTTTTGATTTCATATGCGATTTTTAAAAATGTTCATCAGCAAATAAAAAATTTAAGAATGTTAATACATTAATTGATAGAAGGGTTATAATTTCAATAGTATTTTATCCATAATAATACTGTTGAATTTACAATCATTCTATCAAGTAGCGTATTAATATTCTTAAATTTTTTTATTTGCTAATGAAGAAATCATCATTAGCAAATAAAAAACTTTATAATCGAAAATGATAATGAAATAAGTTATTTTAAAAAAATTATAGGAAGCTAAACTCAGATAGAAAATGTTGACTTATATGTATAAACAAAAGTGAGATTTTGGAATAAAAACTATCACAACTGTTGTTTCCTATACCAGCACTAATTTCAATTGATAAAATAAATTAGATTTATTAACATGGTCAAAAACAATAAGTTTTAGTACGACAATATTTTTTTAGTATATGGTTGTTACTTTGGAAATTGATATATTTTTTATTTTATGTCAAAATATATTCATTTTATAAAAACAGAATGTACATTTAAATTTTATCATATTATTTTCTTTTCAATTCTCTGTGAAGTTCAAACATTTCTCATGTTAAGTTTTATGAATATAATTGAAAAAAATATGTTTGCAGCAATTGTATTAATTATAAATGGTGTAGGTTTTCTGCACAATGCTTTCACAATTGGCCAGATAGTTGTAAATTATTTAATTTTGATATATTATAAGACGAATAGTGTAAAAAAATTAAGTATGTTGTTATACATTTGGCAACGAAGTTACATAATTTGCGAATATATTTAGAATATCCAATTTTTTTAAATGAGAAAGAACTTTATGATATCAAAAATTTATTACTATTTATAATGTTTTGTTCTTAAAATTAACTTTTTAATCTTATATAACATCGTTCATAAAGTAACTCTTTTTGCTTCGTTAAATAATTTAAATTTTTTTTAATTTACAATTTTCAATTAAAATATTACTTTAAGCATTCTGAAGAAAACCTTCTTTTAACCAGTGATTGACAAACAAAATGTTTTAAAATTCGAATGTCTTTTAATTAGTACTCATATAAATATAATACAATAGATTTAACACATTGGTCCTCCATTAATCAGAAATGGAAATTTTTTAATGTCTCAGAGCTCCAACTTAGGTTAATTTCAAGCTAAAAAAATGACCATATACGTATTTAATGATTTGGAAGTAGCTCAATACAAAAGCGAATGCTTCATTTATGTTTAATCTCTTTAATTTCATTTCCAGACTGATGATGAAAACCTTAACTTATTACATTTGAATCATAATTTATTCTAACAAAAATATATGTGAATCAGAGCTGTCTTCATTTCATACTGTAACTGTAAATCAGGAATTTTTAAGCATGTCGTTCATGAAAGAAAATAGTCACCAAAATATCCCATTTGCCATTTGCTGTGATTTATTATTTTACAAGAATTTTTTTAATTGATGCATAAAAAATGTATGAGAAATTAATAACTTCACTTAATAATTATATTTGGAAGAAACGCGAAAGAACTCTGACAACCAAAAGCAACAACTTTACCTGGGAGATTTATTTGTAGATGCTGATGATTTTCTACTATACATCAATGATGACGAATTTTTACTGTTAATCAAAGGTGACAATATTATCTTTCATTCACTGGCGACGACTATTTGCTATTAATCATTGGTGGCTACTTTAAGTTGTTAATCACATTTGTGATGACTTTTAACTACTAATTACTGACGACGACTTCCTACCGTTAATCAATATTGACGAATTTTTGCATTTAATCATCGGCAATGACCTTTTAATATATACCTGATTTTTCATTGGTGTAGACTGTAAACTATTCATGTCTGTGTGATTGCGACTTTCTCTTATTAGATGTACGCGAAAAATTATAATTATCATGATGTGAAAAAGATTAATATTATGCATTCTAGGTGGTAATTTTTTTACTTAATAAATTTTTTACTTTATGTTAAATATTTAAATTAAAAATATGTATTCGAGATACTATTTAACTCCCAGTTGCTCATTATCTTCACTGCGCTTCTTGTAATATCGGCAAGAGAGTATGGCTTGCCACTAGCTTTGACTTTCAGATTGACCCCATTTGTCTCACTGGATTGCTGGAGCTCCGTGAGTTGGGGACGTGTGTACTGTAATTTGTGACATCAAAAGTCCTTCCACTGCTGTGGAGAAAAAAAGGCAAGCTATGCTGTTGACGTCGAATCCTGATCGTGTTTCAAAATTAAAAGAAGCTTCAATATGAACTAAAAGGATTCAGGAATAAAACTCCCAAAGTTTACTTTGCTTCATTTAGGGACAGCTTGTTTTTCAGAATTCCTTTGGCGAATAAATAATTTGAAATCATGATAAAGTCCATCACAGGCAACCGCAAATTATGCACAATTAGCTATAACTTGTCAATAATCATCGTTTTCATCAGCGAAGGCCATGAAAATTAAATTTCAAATGATTGTTAGAATTTAAATGTATCATTAAAGATTTTTGTGCTTATATATTCAGTAGTTTTAGTTTTTATAACTTCAAAGGAATTGGTGTATCCTTTTATAATTAGCTTATATATGCTATTATTATCTGCTTCTAAATTTTCATTTTAAATAGCCATTATTTTATTGATATTTGCCGTCATATTTTAGCGAAATAGATAATGCCTAGGGCATTAGACGAGAAGTGCAGTTTATTTGCCAACGAGAAATCTCTGGAGGATAATAATGATTTTTCTCCTATTATATTAGCTATTTTTGAATAGCACTTGAAAGAAACTTTTTGCCAATTTTATGAAAAATAAATAAATATTATTACACATATAAATAAAATTAACCGTTTCAAGTAAGTCATTATTCGAACATCACCATGAAACTTATTGAATATGAAAAATTTGCCGAATAATATTATTCTTAAATTAATGGGTGATAACATATTTAAGTAGTGCATATTTAATCTTTTTATACACTTTACAATATATAAAATAGGCATCAAAATTGATATAATAGGTTGGGGGAAAAGAAATCCATTATTTTTTCGCTAGATGGCTGAAGTGAAACAAAAAATATCTGCTTAAAAATACGTGACAAAAAACATTAGCGGAGCCAAGTACAGCTGGAATCAAGAACACAAAGCTACTAATATGATCTCAAGCTCTCCACCTTTACACCTACTTCTTTTCCAAAAGAGTGAACGCGCAAACCCGCATCAAACACGATTCAACAGTTTCTTGCACTGTAGTGAAACACCCACTTGGGTAACACTAAATATTTAATATCAAACAAGGCAAAGTGTTAATAATGAGATTAGAGACCTATTTTTAAATGTACCAGGAGGAACTACTAAAACATTAGTAATTATATTGATACTGGCAGCAATTCATTTCAAACTTGGTTTCTCTTTTCAGCCCTATGCCTCTGAAACACTAGGAATAAAAACTATTTCGTATTTCAAATTGTTTATGAACATAAAATTCCAAATAATGTTTGCATTCTATGTGGTTTGAAATTTTTAAAGTGGACGCGCGTTTAATGAATTTCAGGTTCAAAAACTGTTTAAACTGTAGGCTAAGCAGAATGTCATAAAAAACAAAATCGCTCACAGCGCTCGATGGGTGTTCTGAAGCTTTATGAGCAAACATCCGATATGTTTGGTATGCATTAAGGGGACAGTGGACTTTCAAAACTTATTTTTTCAATTTTTATCCAAATTTTTTGAAATTTGGCACAAATATTAATCTTATATGTTTAAGTTAAATTGTAAATTTCAAGTTAAAATATAAATTAAAAAGTGATTTATGGCAATAAATGTAATTATAATATCCGATAATTGTTTAATACTAAAAGAAGGCGCTGCGTCTTCAATATGGAAATATTCTTTAAATTTTCATAAATAATATATATATATATATATATATATATATATATATATATATATATATATATATATATATATATATATATATATATATATATATATATATATATATATATATAACACTTTGCAAAGAACATTTCTTAAATAAAAATGTTTAAATACATATCAAATTTTTCATAAAAATGTCACATCAACATTAATTTTAGACCTTAAATTTTAATTTTATGTAAAGTTATAACCACAATTTTTTCTGACTACAAATAACCACAAAAATCTGATGACCTTTGATTTTTTTGTGAAAGTCTTGTTGCATTTTTTGTCTTTGCAAGTTATAAAGTGTGATCAGATAACACTCCTGCACGTAGTTTTGTTGTATATTTAAAACTCTACAATTAAACTCGCTGATGACTAGATTTACTGCATACTCCAGTCTCTTTTTAGTTACAAATATGTCTTTTAAGCATTTTTTCCATACACGGCTGTGAAGACTTCCATTTGCATTTTGAATTTTTGCTGAAGCACAACGAAGAAGAATATCATTAGAGGCTAGTCTTTGTTACACTGGTAGTATCTTCTCGACAACTTTTTTCTGAAAGTTTAGTCTTTTTCAGTAATTTACTTTGTGGTATTTCATTGCATGCCACAGCTCTTTGATAAAAGCACCATGATAAACGTCCCATGGGACATTTCTTATGTTAGGGCTTTTTATCTATTGACATACAGTGATAAAGAGTCGCCCCCAAGAATTGAAGTTTTCATCTTTTGAATATCAGGGGCATTATCTTTTATAGCTCTCCGATAAAGATTTTGGAGTTTTAAAACAGTTTCTTCCTTTAAATTGCCTTGCTTTTGACCACCAAGTGTGACGCCTTTCACTCTCCATTCCTTTATAACATTACGAGGTGCTGTTCCAAGTCTTTTCGCAATATGATTAATACATTCTTCCTTAACAATTCGAATATCAATATTTATTTTCTCTTCGTTTAAGTGTATAAATGTTTTAGAATTACCATCACATATAATTGTTGTGTACAACATATTATGTGAAAGTGAACGTTTCTAAATTCGTGATGCAGCAACCATTTCCATTTTTTCAGATGATCCGCTGAAGTTTTTTGGCAGTTTTCTCTGTATCCTTCTTTCCAAATGTGGAATTCAGCACTGTCTTCCGCGAGATCTCGAGATGCAACTGTACACTCTAAACAGTACTTCGACATGATTTCAAAGTCAACTGCTACACTTGTGAGGGAATCAATGGCAATTCCATTACCATATAAAAAAGTTTGACCTCATTTCTGCCAAGTTCCATCATAGGACACAGAAATATGTCTCTGATCCTTATGATTTAAATTTGAATTTGATTCCAAATATGCTTTCCTAACGGCACTGTGGCTTACTTTAAACATTTCATCTCGAAACCCTTCATTTTTTTAAACTAAATTAGAGACACATTTAGAAAATGTTTTTTTTATCCATGTTTGCACAATCCAGGATTTGAGAGAATGATTCCATCGCTGCATGGCCTTTTCCAAAGCTCAAAAAGCTTCCACAAGTTTGTTATTGACATCAAATTTTCGTGAATAGGATTCCCTGTGGCTAGAAATAGTTGAGCCAAAATTTTCCTTTCAAGATTTGCAGGACCCTTCTAGTTTCACTGAAAAACCATAATTTTCCTGAGTGGATACATCTAAAGAGCAGACACCACTGCACGGCAAATTCCTTAGAAGACTGGAGAAGCAGTTTTTATTGATTAGAATATACTCATTTCCACATGCAGGAGGAATATCATTAAGTAACCGGACAGATTCTGGAACATTTACATCCATAAAAGAAAATTTTTGGTCAACTGTTTCCTTTGGTAAAGCTTCCTCAGCAAATTTTGATTGTCTTTTATGAGTTGATTCAATTGCAGTAAGTTTTCGTTTCGTTACTCTGCCTTTAAGCTTCCTGTATCTTGAACTAATTACATGCATTATGATGGAAATTACAATGTTCCATTCAAGACATTATTATTTGAGAAAATAGTTCTTGAGAAAGTATTTGAGAAAGAACTGTTCTGTAAACACTGAACGGGAATAATCTGTGGTTTGGGTACCCCTTTCTTGCCAAATGGGCGATAGACGCGCCAAGCATGGAAACCATGTCTATTTGTGGCTCATGCTCAATAACAAATCTTTAATTTTAATATTCCTATTGGTCGCTAATTATTTTGATTTTGAAATAACCGTAGAATTTAAAATTTGATGCACATTTTATTACCGTTGAATTTGCCCTGGAGGTAGTACGTGAGTTATTTATTTGTTTGTGCGCATTTTTATTTAATAATTTTAAAAAATATGATAATTTTTCCCCAAATTGTAGTGTATTTTTTGTTATACAATTCGTAAAAAAACCATTGTTTTGTTTTCGTTGCCTCACCAGCGGTGAAATTCGTTAAAAACACGGATTTTGCTTCGTCGACATAGAAACGATGTTTTTGCGTAGAGTCTCTCGGAGCATTCAAATCCGCGAGACAACACGCAAAAACGCGCCAATTGGCGACTTTTTGAAAATGCGCCAAGCAATGGACCCAAAGCACATTTTCAACTTAAACAGCAAACAGAAATATAATTTTTTAAACAAAACTGAAATCAAGCGGTGAAATCAAAATAATGATAACTGTGAAAAATCAACAAGATTAGTGTTGCCAGACGAAATCATACAAATAATAAAAACTAAATAATTTTGATGTGGCTAAAATATAACACATTGTAAAACAAGAATTCAGTAAATAATAATTTGAAGAATAAATATTTGCATGCTGCGAGACGATTGGAAATGGGCGTGGCCGTTTGTTTACAAAATAAATACCTTCTTTTTTCAAGTTTTAATTGTGTAAGTCAAACAATTATTAGGCAAATTCTGATATTTGAATCTTATTACATTCTAGAAACACATATATTTCATTGGAAATTAGTTATTATTCAAGTATACTGTCCTCGTGTTCCTTGTTTACCTTTTCTAGCAAACGTGAAAAAAGGGGTGTGGCATTTTGTTTACTTTATTAAAACATTAATAACTTTGCCCAAAATTGACAGAAATCAAAAATTCTTTTGTAAAATATAGAGAATGATTCATATTTTTTATAAACTAAAAAAGAAGAATCAGAATTTTTGTCGATTTTTCACAATTTGATAGTCCACTGTCCCCATAATATTATTTGCAGAGAATAGGATAAAAGTAAAACTTTCTGAAACAATTGAATCGACACTAGTAGAAATAATAAATGATTAATAGAAGGTTCTACTTTAATGAAGATTAATAATGACGTTAATCTAGAAAAATAATTTCAATACTTTTGAATCGTAATATCGTATTTATATATTTTCAGGTATTTTTTTTACCTATTCGTCAAACGACAGTGAATATATATTTATACTTCTTAAGTGTGCTCACACAAACATATCACCGTTAATATTTTTTTACTGAAACGTATGTACAAGTTTAAAATTCGTTGGCCAAGTTGGGGATTTTCAGTATTCTTGTTTGGGGATCCACTCAGGACGGTCGCTCTTTTTTCTTTGTGAAGCTTTTTTCCCCTTGTAGCTTTCCTCTTGTACTATTGGTGCTACAGCTAAGTTTTTTCCATAGACAAGGACTACTCACACCTAGCTAACTGAGTTCTGGGACACTGAGGTCGAAATTCTGGTTTTCTTTCCTTGTTTCTAGACCAGGTTCTCACACTCTGTTTCAGAGTCCCTGAGAGGTCGACTTTTTCTTTTGTCTTCCCTGGCTAGGGAAGTTCCCTATCTCCCCCTTTCTACCATGGAAAAGAATATGGATACTGAACACGGACACGGAAGATCTACCCAATTACTCATGAATGAGCATCGCTATGAGCGCATCACGGAAGTTGCTTCAATTCTAAACAACATTAGAACATCTTATGAATTCTCATCTGATGAAAAAGCCCGAGTTGATGAAATGTGCAATAAATTTGCCACTATTTTTCGCCCAGAAAAACCAACAGAAGCTACTGAGACTCTCTCAAATTCTATTGATCAAGACTTAGCCCAACCCTCTACTAGCCACGCCTCCAACTACAATGTTGAAGTCAATAACAAGTTTGCTCCTTTGGAAGAAACTTCCCGCAGCAAAAACAAAAAATCTAAACGTTCCCGTGAAGATAATACCCCAGAACAAACTAAAAAGAACTTTATTATTGAAAAACAACCATTATTTACGTTTTATTTACGTGAATATATTCGAGATTTCACAAAATTTTAAGACAAGAAAAATTAAAAAAAAACTTTTGATTCATCGTTTTTGATGATATTAGATGCGAATTTTACAAGCTTCTACTAAGAGCCGCTTAAGTGACTCAGAAAGCCAGCCGGGGCTGAGGCAAAAGCCCCATGGATAAAAAGTGGCAAATGTTCTCTTGATTATTAGGTGAGACTATGGTGACTGAGGCCAGCATAGTGACACAGAAACAGCATGTAAATGAGACCATTGCTGTAGGATTTTGACAAGGAAAGGATTTTGACACATAACCTTAGCTTTCTCATATAAGTGCTTTTAACAAAAAGTTTTCTATCCATCATTTGAAATGATGTAATAACATCTGCGGCAGCTCCAAAAGCTGCATTAAAATCGTACTATGACGAGCAATTATTTTCGCATACCGATCTTCAGATGTAGCGGTCATTCGCTTATGATTCCTGATTTCTTACAACAGTTCAATCTTTTTTTAAATATTTCCATAAATTAGAGACTATATAAATAACTAGTTTGAAATATTTATACTCTTCTTGGATTTCATGATCGATTGTTCAACTAATAATTTGCCAAATCAATGATTTTTCTAAATGTAGTTGATAGTTATAATAAACACAAATGATAAAAAACTGAATATTTACTTACCCAAAGTCATATTCTGTGTTGCAAAATTTCACTCAGACATTTATTTTGCGAACAGCTCTTTATTTAACTCTTGGTGAAATTATAACTATATTTCGATATCGCAAAACATTTGATTCTTTTTAGATATATAATGCTCTTTAAGTTTATTATTTTCTCGTTCTTTGGAATTGCGGATCCGATTGATTGGTCGTCTTACTAAATATCATTATTTTTGCTTATTTGGCAAGAAATTTGGATATGCCTGTAATATGAAGGTAAAATTGTGTAAAAATTAATTCTTATTTTGTTTATGAAAAATAAATAAGTCTGGAAAATAACTCTCCTCTTTTATATTAAATTTGTTTGAAGCAACATTTGAGAGGAAGATTTGTTTCTCCTCACAGTTTTCTCTTTCTTATTTAAATCGGATGCTATGATAGGCCAAACATTAAAAATTTTCTTTATACATTATGAAATGTATAATACAACTGAATTTTAAATGAGCATTTTGCTTTTAATCTACTGATAAATTTGAGGTTGAAATAGCTTCTTTAAGAAAGATGTGTACTATTTATATTAAATGATCTACGATATATCTCATAGACCTATGCATCACTTAATACCTTGTAGAAGTACTAGTGTGAAAGAAGTCATGTGAAATATCAACATTATACCTCAACTAATAGAAAATACAATGAATATTGTGCTTTATCAATATTACATGTATAAGAGCGTTTTTCAAGTTATAATATTTAATGATATTCATGTTTATCTTTTATATATGTTCATTGTATAAATGTAATGAAATCTCTTTCACTCTCTAGAAATTTTGTCTGTGTCCAGAGAGTATTTCAAAAATTTATAAATTGACCTAATAAGCAACAGGCATCTGTAGTGAAAATCAGAGTTATGTGTCAGAATGAAGTTAGAAATGACTACTGAGAAATAAAAGTTTGCAAGATCATGTCAAATTATATTGGACATGATATTTAGGACAGATTAAAGTGATGTATCCAAAATTTCTTCTGTGTGACAGCTATTAAGATAATTCGCAAGCCTGATGTGCACAAGAGGAACCTTTCTGATGTATACGTACAGGTCACTGTTATCAATGTAGGTGCGTATTTTTCTTACCAAAATCAATAGAGAAATGATATCCACTGAAATAGAGTAAATCAAGAAGTGGTAGTCTCACTTATTGTTTTCCAGCCATTAGGATAGGTATGATATCATTTCCACAAATTAATAAGGGTGTGAGGTATATATATATCATTCTCTTCAAAAAAAAGTTTTTATTTAAAAACTTGTGTATCTCAGATTAAATTTTTATTTTTCTTAAATATGTCTATAATCATTTATGAATATTACTTTGAGACATTATACACGTATCATACCATAATTTAAAATTTTTAATTTAATTTAAGTACCTTAATCTTTGAAATTAACTTTTATGTAATTCCCAAAATATAACATATTATACTTTTTGCATGAAAAAATAAAATTAAAAAAAATCTTATTTATATTTTATTTTGAATTGTATGTCTCCAGCTTAAAAATTCAATTTTAAATGCATAATTACATTTTATGGAATATTTTTATTATTTGCTTTTAAAAAGCTTAACTTGTTAACATACTATTAACAAATGAATGAAGATTATAGGGAAAAAGTTCAATTAATAATATTTTTTAAAATATGTTTCTGCTCTGGAAATATATTTCTCTTATTTTAGTTTTCCATGATAAATTAAAAAATTTTACCCATTATTTTAACAACTGATAATGCGGTTGCTATTGTACTTCGACAATGCTGTAGTGAAGATAATTCAGCACAAATTTCAACAACTAAATGCTCGTTGAACCTAAAATAATCGATGCAAAGTTCAGCCGGAGGAAAAAAAAAGTTCTCTATTCCCATGTAAATCGGCCGACATCTTGAACTTATTAGATTACTAATGTCTTGTAATATACAGAATGTCAGATAAAATTTCATCTGCATCACATCGTTCTGAAAAGGTGTCTTCAATCCGACTTGCCTACAAATTCTCTGCCTGCCTTCAAAACACATTCTTCGAGTTGATGCAAACATGGCGAATCTCACCCTCGAATGTCTGATTGCAGATGGTGATGGAAAAAAATCCATTCATGATTTTTATTTGTAACAAAGGAGTATTTCTAAATATTATTTTTTCTGTTTCTAAAGGTTTCGAAATCATGAAAATTACTTGCAGTTCTTATTAACTAGTTTTCTAATTTTCAAATATTGAGCAACATTGCTTCCAAAATTGAAAAGAGAACAAAAGTGAAAATCAAAAGAAAAAGACAAGACAAAACATCCAATCCATGTTTAGTTTATAAATAGGCAAGGACGATTTAAATTTTATTTTTTAACGATTAATACTTTTTTCTTCTTTTGAATAAACTCTTAATTTTGGATCAAAAAATAATAAAAAAATGTTTTCTTCAAAGAATGTATCTTTTTCCTTATGAAAAAGTTATGCAGAAATTCTCACGCATATAATTTTTTAAGAACATCAGATCGAACTTTCACAGACATAATTTCTTCATTTTCAAATTAAATTTTAAAGAAAACAATACCATTTAGTTTGAGCTATCAGTGTTTTTAATAATTTAATAAAAATTTTCAGCATATAATTTCAGTCAAAATCTATTGAATTTTTAATGTTTTTATAAGTTGATGCCAAAGATCAGGTTCGCTGAGTGAGGAGTTGGATTGTTTATTTTTAATCTTAATTCTCCGCGAGTTTGTTTGTCACTCCTAAATTCTATAAAAGTTATCAGTTTTACACACTAGTGTGTCAAAATTATGAAATTAATAAATTTTAAAAATGACATCTGCATTTAGGTTGATCTACCAATTTTTTAAATAGAATTATTTAAATATAATATATATATATAGAGTTCATGAACAGCCTGGGATTTAGATCCGTGTTCACGCTAAAGATCATCTCCTCTGACTGAGGGTGTGGTCTATTTAATTTTAATCAGTAATACCTCATAACACATTTTCCATACCCACTTTCGAAATCAGTTACTCGTTTTGCACACTAGTGTTTCAAGATAGAGCCCCTAACGTCGGCTTCAAATGGGAAATTCTAACGCATGCGCACTTGAAGAAGTAGTTTCAATAAATTGGCGGTATAAACGTGAATATTGTTCAGACTTTGTTTTGGCAAAGCTATGGTCTTCGATTTTCTTATTTACTTTTAAATAATTTCTTGTGCCACTGAAAAAGAGATTATGATAAAAAAAGAAAGGGTACTTATGTTTTAAAAACATCAACCGGTAGGTCCACCTATTTCGCCTTAAAAATAAGTTTCAGAATTTTGTAAATTTTAATAATTTTTCGATATATGAAGGAAAAGTAGAATAGTTTACTTATATCTTAGCACCATGTAACACATATGTAGGTAAAAATTTATTTGTATTTTATATGGTGATAAATCGCAACATTAAGGACATTTATTTTTTCACAGATATGTTAGACGGGATAATGCGTAAGTACCGAAGAATGGACTGCAATTCTCACATTTTCTTATTTTTTCTGTGTTTTAATAAAAATAAACATTCACACATGGGAATAAATTGCTACGGTAGAATCAATTTTACTAATTAAATTATTTTTGGCACTTTTTATCATAATTTCATTATAAATTAATATCTCAAGTTTTTTCTTTCCAAACGCAAAATTTAAATTTTTGTCAATTCAAATTAAAAATTGCTTAAAATTTTTTTTGTACTCGTGAATTGTTTTAATAAGCTTTAATAATATAACATAAATTTCAAATAAAAAAAAACCCGTAGAATTAAGAAATTGTGTTAGTTTTAGTGTGTACATTGTCTATTTTTTAAATTAAAAATTCTAAATATAAATTTAGTTTCTTATTTATCTTATAAGATAAATCACAATCTGTAAATATTGAGCATCTATAGTTCATGATTTATGTGGATTAATCTGTGCAATGCTTTCAGAAAATTTGATAAGATTTCACAATATTTTTTCTTTTGAGTTAAATTCCCGTTGTTGAAATTGATTTTTTAAAAAAAATTTTTCTAAAGTGAAATAATGGAAAGTAGAAATAATGAAATCATCAAATTTTATTAAAATCTTAGGGAATACAGGTTATTATATATAATATTTTAAGAGTTCTGACTTTCATGATTTCTATTACGGGGAAAAATTTTGCATTTCTAAAACTGACTTTTATATTTGTACATGCAGCCTATATATATATAATAAGTTTCAAAATATTTCTTTTAAAATAATTTTTTGAATTATTTAAATTGTATAGACTAAATCGTTTGTGAAATCATTTCACATACATGAACTTTTACAGTCTGAGTAAAAACTTTAAGGCCAGAGAGAAGACATTTTTGAGAAAATGGAATCATTTAAACTGAGGAATTAAAATACCATTTCATTGATAATTATTAAACTTAAATAAATGTCAAAAGAATAGAAAAATTAATTTGTAAATATTTCATAGTTATAGAATATTACAGAACACACAGATGAATATTTGACCTTAGTGAAAACTTTAAGGCCATCACATAGAAAATAACATATAAGAAAAAAATTAGAATTTCTTAGAAGGTTGTGTAGGCGCCATTTCTTCGAATTAATTCAAATATTCTTGTCTTCATGGATGAAACGAGTTTTTGACAAAGGGTGGGGTCAAATTTATACCATTCATCTTTAATAGTAGATTTCAGGTCTGTTGTTGATGTAAAAGGTCTCTTATTTGCGTAAACTCTTCTTGCTAAGTCACCCCAAAGGTTTTCGATTGGGTTTCCGTCAGGTGATCTAGCTGCCATTTCACAGTTTCAACAATGTTGACTTAGAACAAATTTTTTGTGCTGCTACTTAAATGGATCGATGCATTGGCTTGTCGATACTTCCAATTTTCCTTCGCAAGACATTAAGCATTTGGCAAAAGATGATTTGTGAGGACATTTTGGTATCCTTCTGAATTCATTCTGCCTGAAACGATTGTAATTGAGCCGACACCTTTATAAGCAAAGCAGCCCCAAGTCATGACAGACTCACCACATAATTGGTGTTCCGAGAATATTTCTTATATCATGCCAGTAGAAATTCCAGCCACCTGGTCCATCCAAATTCCAATTTTTTCGTCAGAAAATGTAATTTCTATCCATTGGTTTCCCAGGTCATGACTTTCTGACAAGTTAAAACGCCCTATTCTGTGTCTCTACAGTAACTGATTCAGTAGTCAATTTTGCTGTGTAAGTGTACCTTCCAGACCTTCTAATTGTGTTTTAAATCGTTTTTATACAAACTTTTAAACCTGTCGTCGGAATCAGTTTGCTGGTTGAGGTTCCATTTTTTCAATGTGCATTTACTTGTGTCATTCAAATTTGAACAGGAGTTTGTGGAACTTATATGAAGATTACTTCAAAGAAAAAAAAATATGCAAACACTATTAAAGATTTATGTGGATAAATCAGCAATATGTTTTCAGAAAATTTGATAAGATTTCACAATACTTTTTCATTTGTGTTAAATTTTCCTATTTGAAATTGATTATTAAGAAATATTTTTTTAAGTGAAATAATGGAAAGTAGAAATAATGAAAACATCAAATTTTATCCTAAACTTAGTGAATCCAGATAATATTTTAAGAGATCTGACTTACATAATCTGTCTTACGGGGAAACATTAAGCACTTCTAAAACTTCATTTTACATTTGCACATGCAGCCAGTATATATAATAAATTTTAAAATATTTCTTTTCAGATAAATTTTTGAACTATGATAATTACATAGACTGAATCGTTTATGAAATCATTTTACATACATAAACTTTTACTAAATTCTAAATTCTTATGAGTACATTAGTATAAAAAATCCTAATTTAATAACTAGAATATTTCATTTTCAAGTCGCTTTCATAGAATATTTATATAATGTTTTCAATAATAATATATAAGTTTACTAATCATGTTAGTATTCTTGCAAATTAAATACATATTCACATACATGGTACTTAAGAGTTATCAATTAAAAATTTTGTCTTGTACAAAATAAAAATATCAGATTAAATTTATCATGTTTTTAAATTAATTATTATTTTACAAAAAGTATTTCCAAATCATAACATTTCCTTTCTCAAGTAATTTTATAACAATATTTAAATTTTAATTTATATAACATTCATAACTGGAAATATTCCCGAAAGTAATTTATTTTTATGTAAAATTGTGTGTACACCAATATGAAAATAAATGTAGTACAAATTTAAAACCAATCGTGGGAAAAAATTATAAATATATTTAATTCTTCAATGATGTTATTCACGAGATCATTTCATGTTTCAAAGGTATACAAGGCACTACCAATCTAGAAAACAGACAGCATCCACAAGCAATCCGGTGGACAAGTCTGAGGTTAGCTTTAAAGTCCGAGAAAGATCTGATTTGGCACTCTATCCAGAATCAATATGTAAGTATGCTTAAAATTAAAATATGTATTATGAAAATTCAAAATTTGATTCTAAAATGTCCAATAAAATGACTATATTTGAAATAGATTTAACTAATAACGCTTTTAAATCTGATGACCCACCTATTAAAATAGATTCATAATTGTAATCTCTCAAGATTTAAATACAGTGTTTGCTCATTGACTTAAACTACTATTCTACATTAAATCGTAAAAATTTTACATTTTGAAGGAAAATTACTGTTTAACTGTTAGCTTTTGTCATTGTAGTGTATATTGTAGTAATTTTCATTGAAGCATCCGTTGTATCCGTGAATCCGTTGCATCCGTGAATGTAATAATTATTCTGTTGAAGAATTAAAACATTCGAAATTATTATTTTTAATCATTATAAATGACCCAACAAGCGTTTCTTTGATTTTGTCGGTTAATTCTTCAAATCTATTTTCCAAATCTCCAATATTTTTAATTTGTGAAACGTTTAAGAGATTACATTATTTAAATTTTTCCCATATTTAAAGTTGAAGTTTAAATTACTTTTACCGTTTCCGTTTGGCAAATTTAAATGAAAATTAATCATTACGCGTTTACTATCTAATAAGCGAATCAGTTTTGAAATTAAAGTTTAAATCTATGATTATTGGAAAATTAATTATATTGACTGAACTAATAGAAAATAAAGTTGGAGTATCTGGCGCAATTATATTTCAGTTTGCTTTTCAATAAAATTAAAAAGTTGATTACTGTTTCTTTTAGATAATCCTGATTTCTGTATTGACAATTATAATCTCTGGATAGAATTAGATTGTTATTTAGACTTAACTGGTTTTCTATACCTGAGGTAAATATTGGATCTTCACTTATTTTAACATAAAAAGAACCCACTATAATCTTTAAATTACTTTCAATTGGAGTTTTTAGCTAAAGTAATATCTCTTTACCTGAGATATGGGCTTGAAATTTGGCAGTCTCAATGATTTCATGGTTGAAAGGTCAGAGGATGTCGCTCAAGAGGAGATTGCGGCAACCGCACCTGATTGGGTTTCTGTTGAGTAAGATTATTCATTTCCATGTATGCTTATTTTAATAACAAATAATGCTGTATTTTTAAGCTTAACGAATTTTTTGTGTTGAAAGTGGTGTCCATCTTCTGAAGGAAAACAAAAATTATCGCCAACAATTCCAGAAAGTGATCCCAGGAAGGGAATTACTTCCAATCATGGAGGGTTGATAAATTATGACAAAAAGCGCTGAGTCAGACCCTAATAATGCTTCATATGCTGAACTTTGTTTCAAAGATATTCCAGTCCCGTTAAATCCTGTACTTTTGTAGATAAAGAACTGAGGTTTTTCATCAATACAGCAGGAAAAGACGAAATTAATGTAAACATTCTAAGGCTGAATGTGGAAATAACAGGTGAAGCGGGAGTTACTGAATGTAAACAAATAAATGAATCTATTATAAATTCAAAAGTTTGCTTTCGCCGTGAAAAAATCAGGCAGTTTTTAAGGAAAAATATCGAATGAAAAAATTAAAATGGAAAAACTTGAAAAATTAAAAGGTAAATGAACTTTTCTAAATTGGTATATAGCATTGTTATATCAATAATATTACTAGTTTAAATGAATATGCTCCAATTAAAGAAAATGTTGTACCTTTAAATATGCATGCAATTTCTTCTGGAAAATTTAATGTTACAAATGCCAGTTGTTTAAATAATGATTATGGTAAAGGTGATAAAATCTCATCTATTATTACAATGTGTTGAACATAAACACAATAATGATCTCAATTATTAAAATGAGGGTGAAACGACTTAAACTTCCCAAAATAGTGCAGGTCAAATTTCCTCAAATTCCCAAAATATAAATGAAGGTATGTGGACTAATTAAATATTCCAAGAAAAAAAAAACTCCAAGAGAACTAAAGTGATTAGTTTTAATAACACAAATGATGAAGATTTTTAAATATATAAAGATAAAAATAGAGCTATGAAATCCCAAATTAAAAGTAATCCCAACAATGAGAGAAATAAAAACAGTGGAATAAGTACAAATCCTAACAAAAATAAACTTCCTGTTCTTGACATTTAAGACACCCAAACTTTGAAAAACATTCTGAATTTCAATTTAACATATTTAAAAGTTCTATAACTACAAACCCCTCCCCATGCTTAAAATACATGAAAAGCTTAAAACCAAACAATGAAAGAAAACAAAAATGAAACTGACATAGGAAACAAAAAAAAAAAAAAAAAAAAAAAAAATTAAAAAAAAAATCTAAATTTCAGGAACATACTCCATTTTAAATAAAATGAATCAAAGCATTTTTAAAAGACATTCCTGCAAAAGCATAAATAGCGGAGGACTACTGTCAAATCTTCCAGCTGTTATCCAAGAAGCTTCTGTGTGTAGAAACAGTCACAAAGCACCCAAAATAAACAAAAACACATTCATGAACAGTGAAGCAAGAAAAAATATTAGTTGGGCACAAGCCACAGCAGGAAAAAATTCAAATGAACAGTTTTCCCCAATACCGGCCAGAAATCAAAAGATAAACATAATTAAAACACACCTAAAAACCTGGTTTTCTCTGCAATCCAAAATTAAACAGGGGTATTTAAAATTTAACAAATTTTTAACACATTTGGAAATAAACTTTAGTAATTCAACAATAAAAGTGCTTCAATCAATGATAATACAATAAAAATGATGAAACTATTATACTTTCTAGAAAATCTTCGAAGGACACCCACAAACACCAATATAATGAATTATAAAATTAAACCTTTAAAAATTATAACCTGGAATATACAAATCTCCAAAAACAAAAATTATAACTTATCTTTTTTTATAAAAGGGTAAAATCCTAACATTTTAATATAAAAAACCTTTCTAAAAATAAATAACAAAATTATCATACCAAAATATACTTTCATACGTAACTCAAGACCAGTCGTTCACAATCAACCAAATGAAGGAACAAGTATTTCTATAAAGGATCACCTACAATTAAGAAAACTAGACAATCCTACATTAAACTATGCAGAAGTCACGCTAATTGAATTTCATCCCAATTATGAAGACCCAATTTTTATTATCTCCATATACATATCTCCAAATGCACATTCAAATGTTAATCATAAATATACAAGACTTCGCCATTTTACTCACTCTTAACACTTGAATTGGAAGGGACTTTGATTGCAAACATAACAATTGGAACTATTAAACAAGAAATAAAAATGGAAGTGTTCTTAAAAACTACCATAAAAACGCAAACTTTGCATAAATAGCCCCAGAGTGTTCTATTAGAATTAGTAAAAATTATGCAAATATCCGAGACTTTGCCAATGCAAGAGGTCATCCATGAAATAATAAAATTAACTCCCTAAATGAACTATCATTAGATTATTTCCTAGAAAAAACTATTTTTAAGTTAAAGCTACAAGAATAAACCCCTTCACTTTACAGTAAAACAAATTGGAACAAATTTCAAAAATAGCTCTATAAACTTTACCCTATAATCAAAACTAAAATTTAACTTTAAAATAGAATCAATAAACTCACGAACAACAATAAAACAACTTACGAAAATTCAGCACAAAAATCCCCATGAAACATCCCATCCCCTACTGATATCAAAAAATTCATAAAGGAAAGAAAAAAAAAATACCAAGAAACAGAGATTTTTTTTAAAAAAACACTTTAATGAACGAAACAGCAAATTTAAATAATTATTATTTAATTATCAATAAAAAACTGGGAAAAATTTATTACAAACCTAAATATCGAGGTTAGTTGGTTGGGTTTTATGGCGCAGAAAAGGTCCCCTAAATATCGAGAGAAGCTCGATGGTGAGCCACAAAAAAATTAGAAAATGCATGCAAATTTCACTTCGCCAAAATAACGACAAAATTTTAACTTCATTACAAGTAAAAACAGAAATGATGATTCAACATTAAAAAAACAATTGTAAAATAACATTACACTTAAAAACACAAAAACAATGTTTGAAAATACTTTTAAAAAATTTAAAACTACCAAATTTTAAATTAACACCAAATATCCCCAAGTGACATAATCAGTGCATCAAAAAATAAAAAAACAGAAATGCTTCATTACATTATCAAATCAATAACAGCATACTAAAGGAACTCCCCACAAAATATATAATTAATTCAAATAATAAATAATATAATACAATTAACACACTATTCAAATATTTGAAAGATAGCTATAATAAAACGACTCACAAAACCCAGCAAAAATCATACACATCCTGGAATCTACAGACCAATCAGTCTTCTCTCAACAGCAAAATAGCAGATCACATTTAATATAAAATTAACAATTTCATCAGAGACACAATGACATACTCATACTTGAACAATTTGGATTCACACCAAATTTTTAGAATTACTGAATATACTACATACATGGATGTGTCGAAACTTTTGATCGAATCTGGACACTTAATACGCTCTATCGATGAGATAGTCGTTTGGAGTTCCCCTATAGATCGTTAGGTGGCGCTGCGATTGATTATCAATATTTCGTATTTTGCACTTACTAATAGGCAAGCACAAGCTCTTTTTGTCGTTGCGATTTATCAACCGATATTTGCCTGTTGATACATTTATTGATAGTTAAGAATAGCAGCGTTGATTTCTTTGGTTATACTACAAGAAATTAATAATTGGATAAATTCAAGATGTCGGCTGATTTATTGGAATACGGAATCTTCCGAATGAAGTTTGTATAGATTATTTTAGGTTAAACAAATACTTAGTTGTCAAAATTTATATTGAATAATCTTCACTACTCCCCTTTCAAAGTACAGTAGCAATAGCATTGTCAATTGGTTATACAATAATGGAATATTTTTTTTCAACTTATCAGAGGGAAAACTAAATTAAAAGTAATATTTCTCTAGAGCAGTATCAAGTCGTTTTAGAATGTTATTAATTGAACCTTTTGATTATAATTAGCATCCCTTCGTTAATACTTGTAAAAGTTCTCAACTAGAAATGGTCACGCCTCAGCAGAACCTCTTGAGCCATGACATATTCCAGTCAAGGATAAACTAAATATTAAATTAACAATTTAAAGTTTTAAAATTGAATTTGGAAAATCCTAGCAATATTACATTTTAATACTGCTAATCCTTAATATTTGAGTAGAATGTTGAAATCAACTATTTCTATGAAAAGAAGGACATATTTTTAAGTACTAACATTCTTTCTTTAAGAAATAAAATTAATTAAAAAATATTATGTTAAAATTATGTACAAACTACATCGTTGTATCGGTGGTTGTTGACGATATCATCTAACATCCTGACAGCTTTTCTGTAATTTTTTTAAAAGGAAGAGGTTAAACAATAAAGAATAAAATTATAAAATAGAAAACATTTAATTAATTATTTTACTTTGCCTTCTTATTACTATCCAATAAACAAAACTTAAATAAAACAATGATACACGAATTTATTTCCTCATAATTTCGTGTATGTTATTTAGATAGACTACCAAAGTAGATAACTGCAATAGATTATCATCAGAACTTTTTCCCGTGTTTAATATGCATTGACAAAATTGAAAATAAAATGCACACGAAAAAAATTAATTACAAATTAAATTATGAAACTGTTAAGGAAAATTTATATTTAAATAATTACAAATGAAGTTATTGTTATACAAATTCCAATTAATAGTTTCAGTCTTTCAAGGGCTATAAATTATTGCGCTGGTTAAGGTTTATCAGTCCACATATGGGAAGAAATGGCAGTGGAATGGTAAATTAAATCCCTCAGATAAATCAAATTAATCTCAATATACTTCCGAAAAGGGGAAGCAGTTAAGTAAAAGCAATTTCATCTAAAATTTCATTCAAAAGAGAAACGGCAAATTAAAATGTGAAACAAATATGACTTTAGGTGAACAGGGGGCGGAATTATTATTTTTTTTTATTGAAAACTGCTCTTTGAAACATTCTGGGCGTAATTCATATAACAGCTGAGTCCTTAGGAGAGAACCCATTGCCATTAGCGTTGACTTGGAAACAATCCTAAGTGACTCCATCACAGAAGAAATTTAGGTAATTAGTGATAGCCGTATTGCTATTCAGCACCTAAAAAATTGGTCTCCAGTCAGAGACTAAGTGAGTTTACAGATGCTCGTAAACCTAAAATGCATGTCCAAAAAATGACCTGTTTACGTTGAATGGATACCCTTTTATATCAATGAAATTGCTGACTTATTAACCAAAAGAGACTTCACAGAGAAACTTACTGTTTCCGACTCACCCACCGTTTTCGAAATTTCTTCTATATGGAATGTCAAATACAGACAAAAATTGCATACTCGCTAGCATATGCTTATGCTACTCGCTTAACCACTGCCTTGTCTTGAAATTGCTGCTATCACAGGAATTTCGAGACTGAGCATTGGTCATCTTAACGGATTAACTTTTATCTCCAACAGCAAAATTTTCTAGTCTACAAAATGTATAATCTGAAACCAGTTAATCGAAGCATGTCCAAGATTCTAAGTTTATAGGACCCAATATCCACTTCGTGTGATTATCTTTGTTAGAATACATCGATCAAATGAAGCTATTGCTAGATCTTGAAGGCTTAGAAAAAACAACACGCCAATGTATTAATGAGCTCTTAGCAAACTTTAAAGAAATTTTATGGATAAATAAAATGTTAATTTGAAGTTATTAAATGAGTTACTATGAATAGCACTAAAATCTCTAACTGCGAAATATTACCTTTGGTAGGAATAAATAATTCTGTAAATGAATTAGCTTTGTTTCTTTAGGACATTTTTCCATACGTTATCATACTATGGAAAATGAAATAGTAGAAAAATTCAAGAGTACTAAGCATGATATTGCTTTTTTATTTTTACTGAAAAGTATTTCATTTTGATCTTTCAAAACATTTTCATGTAATATAATGATATTCAAGAGTAAAATATTAATTTATAACTATCCTAACAATTGAAAGATATGAGTTATTTACCTAATCCAGAGAGAATCCAGATTTAGATCATCCTTTCTTGATAATTTGACCATAATCATGCATCCTTTAGAATAAAACAAAAAAAAATTCTGAGTACACTAAATCATTAAGAAATTGTCGAAATACTTCAGAGTTTTTCTTCCAGATACATAATTAATAAAAGTTTCCCACCACACAATTTATAAGATATAATTTAATTATTTTAAGTCGTTTACCATTGTTAGGTTTTTACCTTCTATGAGAAGAATTTTCAGCTACAGTAAGAAATATAAATTTGTCTCAAGTCAATTTGAAAATACATTACCTTCAGCTGATATACACGCTCTTTGCATGTATATCATCTGGAGCTATACTTTACTTTGATTATCCCAGATTGACTAGGATTTATATATATACTCTCCCTTTCGAAATTTGACCAACCAAGATCTTCTAACTATACCTGCTTTTTAAGATATTTTGTTTACTTTAGTTATTTGGTTATTTATCAAAATTAAAATTTGAAGGTAATATTTAAGAAATAAATTTACTTATAGAAATGGCGTGTTTCTATAACAAGATAAATTATCATAAAAACAACCCATTCCTATAAATCTACTAATGACACTATTATTGACACAGTATTGCATACCTTGAAATAAAAGCATAATTGTGTTAAAGGTATTTTTAGCGTCTTATAAATTTAGAGTTTATTATAAATTCCTTAAAAATAAAAATTATCTGTTAATTCAAATTCAGAAAAGTAGAGTAATGGTTTAAGTAGTAGAAACTATTTCAAAGATATAATGCAATAGTTAAAAAATAATTCCCAGTGAAAAATCCTTATTTAACACATAGTACTACATGAAAAGTAAAAAATAACATAACTTTTTAAAAATGTCCATGAAACATATATTGTAGGAATTAATTGAAAGAACAATCCTATTGAAACTCTTATAATTCCAATAAAATGAACGGCTTCCTTTCGGTGGATTGATTCGTATGTGTTTTCCATCACAAGCACCCACACATGATGGGAAATTCCACCTGTTTTCAAAGCCTTTCGCTATGGAAATCCATTCTTCTTCATTTTCAGGAAACTAAAAATAAATTAAAAGACTCAAAATCCAATTTTTGTATAAATGAACATAATTTTATTATTGAATAAAAATAACTAGAATATTTCTGAACAAATGTTGAAATCTAAAATAAGTGTTATTAATTCTGTTAAGTTATATGTTTTGAAATACATTTTATCGTAAGGAGAGCTATATATGAATGTTTAATTTGATTTTAGGTTATGGATCTTGAAATTCATTCAACAGAAGTATCTGAGAGCCCTATATGTCTTAAAATAGGGAAAAAAGAAAAGCCGAAGAACTTAAAAACAATATGTACGAATTGATTTACCATAAATTAAAAAATTCAGAAGATGAACAGGATCCATATTTATTGTATGGCAAAATGGTAGGAGCAAAGTTAAAATCAATTGCTTCAAATTCAAAAGAAGATGCCTTCTTGGCAGAAAAAATGATGAGCGAAATCATTTTTTATGCCCAGAATGGGGATTTAAAAAATAAAATTATTGTTGACACTTTGAATTGTAATAGTCAAGGTGCTGCTTCAGCGAGCAGTAGCAATCAGTATTTGCACACTTTGCCCCATCACTCGGATGAATCTCTTAATCAAAAAAACAACTTGCAATTCAGAGTGAGAAAAATTTTAGAAAAATAAAATTGATGCTTAAAATCTTGTCTATTTTATGTTATTGAATATTTATTATATGCTCATATAATATATGTATATGTAAATGAGTTATTACTATAAATATATATCGAATGTTTTAAAGAATTTCATTTCTTGAGTATATTCAGTTAATGAATTTTATTAGAAAATTTCCATTATTAATTAAACTTAGTTTAATTGACTATCATCTTACTTTATATTTTAATTAAGTGAAAAATTTTCGAAAATTTTAAATTTAATTTATTCAATATCTACATGATATTTCTTAATCTTTTATATTAACTGTAGTTAATAAATCAATAAATAAGTTAAAGAATTTTACTTTCAAGTATTCCTTGTGGAGAACTCTTATGATTGCATCACATGTTTCTGGTATTGTTTGTCCCAAAGCTTGAGGTGAAATAATAGTTGTAAATTTTAAATCTTCGTAGGATCTACCGGTTGCCAAAAAACGCAAAGTCGCACTTAATCGTTCATGTGGACTTAAAGATGAGCGCATGAATGTATCCTTTCTTATAATGAAAGGTGTTACCTTATCCAACAATGTTGAATACAATTTTTCATTCATCCTCATGTAATTCAAGAAATCTTTACCCTCCGGCTGTATTTCTGTAATTAAATTTAGATGTGAAAGAGATTCACGCTGGAGCAGCCAATTTTTTGCCCATTTCTTTTTCTTATTGTTTGTTTGCTTTTCACCATCATCACAGTCCAAAGCAACAGCCAATAATACTTCTGTGCTTAATTTGCTCATGTTATATGATAATATTTAATGGCAGAAATTACAAGCAGACAAATGAGTACAACAATAAATACGTCAAGTCAGAAAAAGTGACTGAACAAGAAATTATTGAAATTTTTGGCGATTTTTGATTTCCATTTACATGGCACACATTTCAAGCCAAAAGCAATAAATGTTGAAAAATGGCACCCTTAAAAATAACTTCCCACTCCAGATGTGCCTCCCCTTCTGTGGTCAGCAGAGTTTGAGGGGACTGTGTGCTTAATTACTTCCTACCCCTTCCAACAAATCCTATGGAAAAATCAAAGTGATTGCCGGCTGGCAGTTGTCTGAGGTGCCTGGTCCTAGAACCTCAACCCTCATTGGATATCCGGAATGAAACTTGGGAGCTATATCTTGTTCTGATTGGCATATCGAGTAGAGCTTTTAAGTAAGCGGGGCTTATTAGAGTTTACATGAGAAAAAGTAGTTTTTTTAAGGTAGAATAATTAAGAAATTAAATATTAAATTTATATTTTTAGTCTTGAAATTTATTTATGTTATAACACATAAGCAATATTTACAAAAACATTAGTTATAAAGATACAGAAAAGTCCTTAACTCCACTGCTAAAAACAGTGAGAGTGATAAAAGTTACAAGGCAAAAACACTAAGACATGACTGTACAACATATAGAATTCTTTATTTTTATTTTTTATTTATTTATTTATTATTTTATTTTTTTGTTACTATACACAATTTATTTATTTGTATTTTTTTATTTTATGTATATATATACATACATATTATTTATTTACTTATTTTTTTTCGTTTTATATAATTTCAATTTGTTAGTAGAAGGATAAAAAAGTTAATTGTTAGTATTATCATGGACGTATTGCTTATGTGTGTAAATCAAGGTGGCTGGTGAGGAAACTTAGGGCAGTAACGAAGTAGTGAGCGGGGACGGTGCCGATTATGTGTGCTAAGGTCATTATATTGTGGCAAGTTTATAATTAATGGATTCTCAGTTTCGTTAATATTTTTATACATGTTACACATAATTTTGGCTAGATATTCCCTGATTGTTGGTATATTTAGTTCTTCTCTTATCTTTTTATTTCTGTAATACCAGGGAGCTTTTGCTGCCTGTCTGATAATTTTATTTTGTAAAGTTTCTAATTTTTTTAATTTTACTGTCATGGGTATAGCCCCAGAGGGGGCAGGCATAGGACAAAAGTGGTCTGAGGTATGCTTTGTAAATGAGAACTTTGTTTTCGATTGAGAGCTCAGAGTTGTATTTTAGGAGGGGGTATAGTGTTGCAGTTGTTTGGTTAAATTTATTTGTAACATTTTTGAGATGTGTGTTTCAATTTAATTTTTTGTCAAATGTTATGCCTAGATATTTGCATGTTGGAGACCATGGGAGTATTGTTTCGTTGATTTTGATTCTCTAGCAGGTTATTGCTCTTTTTTTAGTGAATAGTATGGCTATGCTTTTATTTTCATTTATTAAAATTTTCCATTTTTTGAACCAGAGCTCAAGTAGCTGTAGGTGTGTGTTTAGTGCTGTGGATATATTTGATAATTTCCTGCATTGTGCTAGGATGAGTGTGTCATCTGCAAAGAGATGCAGTGTAGTGAGCTGTGATTTAGGTATGTCGTTCACATAGATAAGAAATAAACGAGGTCCTAATTTGGAGCCCTAATGGAAAAATCGTATCGTGTGTGGCGGGCTTAACACTCTGGTCCTACAGGTTGGGGTTTGGGCGTGGGGCTAACAACCTCACTCCGGAAAAAACAACTGATGCGAAACCAAAACAACTGAATAAAAGTATGGACTGCTGCAAACGGAAATCGGACGGAAGAGAAAACTAGACATGAATCTGGGAACATGCATTGTAAGGACAATGCTGAAATAATATGGAAAAGGACCTGGAGACCATGAAGATAAAGAATTGGAAAAATTTGGCTCTGAAGCGGGAAAAGTGGAAGGAGGTTGTAAGGCTAAGGCCTGCATAGGACTGTAATGCCAGTTAAGAAGAAGGTATATATATATATATATATATATATATATATATATATATATATATATATATATATATATATATATATATATATATATATATATATATATATATATATATATAAATATAAATATATATATATATATATATATATATATATATATATATATATATATATATATATATATATATATATATATATATATATATATATATATATATATATATATATATATATATATATATATATATATATATATAAGCTTCAGTTATCTGTTCATCAAAAAAAGTAGTTAAACTGCTGTATATTTCTTTCACATTTTGAGAAACGTATCTAAAACTTACAACATTTGATCACATGTTTTTATTGGCGAAAATGGTTTAAAGAATAATACACTTAAATATTATTTTATCTTATGTATAACATGATATGAATATGTCAAGAATAACTAAGTTTATAGTAAGTTTTAGATGTATAACAAAAATAAAATAAAATTTCCCAAACATTGGCACTGAGGCACCACACGCAATGAACTGACTGTTCAAATTTCTAAGGGAAATTAGCATTTGAAATGTCAAATAGTTTTTTAAAAATGCATAATTATTTTGGCCTTTCCGAATTAAGGTGTTGCTCTAAGTATTGAAGATAAGGTGTTTAAAATTAACTGCAGATTTGGCGGAGCTTTCGAAGGCTCTCCAAGACTGTTCAGATTTCCAGTTTTGCAGGAAAACTATTGTTAAGGATATATTTAAAATACTTTGAAGTCTTTTCTGAGAAGATGGAATTTCTTGATCATATGCAAGAATAGATTACATTACAGTATTCTGAATCTGACACACATAGGAATAAATTTTTTAGCACATTTTGAGTATTAGTAGAAATGTTTAAATTATTATGAATGACTTCATTCAGACAAAGCATAGAACTCTGATAATTAACGTAAGTTTTGTTTTGAAGGTCTGATTAGCTTTTTGTTTGGTGGATGAAATTTTTCACAAGACTGAAGTCAACTTTCTCAAACTTTCCTATTCAGTCCTCATTTTTCCTTTCAGCAAAATTTTAAAAAGAATTCACTTTTGACCAAAAAGCAAAAAAAGTTATTTTTTGTTATTTATTTTTGTTATTTGATTCTATTTTATAAGTTAATAGTCTTAACTAATAATTTAAGAATTCATTCTTTAAAATACTAATATAATTCTTGGATATAACTCCCAGATTTTGGGGCTTTTTTTGCCATTTCAATGAAACTTTTTCACTTTATTTGATTTAATACAAGTCCAAATTGCCTTAACTTTCATTTTTGAGTTTGGTAAGATTTATTAAAAGACAATTAAATTACCAGTCATTTCAGTTGTCATTGTTGCTACAGCATGCTTCCCTGTACCTAACCAGTCATTTAAGTGAAAAATATGTTCTATTCCTTCTATTCTTTATTGTTACTCCACTGATGCAATTTTTCATCTTTAATTAAATTTGATATCAAATTTGCCCTATTGATTTCTGATAAATTATTCAGAAAAATAAAATTATCTCAGTGATTTTTTATTGTATCAAATTCTTCATGTGAGGATGCCTAAGGAATATTTGAAATCCTGAAGAAGGAGTATGACATTAACTTTTCCTCTGGAGCTTGAAAGGATTTGCCAGCATGTTCATAATCGAATTGATATTTCTTTATCCTTCGTTGGATCTCTACAGTAATTTTAATCCTTGACTCACCATCCATTTCTTTACCGAATTCTTTGGCTTTCTCAGTAATACTTTTGTAATTAATGTCACTTCCATATTCTTTGATGAATGTTTTCAAGTTACTTACTGCCTTTAAGGGCAGGCTAATGCTCAAATCAAGTCTTTTCTGGTAACTGTCTGCTGACAAGATTAATTTTGGCGTGCAAGAATATTAAGAAACAAATAAACTTTTGATTCTTGATTCTCACACAGACTTCAGTTTGCACTTCTTTCGAATATATATATATATATATATATATATATATATATATATATATATATATATATATATATATATATATATATATATATATATATATATATATATATATATATATATATATATATATATATATATATATATATATATATATATATATATACATACAGGGTGACAACTTTATACTGTTTACATAATTGTACTTCTTCTGTTTTGATCGGTTTAATTCATGTCCCTCATTTTTTTATAAAAAATTCATTTGCTTAAGAGATCTTAATGTTGGTAAAACAAATAGTTAGTTTTTATTTTCTTGTTTTAAATAATATGCTAAACCGACGATGGACAATAATTGCTTTATTTGGGCCTAGATTAAAGCAAATTCAGATTGTGGGAATGTGGCCAAACTATTAACCTGACTTAAACCAAATGGACTATTATGTTTGGTCTATTCTGCAATCAAGAGTATGCTCTAAGCCACATCGAAGTTTGGGAAAGCGTAAAGGCGATTCTTAAGAAGGAATGGGCTAAATTAACGTCTGATGAACTGCAGCCCATTGTAGAAAATTTTACGCGACGTTTAAGGTTCAGTATCGATGCCCAAGGGAGCCATTTTGATAATACTTAAATATGTTGTATCTAAGTAACAAATGACGTAAGTAATGTTAGTGTTTTCAAAATAAATTCCATGTTTTTAGTTCAATACATTATTTTTTATCAACCGGATAAAGTTGTCACCCGGTATAAATGATTTCTTCTAGTTGATGTCGTAAAAGTCAAATGGCTTCAAATTTGCATTCCTGTTGCTAGTAAAGATTTTAAGAAGAAACAGGAAATGCTTTTCTGAAGAACTTCCCATGGCTTAGGAGAAGAAAAAATTTAATTACTGTTCAGCTGTTGAAAAATAACTAAATCTGCTGTCGCCTTCAATGCAATTGTTAATCTTCCAATTCAAGTATGAGAGCTACACAAATCAATTTAGGATTTCTATTAAAGATATTATTTGAAGGACATATCTCTTATATATATATATATATATATATAATATATATATATATATATATATATATATATATATATATATATATATATATATATATATATATATATATATATATATATATATATATATATATATATATATATATATATATATATATATATATATATATATATATAACAAATGCACCGTTGTCCTATCCGGTGATCCATCACGACATTAAGACATTAAGGGGCATGTTACAAACATACCAGATTTCCATTACTGTTTACTCAGGCTTCTGTATTTAAGTTTTTATTAAAGATTATTGTGGAATGGTCATTTCTAATATAACCTAATGTAAAAGTCTCCTTAACTTCTGGCATGCCGTATTTTCGTTTCACGTCAAATTGGATTGGTTTTTGCTTCAAAACAAGACAGATTTTCGATACTCTGAACATTTATTGCAGATTACTGTTAGTTAAATTTATAATGATATTAATATTCGATATAATAATCAGAAAATAAAACACGCGTTTACAGATTTAGATTAATAAGGATTACACTAAACAACTAAATGTGACACAATAATCGATTTTTCAGTGCACGAAGAATTGACAGGAATAAGGTCTATGAGAAAATATGAATTGCTGCTCTGGAATATAATTTTTAATAGTTTGTGTATATTTTAAAATTCTATGTATTAATTTCAATTCCACTGATTGAAACTTTATGAGTTGTTTTTTCTTCAAACAATCAATGAATTTTGTCGAGAGTGAAATCACTGGCTTTAACTATAACGGTTTTCATAGTTGCGTATATTATAATTTATGAAATATTTATTACTTGTCTTAAGACAATTAAAACGGCTCTCTCTGGGATAATTTCACTTAGCATAGTCAGAAAAAATGAATTCATTAATATTTAAAGAAGACTAATAACTTGAGCGGAACAAGTACATGTCATGAATAAGTTACCTCATTAGAGATGGTCGTTATTTAACGGAACTATTATTTAAGAACCGTTATCAACAAATGACCGTTTAATAAATAACGCGTTCTTCAAAAATTATGCTATTAATAACATTTTTTCCCCGTAAGTGCTGAAATCGTTTCGTTATTGGTAAATTCTCAAAGTCGTTACGATATTGTGGAACGTTTCTAAATAACGTTAATTTGTAACTTCCTGGAACTTTAAAGCATTCTTGTTGTTTCGGAACGGATTTTTAGAGTCGTTATTACGTTTTTTTGGTTTCTAACATTGACGTTGAGTTTTCTCGGGAACACGTTCAAAGCTCTCGCTTGTCCCGCTGCGTTATCTGCAGTTAAAAATGTATTCTTTTCTGCGGATGCATGAGTAAATATATTTAACTTTAAAAAAAGATGGAAACATTTGTAAAAATTGAGAACTTTTAAAAATGCATTTTATGCATCATCTTTAGTATATGCCAATATTGTGGAAGCATTTTATTTATCATCAGCATTTGTTTTTTTATGAATTTTAGCGAAATTTTTATAAAGCTGAAGCATTTCTTTAGAAACTTCATATTATTCTCACATATCAAAGCAAGCGTGAAATATTTTAAATTTAATATCAAATTTCAGAAGTTAATTTTTATAAATTAAAAAAAATTAAAGAACATGTTTACGTACTATTCGATAAAATGTGAAATTTACTTTAAAAATTTATGCGTTGTAAAAATAATTTTTGATTTTATAATCTTTATATATTGAAAATGCATAATCATAATTGTGTTAAAATTAATTTATATAAGTAAAATTGTAACAGATCCATAATAACTATACTGACGATAGATGGCGTTACTGGCCAATACAAAATATTCTATATACAATAGAATTAGAGAAGAGGGTAGAGGACTGTGAGGAATGGAAGCCGAACCATCCGGTTCGTAAATATATCTGTGTTTATAGTGTGCAGGTACTATGTAACCTCATTATTAGCCAAATGTTTTCTTTGTAACTATTATTGTTTTTATCATGTGTAATGTCGTAATAAATATAATATTTTTTCTGCATAATTCTAACTCCATTTTCTTACGTCCCCTACAAAATGGCGCTCCAACTAGTGGCCCTTCCCACTGTTTTCTATTTAATTAGTTTTGAGTTTTAAGTATATTAATTTATTAGTTATAATTTCACATCGGAATTTCCCTGATTATGTGTTCATCCGGAATGCATTCCATTTGTGAATTTTCCTGAGTCGTTCTTCATTCAGAAACGGAACAGATGTATTTCATATCGGAATTTCGCCGAACTATATCGTTTTCATCCAGAAAACAGGTATGCTTTAGTTTGTTCTAACAAATTTCATTATCATCCTGATAATGTTGGCATATTGTAATAATAGCATGTTTTGTATTAAAATTAATCCAAATAACATAATTTTTGTTTTGTAGTATTAGTTCCGTTATTAGTCCTTATAACTTCTGTTTTGATTAAATTTTGTTCAGACGTGTGCATGAATGTTATAAGTTTCGTCTACTAATACTGCATGTATTTGATATATATTTTCTGCACGTCAATTTGCATGTATAGTGAAGTTTAATCTTTTGAAATGTATAATGTGTTCAGTAAAATTCTTGAATTTAAACTGTTTATATTGTAAAACAGAAATGATTCAAAACGCTGTTCTATATTGTTCTAAAAGGATAAAATCGAAAGAAATCGATTGATTTTTTTAATTGTTTTAAATTAGAATAAGCTTTTGATATTGCATTTTTAAATTAAAAACTGATTATCTTTGTTTATTTTCATTGAAAGAATTCAGTTAGAATAATTTCTTTGCATAAAAAGAGTCAATGTTCTGTCTAGACAAAAGTATGGAAGTCGAAGTAATGGCACCATGAATGTTGGTTTTGATAAAAATAAGTAAATATTTCATTTGTTTATTTTTAAATCACAGTGTTTTATATTCGAAAGAAAATTTAAATTTATTTTATCTATGAGGAATCTGTTAAGTTTTAAAACGAAAACAAAACAAAATATAAGAATAATATTTCTGTTGTGTTCTATTCTATTTCTGTTCTATTTTGTTTTTATTCTCGATATCTTAAAATTTTTTATTTCTTTTGAAAGAAAATAATACTTTGTAGAATTTTTTATTTTATGACATAGCTTAAATAAGATATTATAAATAAATGTTTTGTATTTATCTGTTTATTTTGAATATTTTCTGCCAGTACATTATAGTTTAAAATTTTTACAAGATATGAGTTTTTATTAAATAAAGTATAAGAACATTAAATATTTATGCATTGAAAATAATTTGCTTATAAGTTAGTAGTTATTAAACTTATGATGTGAAATTGTTTACCAAGTGAAATGCAGAAATTAATTTTTGAATTTATTTAAAATTGTAAAAAATAAAATTGTCATTATTTTTAGAAATAATTAGGTTTTCACTCAGAACAAATTGTGTATTATTTGTTTAATTATTATGGAAATAATTCATTAATTGAATAGTAACTGAAGTTGTTAGAAGATATTGCTTATTATTCAAATTTATTCCTTTCTTTTTTTTAAAAAAAATAACTTTAGTTATTATCATAACTTTTGGTTTGTAATTTAATTTGAAATTATAATTTCAACATATATTTACTAGTTTTCTGTATTGTTTCTTGCCTTAAAATGTGATAAATGTGAAAAATATTTTAAAATTATATTATTGTTGAAATGTAATTAAAAAACATGTGTTTGATTAATTTAACAACTAGTATATAATTAATGTTGCTTAAGAAGTGTTTAACAAAACTTGTTAAATTGATTTACTTAATTTAAATAATAAGTTATAAAATAAAAACTCTTGAGATTAAGAATGGCTTTCCTTTACCGTGCCCGAAAAGAAGATTTAAGGACCTTAGCCGACGAGCTTGGTTTGGTAGTGGGAGATAATTTAAAAATAGTCCAATTAACAGATCTCATTAGCAAAGCTCCTAATTATGATGAAACTATGGTCAAATGTATGCTTCAAGCAATCACTGAAGAACGAGTTGCGAAAGAAACCGCAGCTTTAAGAGAATCCGAAATAGCTGATGCGAAGGAAAAATTTGAGAAACAGCAAAAATATGAACTGGAGAAACTCCAACTTCAAATTGAATCTCAGCGTTTGGCAAGCATAGATCCTTTATCGTCAACTGGTCCCTCGGTAGCACACCAGAAGCTGGATTTTAGTAATTTCAGCACTCTTTTGCCAAAATTCGATGCGAAAAAAGAAGAATTAGGTACATTCTTCACAGTTTTCGAAAGACAAGTTAAATTTATGAAATTACCTGAATCTTCATGGATTCCTTACTTAAAGGCACCCTGCCATCTGACATTGCAGCTCTCATAGTTCGAGAATCTGAAGAAACACAAGATTATGCGAAAGTAAAGGAACAACTTCTGAAAAGATTTAAATTTTCTGGAGATCGTTTCAGACAACTTTTTGCTCAACACAAAAAAGACCCAGAGAAAACATGAAGAGACTTCTTCTTTGATCTGTCTTGCTATTTTGATGGCTGGCTTGAAGAACTTAAGGTTCAGGATTTTGAAAAGTTAAAACAACTTATTATTGCAGACCAAATCAAGAAGAAAGTTCCCCCTGATGTTAAAGAACATTTTATCGATATTTGGTCTGAATTTATTTCTCCGGTTGATCTCGTTGAGAAGCTTGATGCTTACGAAAGCGTCCGGTGTGGTGTAAAAAAATCTCTCCTTCCAATACAACAAAAGAAACAGTTTCTCCGTAAACACTTTACCCAAGAAAGAAAACCTCGACATGAAAGAAATGAGAATCTTAAGAAAGAGTCAAGCGAAGTTGCCTGTTATGGATGTGGCAGTCCAGGAGTTATTAAACCAGACTGTCCTACCTGTAAAGTAAAGAAAAAGAAAATTTCTGGTACTTTTAGTAGTGTTATTCTCCAATCGGCTTCTAGTGCACCCGCACAGATAGCAACGTTAAGAGTAACTATCAATGGAGTCATGGGTACCGTTTGCGCAGACACTGCTGCAACCCACTCAATCGCAGGAGAAACACTTAACCACATCCTGCAGAAACAAGGTGCAATCTTTGCCTCCAGTACACTACTAATGTCTTTAGCAGATGGTAGTAAAATAAAAAGAGAAGTTCACACAACAAAGGTAAAAATTCGTCTTGGAGGCCGTACGTTGCCTTTGAACCTTGTTGCCATCCCTGAGGCAAAAGGAAACAACACCCTGTTGGGAATGGACTTTTTGAATTCGGCTGGGATTGTGTTAAATATGAAACGTAACAGTTGGTTTTTCAATGATCAACCCAAACGACACTTTTTCTTTGAAGAGCCGATGCCAGCTCTTTGTGGGTCGCTACAAACAAATGCTTCCCAAACGGTTGCACCGCTAACTGTGAGTGAAAAAGGTGGTACTGTTGAAGATGAAACATTTCATTTGACTCCCATCCGGGAAAAGAAATTAAAGAATCATCCTCATCAACTGCGTGAAGATGAAGGCATTCACCTGACTGCTAAACAGAGAATTGAACTAAATGAACTCTTATCCCAGTATGAAACTATCTTCAGTCCAGGGGGAGAGGCAACCCCATTTATTGAACATTACATTGATACGCAAAACCATCCTCCGGTTTCTGTTCCTACGTATCGAGTGTCTAAAGCTAGGAAAGAAATCATGCAAAATGAAATTGATAGACTCTTAAATGAAGGAATTATTGAGCCTTGTGAATCTCCGTACGCAGCGCCTGTTGTGCTCATCCTTAAGCCAAATGGTGCTTATAGATTCTGTGTGGATTACCGAAAATTGAATGCCATCACGAAGACAGACTCTTACCCTCTTCCACGCATAGATGATTTACTTCAAGAAGCTAAACAAACTCGTTATATATCGACCATCGACCTTAAAGCTGGTTATCACCAGGTAAATGTGGCTTTTAAGGATAGAGACAAAACTGCATTTATCTGTCCGTTCGGGACATATCGTTTCATACGAATGCCATTTGGATTGAAAAATGCCCCAGCGACCTTTCAGAGACTGATAGACAAATTCCGAAGTGGTCTTGGTAATATTTTCCTTCGTTCCTACCTTGATGACATTATAGTTCTATCAGAGTCATTTCAGGAACATTTAGAAAATTTAAGAGATATTTTTCAACGACTTGAGTTATTCAAATTAACAGCTAACCGAGAAAAATGCAATTTTGCATGTTCAAAGATTAAATATCTTGGGCATTATATTACCCCTGAAGGTCTAGAGGTTGATCCTGCCAAAACTGCTGCTATCTTGGACATGCCTGAGCCCAAAACTGTTAAGCAAGTTCAGTCCTTTCTGCAAACTTGTTCTTGGTACAGGAGGTTCATTCCGAACTTCTCTGAAATAGCCAGACCTCTCAGTAATCTAACCAAGAAATCTTCCTCGTGGTGCTGGAAAGAACAAGAAAAAGCTTCTTTCCAAAAGTTAAAGATATTACTTACTTCACCACCTGTTCTTAAGCAGTGTGATCCAAGTAAACCTTACATCTTGCGCACAGATGCTAGTGGGTATGCCTTAGGTGCTGTCCTCCTCCAAGGAGAATCCCTGGAAGATCAACATCCCATTGAATATGCAAGCCGACTACTAACCAGTGCTGAGCGAAACTACACAACTACAGAGCGTGAAGCCCTTGCAGTTGTTTGGGCTTTAGGAAAATTCAGATGTTATATTGAGGGGCAAGAAGTCACAGTTGCCACAGACCATCAGGCGTTACGCTGGCTCATGTCTCTAAAGTCCCCGTCAGTACGACTTGCTCGTTGGGCTCTTCAACTCCAAGAGTTCAACCTCCGTATCGAATACGTTCCTGGTAAAAGCAACGTGGTAGCTGACATGTTATCTCGCCCACCCTGTCACCAAGGAGATGCCCCATGCGAGATATGTTCTGTGACTGTTAACCAACCCACTGTTGTTTCAGTAGAATTTCCTACCAAAAGTCCTAAAGAAATCAGAGACAGCCAACTTCAAGATGAAAATCTGAAGAAAATAATAAATACATTGGAAGCAGTCGACTTGACTGAGGAATACAGAAACTGGACGGAAAAAGGGTTTTTGATGAACAGAGGTGTCCTGTACAAATATGCACCTGATTCAGGGTCTGATGAGGCTCAGCTTGTCATTCCAGAAGATGCAAGAGAGCAGATTCTTAAAATTCATCACGATGATCCCACCGCAGGTCATTACGGTGCTGAAGGCACTTTTGATAGAATTTCTAGAAGGTAGTACTGGACTGGCATGCGGAAATACATCACCAATTATGTAAAAGATTGTTTAGAATGTATGCGATACAAGCCCTCCAACCAAAAACCTGCTGGTCTGCTGCAGACTCCAGTACCATCCCAAAGGTTTGAGACGTTATCCATTGATTTGTTCGGCCCTCTTCCAAATAGTCATGGGAAAAAATGGATATTTATACTAGAAGATGTTACTACGAAGTGGATTGAGCTATTTGCCTTAGAAAATGCAACAGCTAAAGAGTGTGCTGTCACTCTTGTAGAAGAAATCTTCATGAGATATGGAATACCACGCAGGATTATTAGCGATAATGGACCACAATTTGTTTCTGCTGTGATGCAGCAACTATGTTATCTCATGAAAATTCATCAATCCTTAACCCCAGTTTACCACCCTCAAGCGAATCCAGTTGAAAGGAAGAACCGTGATTTGAAACCTCGTCTAGCCATATTAGTCAAAAATCGGCATGATAGCTGGTCCGAGAAACTCCCTGCAATTCAATTCGCACTGAACTCTTCAAAGTGCAGTTCAACTGGAAAAACTGCAGCTTTTCTCAATTTTGGACGAGAGCTCCGCACAATTGATGATGTTACCAACGACTTTCGTGGTATCATCGAAAACGATAACTTCGTCGTAGAAATGACCCCGTATCTAAAAAGGCTTGAAAGATTTACATCTGAAGCCAAAGAGATCTTTATTGAACAACAAAATAAAAGCAAGGTTTTTTCGGATCAGAGAAGGAGACCAGCTCCTACATATAAATCAGGAGATTTAGTTTTGGTTAGCGAACCAAATTTAAGTAATAAAAGTGCTGGTGTTGCTGCAAAATTTTCGCCTCGTCGCGATGGACCATTTATCATCGTTACTCAAAAATCTCCTGTATCGTATTCTGTGGCAAACACAGATTCTCCAAACATACCAATAGGAGTATACCACACTTCGGCATTAACTCCTTTTCAAGGAAAGAAAACTTCCCCTATCAAAGCTTTGCGCAGAAGAGGTAGAATAACAAAAATTAACTGTCCTAAAACTCCCACTCCTGCCATAGCTCATGCTCAAGAACAAAACCATTCCAGGAAAACTCCTGCTGACCCCTGGTCGGGACGTCTTCGGGGTCAGAGGGGGAGGTTGTAACAGATCCATAATAACTATACTGACGATAGATGGCGTTACTGGCCAATACAAAATATTCTATATACAATAGAATTAGAGAAGAGAGTAGAGGACTGTGAGGAATGGAAGCCGAACCATCCGGTTCGTAAATATTTCTGTGTTTATAGTGTGCAGGTACTATGTAACCTCATTATTAGCCAAATGTTTTCTTTGTAACTATTATTTTTTTTATCATGTGTAATGTCGTAATAAATATAATATTTTTTTCTGAATAATTCTAACTCCATTTTCTTACGTCCCCTACAAAATTTTAATTATTTTTAATGATAATATTATTGATTATATGAAAATTATATTTTTAATGTAATAATTTTAGACAATTAAAAATGCATTTGATGTACTGCATTAAAAGAACTACATCATATTTCTTGTAGATAGCCATTTATAAAATTTATGTTAATATAAAAAGTATTATTGTTGTTAAGTTATGAACATAATTATTAAAAATCATGATAATAAATGTTCTAATGTATAATTATATAAAATTATTATAAATTTGTAACTGTAGTTGTATTTATTTAATATATATACATATATAATAACTATATATATATATATATATATATATATATATATATATATATATATATATATATATATATATATATATATATATATATATATATATATATATATATATATATATTATAATTTCTCACTATAGATTTTAATTCTTTTTTAAATGTAGACAACAGTATTTGTTAAAAAAGTTTTTATTAATTGAATTTTAACCGAGTATTAAAATTGCTTCGTTAAAAACAGTTTGGATATGAATAAAATTTTCATAAATTTTATCCAAATAAAAATTAATTTATTTTTAAAATTTTGCGTTTCTAACAATTATTTCTAAGAACTCTGAGATTCTCATAAAAGTAAACTAAGATACTTTTTGCACAATCATTTCAGTTGAATTAGAATTTAATGAGTCAAACTATATTAAATCTTTTCAGTACAATATACAGACAGTTTATATTATACAGTCCATTGACTTGAAGTCGTTGTAAAGATTTTCTTTAAATATCTAAAATGCATTTTATTTCTTGAAAAAGACACTTTATAATATTTGAGTTGACAGAAAAATTATTATGGTTTTACTTTTTATCACATGTATCACTAAATGGTTTGTAAAGTAATTAGGATAGTTATTAAGAAACTTGATATTAAGTGTTGGTAAATTATTTATTTTAAATTAATTATAATAAATTTGTAAGTACATTTTATTTATTTATTGATTAAAGTAAAATTACGAAATGAATATCTAATGTAGAAGTAATATCTACATTTCCATAATTTATTTTTCAAGTTATGTTAAATATCTTACAATTATTATCAGAAATAATTGTTCATAAAATTAATTATACTGTAGTTTCAGAATCTATTCCTTAAATAGAATGAACTTTATCGGTTAAATTTTTAATATTTAATTTTTTATAACTTTAAAAGAAATTATCAATCATTTAATTCTAGTTATAATAGTTAATTAAAATGCCCGTTTGTAATTTTAATTATATCCTCATGAAGATTTTGAAAAAGAAAAGTGTGGTTTGATAATAATTGAAGGTATTTGCAGTCTATTTATTAAAAACATTATTGTAAGCATTTACATATTAAGTAATTTTTCTTCTGTTAAATTTTAAACTAGTAAGAATTTTTTTGAAAGATTATAATAAGTAAATAACTATACAATTCTATAGCCTATATTCTTCAACAATCATAAAAAGGAATGATAAGTAATAACTGCTTTTAGCATGTAAATTATGGGAAGTAAAAATGCTCTCTCTCTAATTCTGTTTATTAATCTAATTTATTTAAACTCTTATGATTTCAAAATATATTTGCAGATCAAACAATATAAATTAAAAAAATTTTCAATTAATAAAATGTCATTTTTGAGTCCATGAATTGAAGAAACATTAACAACATTTTGTGTTTACAATATAAGTCATATTAATATCATTTTTTAATAAAGTATTCTCGTTTCTTTTTAAAACTTCTAATATTTAACAACAATGTCAACGATTTAGGGGCCACATAAATTCTCAGGCAAACGCAGAGACAACGAAACAAACAAGTAAACGCCGAAACAGAAGAGTAGAAATGTAAGCAATATCCGCTCTGAAGTACTGCGCATGCGTTAGATCTTGCATCCATCGCTTCAGTGTGTGGTTCTTTTCGACATGCTGCTCGCGTGTAGCAGCACTATCGGGAAGCAATAGGTGCGCGTTGAAGACATGCTCCCTCCAGGGCTAGGGAAAGAGCTTAAGTAGGCCGTACACTGCTCCCTCAGTGTGCGGCCTACTTAAGAGTAATGCTGCGGAAGCATCTGACATTCCCGTAAGTATCAATGGAACATGGAAAAAACGTGGTTTCACTTCTTTGAATGACATTGTTATTGTCACAAGTGTTGATACTGGAAAAGTTTTACATGCAGAAGTACCGACAAGATTTTACAAATGTAAAGACAAAAATGAACCATGAAGGAAATTGCCAAGCCAATCACTCTGGTTCGATGGAAGTTTCTGGAGCCAGCTTGTTTGATGGCTTTCATGGTAAAACGCAAAATAGTTATGAAAGTTTGAATGGTTTCTTGTGGTTGAGGATTCTGAAAATTTTTTTTAGTAGTAAATATTTTGGAAATTTGTACGTATGAAGCTATTTTCTTCAACAATAGAAATATCTCAAAATGCATGTTTTTCTCATTTTTAAGAATCGAGCCAGGTTTATACACTTGTAGAGCTATGATGTTAGCGGATCGAGCTTGTATACATAAGAGTACTTATAATATAAAATAGAAATCTGTAGAAGCTTAGATAAAAAGCAGGCACACAAAAATGTAGAATGGAAGATATTCTACCAATAATTTAGATAATCTAAGTTATGGAACTGGAATGTATTAATTATACACAATTTTCATATTAAATCTTGTTTTTCTCAAAATGAAGTTTTTTTATTTAATAAGAAATATTTTCTGAAAAAATACATAATAAAACATGTTAAAATTTGGCATAGTTAAAAAATATGTTATTTTTTATGTTATAAACAAGGAATTTTTCTATATAATAATTTCTTAAAATTTTATAATTTAAAATGTTTGAAACTTTTAACGATACAAGTGAAAAATGCGTGTTAATATAGTTATTTTTTTTAAAAAGAAATAAACTATGAAGTAAAAATTGTTCTGGTTAAATTAAGTAAAAATATGTATTTAAATAGGAAAAAAATTTGGTTTAATAGTTATTTTTTAAATGTTCCTTAAACAGAGCAAGTTTTAACATTATCGGTATAGGAATTTTACTTCGAGAACCTACTCTCTTAAATAATTTTTTGAAATATAATCATTGAGAATTAAGTAAAATAAAAATCAATAAGCATTTTATAAAACAGCTTTATTATTTGAAATTCAGATTTAAAAATGTCACGTGTGTGTTTCTCTTCAGATGGTATGCCGAATATCTTTGACGTAAATATTTTTGAATTTGTTTTATCGTGGAAACAAGTTAAGAAATGTAATTTGCTTCTCAATGGCTTTGCTATCTTAGACATTTGTTTGATAGCGTTGATGTCGAAATTATCTACAATAAATTCCTTTGTTATGTTATCCGTCTTGGAATAGATGGTCCATGACATTTTATTCAGTTTTATTTATAAAACAAAATAAACTATTAATTGAGTTCATACACATCAAGTCCACTATGTACATGATGAATCTTTAACAAATTGACAGTAAAGACACAAGAAATTGGCATGTATCAATATAATTTTTCTGAATTTAATAATTTTGTATCATTAACACAGAGCTGATACCTTGCAAAGCTGAACAATAAGAAAACTCCTATTCTATTACATATCCACAGTTCCCACTAAATCTAGTTGTTAATAGCGACAAAGTGAGTCTTTATAAGTAAATAATGTAATAACATTACTCATTTTATATATAACTGTATCATTTAGATAACTCTGACGATAGGACACAGCGTCATTATGTGCTAACTTGAACAAGAGAAAGTCCTTGTTTTATCACAACTTTGTTACCAAGACTCTCAAATGAATGGTGATCAGTTAATCTAGTATGAGGATTCTTAAAGGGTCACCAGTAAATGATCGTGAATTTTATTCCCTTTCAATGTTGAACAATAGGAGATAGATTCTGTTTTCTGCAACCTCAACTGTCTATAAGTGTGTTTTGGAGTTCCCCATGGCTTGTAAACTGCGTTAATAATTTAGATAAGTTTCATGTAAGTGTAATTTGTTAAAATTTAAAATCTTTGCAAATATTTTATTATAATTTTAAATACTTCTTTATTAGTCTCAGCATTGAGGTCTTTGTATTTTTTTTTTTTTTGCATTTAATTATTTTTTTCATGGAATTTTATATATCTTTCGCAGAAAATCTCAATTCTTTCCAATGTCATACAGATGCAACTTTACTTTAACCTGTAGTTACAGAAAACTGCAAAATTTAAAAACCTCATTTGAGTGGCGAGAGAAAGTTTTATATCCTTATGTTTAATTATTAAATCTTTTTGTGTTCGGTAATTGTTTCATGCAGTTTTGTAGGGTATTTTATAGTAATGTTCGTTGAAGCAGCCAAAATATATTAACTATTTTATTCAAAAATGGGACGACACTATTATACACACATACAAATATTGACATTATCGAATTGTTCTGTTTGTAAACATTCTTATAGTCTCGATCTCAGTGTGTTCTTCTTACTTTCGTTTTTAAGAATACTACATTCTCCCACACTTAAATTACGTGGTCCGATAGACAACGTGGTGGTTGTCGCACATTCTTTCTGATCTTCGAATAGGAGGACTTCGTGGAGCACCGGAAGCATCAAAAACACCAGATACTGGCTTACCGTGATTCTTCGCAATTCGAATTTCTGATAACATGGGGTTAGAAATGATTTCCGGTAGGGAGAGATTTCCTCGGATGGATGACATCAGGAAAATGTAACTCTAGGAAATTTAGGAACCTCACTTTTTCTCAATTGATTTATGTGTCTATTTATAGTTTTACCATCATCGAGGTCCAGAATTTGATGCGAACCCTTATTCGCAGAAACTATTAATGAGGCGGATAGGAGACAAGGTAAAAGCTCAACTCTTATTGGAGTTCTAAGTTAAGCCGCTTTGAAATAGTCATGCCCTTTTATTCACATTTTCTAGTGAGTCAGCAAGCTCAATAAATTTTCGAAAAATAGTGAAAATGATTTTAAATTGAAACAATTTGCATTGCTCGATCCTTTCTTTTTATATAAACGTTAATTTTTGGCACACAAATAGAAATTAGCTAATTGTTAAATATTCTAAGTTTACTTCTTTTTAAATTTTAGATTTGAATAAGATAATGATAATTTTTCAACAAAAACATTTCTCTTGAGCTTGAGCTTTTGAATCTGAATTTCTAATCACTCAGCTTGTAGTGAAGTCAGTGTTTAATTTTCTTTGATGATTAAAAGGAGAAAAAGAAGAGGCATATTGCCCCTATAATATTGCTACAGAAGTAGCAGACAACTGGTCATAATTTGGAATTTTCAGAAAAAAGTTTCAAATTTGAAAATTTTGTTGAAATTAACTGTGTTATAACTAATGACATTTTGATAAAAACTTGTGATTTAGATTGGCAATGTAATTGTGAAGTGATTTAAGATTGAGATTATGATGATTAAATTTATTACGAATGCTTTATGTTGCGTAAGTTATTCATCTTAGAAATTTATTTTGAAATATTGTATGTTTTACTTTCTCTGTGACTGTATTCGAAACAGATAGGCATAAGTGAGGATTGGTCTTATTATAGTTGTGAACATTACTGTTTTGGTTTTGGTAACTTGAGAGTGTGGTCCGATTAATGGTTTTAATTTATTGATATAGGGGTTTGCCTTTGCTATAACTGTATTTAAATGGTAATCCCAAGTTAATTTGTTGTTGATTGTTAGTCCAAATATATATTTGACTTTATTTACTATAGGAATTTCAATGTTAAAGAGAATGAGGTTGTTGGAGATTTTTAACGAATTTTGGCTGTGATGGTTAAGACTTGAGATTTTTGAACATTAATTTTGACTTTCCATTTAATGCATCAGTTTTCGATCCTTTTTATTTTGCTTTGTAATCTTTCAATCGCTAGATTGACATATTTTGATTTAGAGGTTATTCCTGTATCGTCAGCATAGAAGGCTGTGAGGCTGTTGTAATCTTCTTTATCAATTGGGAAGCCATAAGTGAATAATAAATGGGGAATATGGCCTTGAATACTCCCTTAAGAAATACCTGCATCTATTCTTCTGGTTATAGAATTGTGGTTATTGAATTTGACTTGAAATTTACGGTATCTAAGGAAACTGTTTAAGATTTTTATTAGACTGGGAGGAAAATTGATTTCTATAAGCTTGTAAATAATTCCACTATGAAAGACACTACCAAAAGCATAGGAAATGGCTAACATTAAAACTGCAATGGATTGCCTTTTTTCTGATAGATCTTGCAATCTAATCTACCATTCTTATAATTTGTTTTGTTGTGTCTATTTTTTTACGAAAGCCATACTGTTCTTATGGGAGTTGTTGTAGATGATGTTACAGCCTGTTGAGGATGATTCTTTTAAAAAAGTTTACTCATAGTTCTTAAAAGACTTATTGGTCGGTAGTTTTGTGGCATGACTGGATCTTTAAGTGGCTTTGAGAATATTATAATTGCTTTTTTTCATTAGCTTGGGAAGTTGTTGCTGATGCAGATATTGAAAATGTTTTTGAGATGTTGAAGGTGTAAATATCAGATATATTTTTAATCATTTTATTGTGTTAATATTGTCAAGACATTGTGATTTCCTATCTTCAAGATTTTTAATAAGTTGGCGTATTTTTTTCTGTGGTGGCGGGAGCAAGGAGATCATCAGGAAAGTTATTCTAATAAAAGTTATTAACTGTTATTCTGATGAGATCGTCAGTCCTCACCAATATCTTCTTCATTTTGGGAAAACTAATCTTCAAGAGTATCATCGAAGACTCCGGCTTTATATTCCGTATTATAAACCGAAACATGCTTGCAATGGAGAGTGCTATTCATTTCGATATCTCTTTTGAGAATGTTGGTTGGTTGCCAGGTGGAGTGTCCTTCAGTACAAATATTTTCAATTTTGTCTGCCTAAGTTTTATTTTGATGATCTTTCCAGAGTTGTCCTATATTTCTGTTGAGTATGTTCATCTCTTTCTTGTAGTTTGGATCTTGAGGTTTTGGTCATCTTTTGCACACCCATTTCTTTGTTTGATTAGAGATTTGACTTCCTTTGGAAGTATTTGATGATTAAGAATAGGATCTTCAAATGTTATTGCTTTGTTGATACTTTTTGTAATTCTTCATTTAAGGTAATTACGGTATTATCATTTTCAATACAATTTCTTGGTATGGTGCTATTGCAGTTATTTCTGATCAGAAGATTATAAGATAAAAAGATTAATAAAGTTTCCAATCTATTTTTAAAACATTCCTTTTGTTTATGTTGGGAGTACTTATTGTTGCAATTACTGGTGAATGATCCGAAGAGAGATCATTGATGATATCTGCTGCTATTTGAATATCAGAGTTAGAGATGAAAAAGTCTGGAATATTATGCCGATGATTTGAATTTTGGGAATAATATGTCGGTTGCGTTGCGGCGGGGACTTTTAAATGAAGTTAGTTAATAATTTTAATCAGTTCCATTGTTATTTCTGCAATTTCAGCTGATGTTTTTAGTGATGAAGTTTTCTCTAACTATTATTGGAAAAGAGATTTTTAATGTCGCAGTAAGTTAGTTTATTTTTCAGAGGATTATATAATGCAATGAATTTAATGAGTACATGTGTTTCAGTTTGAATGACTACTGAGATTTCAGCAAGATTGATTACTTGTTTTACTATATTGAGTAGCTGATAGAGAACATTTAGCAAGAATTGCTACTTCTCCTCCTCCATAATTTTCTCTGTTGCAAATGAAAGTGTTGTAATTTGCTAGCTTAAATGAGTTTTGTCCATTAGAATGGGTTTCTGTTATAAGGCGAATGTTTAAAAATAGTCTTTTAGTTCAATAAATTTTTGGCTAAGACCATTGACGTACCAAGTTGCAGTGGTGAATGGTAAGAAACTATTATTGAGAAATTAGGCATTATCATTGGTTGGTTTTGACTGGCTGCATTAGTTATGATTGTTTTGATTCTTGATGATTTCTTGAAGTTAACTAGATTTCAAGTTCACTAAATATTTTTTGAGTTTCGTTTATGGTTGTTTCGTTTTCTTCATTTATTTTTTCGATTTTTCTTTTCTTGAAGCTTCTGCATGGCTTTTGCTAATAAAGGTTCAAATAAGATACTATTGGTTATTTGAATTACTGTTATCAAATATTGGTTTAGTTTCGGTATTAGGATATTTATGAGAGCCTCTATGATTTTGAGGGATGGTCTCCTTCACAGTTAGCCGGAAGTTTTTTGGATTTTGTGCAATGTTAACGTAAGTGGTCACCTGTACTTTTGAGACGTTTAGGGGTATGTCGCCCAGTAGGTTTCACATAATGAAATGTTTGACGTTTGTAACATTGGGTTACTCTATGTTTCTTCTATTTAGCTCTCATATTCAATTCTAACTCTCATGTTAACTTCAAAGTTTCTGTCATATGTTGTTTTCAATTGCTTTGAGGGCGGCAGAGTGTTAAAAGATAACGGTAGTTTAATGAGATTTTCTTGTAAATTGGGTAACATTTAGAAAAGTATATCCGTCATTTTGCAAATGTTTAATTATTTCAGAAATTTAATTTGGCATTTACTACACGATGAGCATTGGAATCTGGTACTCTTAAATTTATTGAATTTCATCCCACTCCTAAACTTATTGAATTTTCCTATATATCCAGTTATTTTCATACTATTCAGCAGATGTTTAATTTGCTTCCACATTTGACTTTTGTATTGTTAACAATTATTATATGAGTTTTATTATTATTAAGTTTAGCTATTTGACAATTCTCAAAATTATTTGAATCATCTTCTTTCTCTTGATTTTGTGATACAAATTCATAAATTTCTGAATTTTTATTTGTAATATTTTGATATTTTTCTCAAATTTCTTTAATAATTATCAGATATGACAATATGTTTAATTCCTGGTTCATATTGAGAGTTTCCTTAAAGTTTGGTATTCCTTTGAGGGACGGAGTATCCATTTTCAAAACCTATAAATACAAAAATAGGAACAAAAAACCCTCTAAAAAAGCTCAAGTAATGATAAAAATAAAAACAACTCCACAACAACCATCAAAAACAAGTATGCCGAATTAAATTACTTGCAAAGCAACAAAGAACAAGAAATAATAGAAAATAAACCACCCATCCAAATGCAAGTAGTAACCAACTCCGTCCATCAGAATTGTACCTAAAACCCCCAAAACCAAAGAGTACCTACTGCTAACCCAAGAATCCAACCTAAAAACCCCATAAATATAGAGGACCAGCCAAAAATTTCACCTATCTGTATCAAAAATACAGTGTGTTAAAATATTAGATAAAACATTTCAAGAATAGTCAGGAAATATATAATATCTATGTTAAAACTTCTGGTGAGCACCTTAAAATTATGTGTAACGCCACAGACATCCATACAAAATTAAAAAACACTTACAAGAAAAATAAAAAAAAAAACACTGAATACTTTGTCATTCCATGACGAGGTGAGAAATCGGTCAAAATAGTAATCAAAGGGTCAATCAAAGCAGTGCTTAAATTAGCCAATAGAAGAAATTAAGGATATCCAATTAAAGAGAACCAGAGATCAAATAAAACTCCCCATTCACCGAGTACAATCAAACAAAATACAGAAGATATTTATAAAACAGAAAAACTATGTGGCATTATATTCTCAATTGAAGCGTACAGGCCTAGACCAGGTGTTTACCAGTGCTTTAATTGTCACACATGGAACAATGGTTCCAACAACGGCTACTTGAAACCAAGATCTTTAAAGTGTGTTAGGGACTACAGCACAAGAGACCGCCAAAAATCTAAGGAAACACTAGTTAAATGTGCAAACTGTGATGGACCACACCCAGTCAACTACAAAAACACTTTGAGTTTCTTTTGTGATAAAATTATTTGTGATTCGTTTTTCAGACCAACCACAAAAGAATCAAAATATAGGTGTTTATTTAAAAGTTTTGTAGAAATATGGATATCATTTAAATGATTAGTGGCTAGTTCCCGTGTAATAGCACGACACAGAAAAGGGCTGCAAGTCAGATAAAAACGAGTGAATACTTATGTAATTACTTCATCCCTAAATGTAGCTGTTTTTAGGGCTTGTTTTGTTTGTACTATAAGAATCTAGTTTCATCTCTGTCATTTGGATGCAAAACCAATTGCAAGAAAGCCTGTTTATCATCATAAACTAGGGCAAGTTAATGTAGTCGAAATCGTAAAGAACAACCAACAGTCTCAGGGATGAGATTGGGACCAACTCTTAACATATCACTTAATAATGGCATGTGCCTGGAAAAAAGTGATGAGGCGTCAAAGACAAATATCCACTTTATATTATCTTGCTATTTTCTTTTCGCTGCATTATATTGTAAATAGTACACGGTGTTTTCAGTTTCATCTGCAGATGGGCACACTTCAACATGACCTTCTTTAGACTTAGATTTATTTTGGCTGGAAGGTTTCCAGAATTTGTTTTAGTTAAATATTAATTTTAAAATTTATATAAATTACTTCATTAATTTGCTTTAAAAAATAAATGAAAACAAGTTTTTTAATCCTCATCTAAATATGATTCTTCAAATATATTAGACATGTTCATACTTTTTTTTAAAATTTTAGTATGTTCAGAAGCTTTAGTCTTAATAATTTGACCTAGCATTTCTGATATTGAATATAGATCTTTATTTTGAGTAGGTTTTCCAATATTATTTATTTAAAGATATTCTTTAATTAGCTTAATATATATAATTCTAATTCCTATAATTTTAGTCTCCTTGATCATTTATTCAATTATTAAAATTATTTTTATACAAAAATTAATTATCATATTGAAATTTAAAATGTGATGGTAGTTGGTGAACCATCTTTGAAGAGGCGGAGAATTCGGAGATGAAGATGCACGCCTCATCACTTGACTAGAAAATACTCAATATGATCCTTCAGCTGCTGCTGCCAAAGGATTAGAAGATGGAGATGAATTTTCTAGCAACCCTGTTGGTCCAGGTGGTGGTGAACCATCCCCACCATCTTGGTCTGGAGGTCCTCCAAACCAGAAATCCGAACACAATCAGACGAGAGGATCTGGGTCTGTGTGAACAACAAATCTAAGAAGATAAAAAACCATCTCCAGCAATAAGCCAATAAAAACAATACACATTTTGAATGGTTTTATAAATAAAAAGAGAAATACATGTTGTTGACAGTCAGAGACTTTGTGAAAAAGTATTAACAAGTCTTCCAAAACATTTTCTGTGTGGATCAGTTATAATGAATTTTTAAGTGTGTTCTTCAAAAAACGATGTAGCGTAGCAGAGCAACATTTATTAATTGTATCCTCTCCTTGAATAGTGTTGTGGAACTCTTGTACAAATGCAAACCGAGGCCATCGTGTTTGTTGTTTTTATGGCAATTTTCTTCTTCTTCTTCTTAAGGTTGGGTTTGTATGTCATTGGGCACCTCTGCTTTTATCAGCACTTTGTACCATTAACTCCAAACCCAATGTTTCCTAGTTCCAGTTGCTCGGGTCACCCACTTTATAAATAAAGTCTGATAACCCTTTAATGGAGCCTAGGTATAACTCTCTAGTATGGATGATGCCTAAAGAAGTTTATCTAGGGAGGGCAAGAGCCTCGCATTCATAAATGATATGCTCTGCCGTTTCCTCTTGCGTTTGACATTTCCAGCAGATAGGGTCTTGCTGAAACAGTCCCATCTGGTCAGAAAGTCAGTCATGCTAGGGATAGCTTCCTGGCTTTCACCAGAAGATGGTGTGGAGGTCATTTCTACCTCAAGTAAAAGATTCATTACTGCCCCTTTACCAGAATGCCTCTGAGTTCCCTTGTCTTTTTCAGCAAGGTCTACTTCAGAGGCTTCACCTGCAAATGTAGAAAGGTTTGTTATTTCTTGTGTCTTTTCAGCCACAAGATAACAATTAATAAGCTCAGGTAATATAAGTCCACCCAGCATTGCCTGAGATACTGGGCAAGGCAAATTACTCTAGAAGTTTGCCAGGCAACTAGGGGCTCCGTTAAGACACCAATACCGCGGTGCCAATTTGCCCTAGGCACGGATCGCATAACACCAGGGTTTACGGGAGCTGGTTCGCGGCCTCTTATTCTATATTCAAGTCTATCCTGTCATTCCTACAGGACGTTCGGTGATCCACCACCTGCCGACGCGCCTGGTGGCTAGCTCAAGCCCCAGAGGGGTACGCATACCCCCTGGTTCCAGGTATGGCAATTTTACTCTCCTCTCTGAAGCATCTTGTTTTTAAAATGGTGACGAGATTTTATAATGTGGGGGTGATTTTATTTTCAATGCAAAATTAAAGGATGTACATATTTCTCAATTATACAGCTGATCAATCTTTTTTTCTGAAAGTAATTGTATAATTTATTTTGTCTCAGTTTAACAAGTTGGAACATTATTAAAAAAAATGATACTTGTTTATTTTTATACAGTCACATTAATTATAATTGCTTTTACTTGCACATTATTACTTTTTACATTCATTTCACATTGGAAATAACATCCTTTAGTTTTGCTATTATGCCATGTTGCATTTTTATAAATAAAAATGAATCTCTAGACCAAATATAAGTGTATTGTGTATTTATAACTGGCTTTTGTGCTATGATCACTTACAACAGGGTAGTGAATTTGTCTCAAAATAAAAATTATTTTAAAAGTGTGTTCTGTTTATTATCAAATTGTGTTTTATTATTTTAAAAAGGTTTATTTTAAATTTATTGTTTATTATTTTAAAAAGGAGGTAATAAAAGTTGACTGATTAAAATCAATCTATTTGTCTCATATAAAAACATTATACTATTGATTGGGAAGATCAGAATATCAAGACTAACATATTTTCAGTTTAATCTTAGTTCATAAATAAAATATTCTTAAAAACAAATCGCATTTTATTTTTAATTCACGAGTTTTATGAAAGTATTAAATTAGAATAAGTTGTAATTCTAGTTTTACATTTTCTTTGTATAACATGTCTTATTAGCACACAGTAATCAATTCAGGATGAAAAATATTATGTAAATTATGCTAAACTCATTAATAGCTACTTAATAAATTAAAACTATAACTTATCCTTTTCTTTGAATGTTTGTCTTTCAATCTCTATGGCATTCATTATTCTTGTCAAAGATAAAAAGAAATATATTGACTTTTTTTCAAAAACTAATCAGATTATAATGTTTATCTAAACAATGAAGTCCTTTATTACCTTAAAGGAATATTTTGATAAAATTCATAAAAATAGTTTGTCTTTTTTTCATATAAACATGTATTCCTTGCAAGTAGATGAATGAGATTATATTCTGCTTCAGAAAACTACACAATCTTGCTTTCAATGAAATGAAGACTAAAAGAACTGGATAAAATTTGTTTTCATTGGTCATAAAAAGGAAGCTTGGGAAAATGACTACAAAAATCAAATAAACTGCTAAAATTAGTTGTCATTTGAATGTTACATTTAGCATTTTGATTAAAAGCTTCTGTAATTTTAAATTTCTCTGGTAATATATCAATTCTACAAAACTCATTATACTTGAAAACTAAAAAATCAATATTTATTATAATTTACTCTATGATATTGCAAAGAAATAAATTTTTTGTACATGCTAAGTTTTCCATGATCTGAATGGAATTTCTTGGTCATCTCTCTTTTCAATATTTGTACTGAAGATTTTATGACCAATTTTACACAATGCACTGTCTAATTTTCAACTTGCAAGCCTGGAATACTAGAAAATGGAGAGATGCACACCTGGCATTATATTTGTTTAAACATATTGTCAGTCTGATAATTTCTTATCATGCATTAATCCCAATAAAAATTAGACTTAATATTAATGGCAATTATGGGAATATTTTTCAATGTTAATTTAAAAATATTTTCAGACTTGGAATACATGACTATCATGTATTATTTCTTAATGATTAATGAAATAAATACTAAAAGCCCATTAAATATTCTCTAAAATAATTCTGAAATGGCAGTCCATGAATAATTTTTGTGTGTTGCAATAAATTTTATTGACTTAACCGTGAACTCTGATTCAGCTTATCTTTATTAAGCAATCTGTTTTCATATGTAATAAATTTTGTTAAATAAACGTTGCCATCTGCAACTATTGAATAATTTAAATTTCTTAGAATTCAGTATAGCTCAATAAATTAGAATTCTTATCTTGGGAATAAATTATGATATTAGCCTTTCACAAAGCTTCATAGACATGTGATGGTGTATCTAAGTTTTTTTATGTATAGATTTTTAAATTATACAAGCGTTTTTTAAAATTTTAGTTCTAATAAATTACTATTTGTGGTATATAAATAATGTATACAAAATTATGCTCCAACTTACATAAATTTTTTAACACGCTTATTGGTGACATATTTGTAACTTTTAGGTGTATACTGAAGCTCAATCAAAAATTAAAATTTTGCAATACTCCCTGATTTTCTTATATATGAATTTGTATTCCACATATAAGAACTCTTGACTAATTTAAAGTGATTACAGCTAAAATTACTCACCTAAATCGACCAGTTCATAAATTAGCTAGCTTAATATTCTCACTGAAAATAAAAGTATTGCCTGCTGGTGAACACAAAGTGCAAAAAAATGCATTTTTAATGTGTTCTACACTACTTAGGAGTAACTATCTCTAGTAACATAATGATGGAAGTTGCTTTTATATCTGAATGGATTATGTACAGTAAAATTTTGATTCCATTTTCAACCAAAATTTTGCTTTTCAATTCAGTTTTATTTAAAGAATCCTATCAGTTATTTTGTATATAAATAGAAATTTTTTGAAGTTAACTTAGAATTTTACACCAAACATAGCTTAATAGCTGAAGATTATTGTAAGGCATTTGAACATCCACTTACTATTACCGTAGAGGACTTCTTTATCAATAGTAAATCATTCATGTCCCTTTGGAAGACACCAGCAAACAAATATGTATACAAAAAAAATCTTAACTGCTAAGAATATGAGCGGAAGTGATAATAGAATTTTCAGCAATTTGGCTTCAATTTATAGCTTTTAGGCTCTTTTTCTTTTTTGGGTCTTGATTTATGTGGTATTTTAGAATTTAATCGAATTTATGAAAGGCGTGATTAATGAAACTAGAGTACACATTGGTTTAGTCACACTCGCTCCGCTTAAGCGATTTCCTAAAATATGACCTCTGAAAACTTGAAAGGCCTGACACTTAAACCATTTGAAAAAAATAGTGGCACAGGTGTCGTATAATCCATGACGTCAAATTTTGAGATTGGCGATTTTATGGTGGATTTTCTTATGTATTTGGCAATCTCGTTTTGCTTATTCATACATATGGAGATCTATAAGAATTATGAAGTAAATTCCATATGAAGTAAAGTCCTAGTACTTACGTCATTGCGCACGTCACCATACGTCATCTTGGTAACATTCCTTCATCGCCAAAAAAATTTGGAATATAGAAATATGCAACGCCTGTTCCAAAATAATCAAGACTTCCCAAACATTACTACCTACTTATATATTTCTGTAACAAAAAAAAATTTGTAGTTATTATTCTTTTTTAACGGTTATGGAATGCATTTAAAAATGTCATCTGCTTTAGTATTATGTGAAACCTTTTCTTGTAGACCATATAACACAAAAAAGTAAGACCTAAAATTCAATGTAGTAGAAGAGAACATTCTGGTGTTCAGAACAAAGAATTGAAAGAGTTTATAGCTGCTGGTGGAGGTGGTTGGAAGCATCTGGTTCAGAAAATCTTGGCTTACCCTGTTCTTGGCTTACCCTGTTGTGAATTTTAGATTTTACTAGTGAACTTTATAGAACCAAAATATTCTCTCATATTGACTTAGGTAAGGCATTCCATCAAATTCCGATTACTCCCGAGGATGTTCGTAAAACTACCATTTGCATACCTTTCGGACTCTTCGAGAGCACTTGGATGCAGTTTGGCTTGTGCAATGAATCTAGCCCATTTCAAAGGATTATTGATGAAGTTACCAGAAGTTTAAATGGTGTTTATGCCTGTATTGATGACATTTTATTTGCTTCTAGAAACAAAGAAGAGCATTTGGAACATTTTCATGCTCTGTTCACTTGGTTAGATCATTACGGACTAACCATAAAATTTTCAAAGAGTATATTTGGAGTTCCTACCTTAGAGTTTTTGGTATTTAATGTTTTCGAAGAAGATTTATCCCAAATTTTTGATCGAGTCAGTGTTATACAAATATTCCCAATGGCTGATTCTCTTACTCAATTTCGTAGATTATAAGGTCTGTTCAATTTTTATCGCAGATTTGTTCCAAAAGCTGCTCATATTTTATTTCCATTAACTAAATTTCTTGAAAAATATATAAATAAAAAGAAATCTTCATGGCCAACAAAAAAGTTTGAAAATCCTCGCCAATGGTCCGAGGAAACTAAAAAGGCATTTTTAGATGCCAAAATAGCTCTTACTGAAACTACCCTCCTAAAACATCCAATTCCTGGTTATCCTTTAAGCCTTTGGGAAAACGCTTTTTTATTTACTATCGGTAGTTCCTTAAATCAATTATCAAATGGGATCTGAAAACCCATTGCTTTCTTTTCCTTAAAACTTTCAAAATGTCAAACACATTGGTCTGCTTATGATAGAGAACTTTAAGCTATTTATTTATCCATTAAAATGTTTCGGCATATGCTAGAAGGCAGGGAATTTTCGATCTACACTGATCAAAACCCCTAATTGATGCTTTTAAGCAAAAGACTGATAAATGTTCACCACGCCAACAGTGACATTTAGACTTCATTTTCCAGTTTTCTATTGATATAAGGTATGTCAAGGGATCAGAGAACAACGTAGCTGACGCATTATATTGAATAGAAATTGAAGCAATCTTAAATAAAATTTTAAATTTTCATGATATATATCTCTCACAAATAAATGATTCTGAACTTCAAAAACTTTTGAATTCTGAAAATTCTAATTACAAAATTAAAAAAAATATTTCCCCTTGGAGGATATAACTCTGTACTGTGATGTTTCCACAAATTCACTCCATCCGTACATTCCAAAATCTTTTCGTTCAAACATTTGTGAACATGTACATAATCTTTCCCATTCAGGCATACAAGCAACTAGAAAAATTAATTACAAAACGTTACTTTGGCCCAACATAAATTCATTTATAAAAAATCTTTTTTATCTTGTCAAAATTGCCAACGTACAAAAATTCATCGACGTACTAATTCCCATTGGTACTTTTTCTACGTCATATGCTTGATTTGCACATATTCATGTCGATTTTATTGGATCTCTATTCCCCATCTGATGGTTATAATTACTGCATGACAGTAATTGACCGTTTTACCAGATGGCCTGGAGTAATCCAAAAACTGATATTACAGTCGAAACAACTTGTAGAGCCCTGATTCATAATTGGATTGCACGTTTTGGATGTCCTGTTATTATAACAACTGATCAAGGTAGAAATTTTGAATCGCATTTATTTAGATATTTAACTGAAATTTTATGCATTAATCACATTCGCTCAACCTCATATCATCCCCAATCCAATGGGTTGTTAGTGCGTTTTCACAGACACTTAAAAAGCTCCATTATTGCCCATAATCAAACTAAATGGACCGACACACTTCCTATAGTTTAACTAGGATATGGTTATGCTATAAAACCTGATATAAATGCAACTTGTGCAGAACTAGTGTATAGAACCCCTGGAACCAGGGGGTACGTGTACCTTCCTGGGGCTTGAGCAGCCACCAGGCGCGTCGGCACGTGGTGGATAGCCGAATGTTCTGTAGGAATGACAGGATAGCCTTGAATATAGAATCAGAGGCCGCGAACCAGCTCCCGTAAACCCTGGTGTTATGCGATCCGTGCCTAGGGCTAATTGGCACCGCGGTATTGTTGTCTTAACGGAGCCTCTAGTTGCTTGGCGAACTTCTAGAGTAATTTGTCTTGCCCAGTAACTCAGCAATGCTGGGTGGACTTATATTACCTGAGCTTTTTAATTGTTATCTTGTGGCTGAAAAGACACAAGAAGTAACAAACCTTTCTGCATTTGCAGGTGATGCCTCTAAAGTAGACCTTGCTGAAAAAGACAAGGGAACTCAGAGGCAATCTTGTAAAGGGTCATCAATGAATCCTTCACTTGAGGTAGAAATGACCTTCAAACCATCTTCTTCTGGTGAAAGTCAGGAAGCTATTCTTAGCATGACTGACTTTCTGACCAGATGGTCAGCAATACCTTATCTGCTGGAAATGTCATATGCAATTTGCAAGAGGAAACGGCAGAGCATTTCATTTACGAATGTGAGGCTCTTGCCCTCCCTAGATTAAATTCTTTAGGGTTCGTCCATACTAGAGAGTTACACCTAGACTCCATTAAAGGGTTATCGGACTTTATTAGTAAAGTGGGTGACCCGAGCAACTGGAACTAGGAAACATTGGGTTTGGAGTTAATGGTACAAAATGCTGATAAAAGCAGAGGTGCCCAATGACATACAAACCCAATTTTAAGAAGAAGAAGAAGAAGTGTATAGAACTTTCCTCACAGATTACCATCTGATATTCTTAATTCTCAGAATGAACTATACACACCAACAGTAACATATGTGTCAAAACTTGAATCAATCATGCAATCTGTTAAGATCATTTTTCAAAATCTAGGCACAGTAATAAATCTATTTATGTTCACCCTTCACTGCAAACTTGTTCACACTTATTTTTAAGTGTTGATAGTGTGAAACCCACCTCTCTCAACTCCTTATACTGGTCCATATCCAGTAATTTCTAGGACAAATAAAACTTTTGTTATTAACATGAATGATAAGATTACACCAATTTCTATAGATCGTTTGAAACCCATGCCATTATCAGAATTACCAGATTCACCTGAAATGCAACTTATCATCCAAAATCAAAAACAACTATCTACCTGATAAAAATGCTAAATGTTGTAAAAATCCCTAAAACTACAACTCGGAGTGGTCGTCATGTGCATTTTCCAAAAAGATTAATCACTGTTAATTAATATTATATATTAGTTATGTAATAATTTTTTGTAAAAATTTTTGGTACACGCAGCTCTTTTTGTTATAATAATTTTTCTTTTTACATTTTATTGTCTTTGTATTAGCATATTATTTTTACTACTGTTGTATTATAATGGCATATATTTTTTATTATTATAGTTTATATACATTACTGTGCATTGTTCTTGTCGTTCACCTTGTTCACTGGGGGGATACCCTGTAGTGACTCATACATTTGTCGCAGCGCTACCTATATAAACGTGATCATTTGAGAAAAATACTACAACTTTCAAAATCAGAATGTTTATACTCTCTGAAAAAGGATTTTCCACTTTTGTTTTGTAGCTTTCGCTTCTCGTTTTCTTCCATGGAAATGTATGTTATGTTGTTATCATTAAAGTTTTTCGTTATAAAATGGATTTAACTCATTCATCTACACCTTGATGTGCTTGTAACACTTATAAGAGAAATTATTTCCCTATTTAGTATATTTTTTTATACATCATCACATTTTAATGTAAAAAAAAATTCACTCTAGATATGGGAGACGTTTCAAGTTTTGCCTTAGTATTATTTATCGATAACAAAAACTAGAAAAGCATTCCAAAAACAGGCTAACCATGTTAATAATTTATGTCCTAAGTTTGTTCAGCGACTTGGTACACAATAATTATGTTAAAGGAGTATTATTATACATGCATAATAAATTTATAATATAATATATAAATATTTATTCATTAATCAATGATTTAAAATTATTAATAACTGATTCCATATTTTGTTAAATACAGCTATAAATTAAAAAAACCATTGTTCTAAAAATACTAAAAATTTACATTCACAATTACGAAGATTGAATTAACTAATACTTTAGAATATTAATGAAAATATATTAATAGTATGACACTACATGGCATAAAGACAGAAATTACAAACGCATTATACACACGCTTTGACACTTTTTATTTATCCACCATGTTTAACAAGATACCATTTATTAATGGAGTTATCACTTTATTGAGATCCAACTTGCCAATCTTCGACTTTAAACTGTTACACTGTCCTGCAAATGTTTCAACATCGCGTTTCCGAACACTGTATCGAAGATACTAGCATTTTAATTAACCGCGGTTAATAAAAAACGCTTATTTAAAGGGAAAACTGTTTAAAGAATAATGAAACACGAAATTTTTTTGTCTTTGATAAAATAAAATTTATAAGTAACCTGGTAGATATAAAAAAATGATCAAATTTTATATTTTTAGTGTTTACAGTAGGATTTGCAGAATTAATATATTATGTCGAATAAATTAATATATCATTCATCTCAAAATTTTCAGACTTGGCTATAATGAGCAAATCATAATATGTCTACATATCTCTCTCTCATGTGTGTGTGTGTGTTTTTAGTAAATGTGTCAAATAAACATTGAAAAATTTAATTTTCCAGAGATCAACTGTTATTTTTTTGCCTATGTTTAAATTGCCTATCAGGAAGAGAAAACATAAGCTCCGCCTACTTTTTTAAGCTCTTTGTAAGAAGTAAAATAAGCAAAAATATAATCTATGAATTAAACATGATTTCACAATGATTCTTTAGGCTTGAAGTAAATATTTTAGAGGCTATGAGAAGCATTCTATTTTTTTTTACTAATAGACACTCATGAACTTAAAATTGAATGACTTTTAAATAGTTAAAAGTGTCATGAAAGAGTGCCTTTAAGAATTGTGCCACTGCAGAAATGAGATATTGACATTGATATGAAATGAAACCATATTACAAATAAGTATAATACGTTTTTATTTAAATACATAGTTTATGTAATATATAAAGGGGTTAATATTTCACTTCATGAGTTGAGAAGACATAAAGGGCATTGACGTAATGCTAATTATACTAGCGAATTGCTACAGACGACTCAAAAACTCAGCATTAGGCGTGCAAGGTTGTCGTTCATGTGGTTTGCATCTACGTTATCCTTAGATTAGTTCGAAATTTTTTTCGCGAGAGTAATAAAATTGTTTCGTAATCATAAAGTGTTTCTGGTACATTAAAACTGTTAGTACTACAAGAATCTAAAATGGGTATTTGTGAGGGGTCTAAGAAGGGATATTCCAAAATTTACATCAAAAAGAGCTCTTCGTGGAAAGCTACAATAAAGCTGAAATTTCTAAAATTTGTGCAAATAAACACTAAATAATACCATTTCTGATACAGGTAACTGGGCAATTACCATTTCAAAAGACTCTACGACTAGTAAGAAATAGGGGTGTTTTGGCAAATGAATTGCAGCAAAAAAATAAAAAGTTATATGAAATAAAATCATTTAAAACTTGTTCTGTATAAACATATTTAAACCAATTTTCCGTCATTTTTGAAGGAATTATAATTTATAAATTAAAATTAGTAATAAAATGATGATTAATGCAGTCGTTTATTTCATATTAATAATATAAATATTGTTTTCCATACTTATACAAATGCCGCTTAAAATTACTATATTACAGTTCTAGTTTAAATTTTGTCATCAACTTTGTGAATAAGCTCCATAATTCTATATATTTAACAAAGTATTTGATACTTTATATTTAACACAGGGCTAATGGCTAATTATTTATCCAAATTTTATGGATCCTGTTGTTCAATTGTCAGGTATTAATAGATGTAATAACTAAGATATAGATAAATAAGTAACATTGCTCTTGATTATTTATATTTCATTGTCGAAGTGTCACAGAATGTACATATGATTAAAGAATCCGTTAACTGCTATTTCATGGCTCATTCCAGTTAGCCCAATCCTATGCCTCATAAAATTTGAGCATTAAAATGATTGTTGTGAAAATCTTATTGATATCCTATAGTCACTTCATACATTTCAAAATTGCACATTTTCAATACAGTGTACAGGTTGAATACTGATGAAAACTTCTTCAATACAAAATGATGTAATTAAAAAATGTACTTTTTACCTCAACTGTCGGCCAGTAAATTTTTTTCCTTTTTGAGGATTGGAAAGTATAGTGCTTTATGTAGTGCTGCACTCATTGGACGTGCCATTGTATTAATGAAATTGGGTGGAGCTTCTCTTAATTTGGAAGCAGGGACTTTGCTTAAGTATACCTAGTAAAAAAGAAGTGTATTTGTTAACGAAGCACAGGGAACTTGTGCTCCGTTTGAGCTTCAAAAACATTTTGCCAAACAGGCCAATACCCCCTAAAGACAAGTCCTGCGAACCAAAACTTCTTTCTGGAATGCGTAAACCACAGAAGACTGAACAACAACCTCCTCAAGTTGAAATTTCCCTCCTCTATTTCCTGTCGCCTGCTCAACGACACTAGTGTCTCAAGATGGAGCCCTGAACTTCGCTCCAGGTGAGAATTCTAATGCATGCGTACATGAAGAAAGTAGTGGCGATAATTTGGTGGTATAAAATTTGAATATTGTTCAGTCTTAGTTTCAGCAGCCCTATGGTCTTCGATTTGTTTATTTATAATCCTATTATTTCTTTTGTGAGAGTGAAAAGCGATTAAGATAAAAAAAGTGTGTGTTTATATGTATTATTCCATAAACCTTTCTCGCCTTTTGCATTTCATATGATTAGAAATCGCACCATAAAAGATATTTAATTTTTCGCAGATGTGGTCGATGGGATAATACGTATACCAAAGAAGGGTGGATTACAATTAACACAATTTCTTTTTATTTCTGTATTTTAATAAAGATAAACATTAATAGGAATAAAATATCATGACAAACTTAATTTTTCTAAATAAATAGTTTTTGACACTTTATCATGGCTTAATTATAAATTAATATCTCAATTTTTTTGCTATCTCAAAGCCAGAATTAAAATTTTTGTCCTTTGAATTTAAAATTGCTTAAAACCTTTTTTTTTTTTTTTTTTTTTTTGCACATATGAACTGTTTCAATAAGCTTTGGATGTAATATAAATTTCAATAAAAAACTATATAATTAAAAGATTTTATTATTTAGTGAGTACATTGTCTATTTTTTAAAATTAAAAATACGTAATGAGTTACATCACAAGTTTTAATTTTGAATATCTGCAGTCTAATTTAAGATTGCAACTCATTTATTTGAAAGAAAGAATTTTTTTTTATAAATAGAAGATTCTAAAAATTTCTTCATTAGAAGCATAATACATACTTATCCAAATTCAAAAAGCCCCGAAGGGAAATTTCGGGGAGCAGTAGGTTACTTTGTAGAATTTCTTGGAAGAATAATTTTTTTACAGTCATATCGTCGGATAAATGTTTCTTTTGTGGTTCTTCTATTACAAATTTAATAACCCATTGAGGATAATTTAGATATTATTTTTTTCTGTAACATTACAAGCACGCATTCGCATAATCATTAGGCCTAGAATTTCAATTTCATATGTCGTTTCCAAAACACTTTCCAAAAATATCTTTAATTACTTTTACTTGAATCAGTTAATTTAAATCTACAAGAAAAAAACCCTTTCACTTTACAGTGAAACCAATTGGATGAAATTTCAAAAAGAACTCAATAAACTTTACACCTATTAAAACTAAAACTTAACTTTAAAATAGAATCAATAAAATCATGAACAACATTAAGCCAACTTACGAAAATTCAACACAAAAATTACCTCATGAAAAATCCCATCCCCTGCTGAACTCAAAATTACATAAAGAAAAGAAAGAAAGTACCCAAAAACAGAGATTTAAAAAAAAAACACTTCAATGAACGAAATAACAAAATTAAATACTTATTATTTATTTATGAAGAAATAAAATCTGGTAAAAACTTATCACAAACCTAAATATCGAGAGTTGCTGGATAGTGATCCAAAAAAGAAGTTAGAATCTAAATACATGCAAATTTCAGTTCTCCAACATAACGACAAAATTATAACTTCACCATAGGGAAAAACAGAAATGATAGTTCAATATTAAAGAAAAAAACAGTTTGAAAATAACAACATTACACTACAAGCACAAAATCAATGCTTGAAAATGCAATAGAAAATAGAAACAATAAAATTTTAAATAAACACCTTACAAATATCCCCAAGTAACATAATTAAAACCATCAAAAAATAAAAAAACAGATAAGCCTCGGTACATGATCAAATCAATAATAGCATGCTAAGGGAACTCACCAACAAAATATATAGTTAACAGAAATAATGAATAATATAATAAAACTAACACACTTAGCAAATATTTGGAAGATAGCTATCATAAAACAACTAAGAAAACAGAGCAAAAATCATACAAAACCAGGAAAATACACAGACTAATTAGCCTTCTCTCAACCATCAGCAAAATAGTAGAACACATTTTATTTAAAATAAACAATTTTTTTATCAGAGACAATAACATACTCATACATGAATGATTCTGATTCATACCAACTTCTTAGAACTTCTGAATACATGCATGAAGGTTTAATGGCTGTGGAATGGTAAAGCAAATCCTATAGATAAACCAAAATAGTCTTAATATACTTCTGAAAAAAGGAGAAGCTGTTGAACAAAAGCAATTTCATCTAAAATTTGATTCAAATGAGAAATGGTAAATTCAAATGTGAAGCAAATGTGACTTTATGCGCACATGAGGCAGATTTTTTTAATTTGTATTTTTATTGCGAAAACTCTCCTTTAAACATTCTGGGCGTAATTCAGATAACTGCTTTGTCTTTAGGAGAGAACCCATTGCCATAAGCGTTGACTTGGAAACCATCCTAAGAGACTCCAACACTGAAGACATTTGGATAAATAGTGATAGCCGTATTACTATTCAGCACTTACAAAATTGCCCTCCAGTCAGACTAAGTGGGTTGCAGATACACGTAATATTCTCGGATCTGCAATATTTTTAATTGCTAAAAAGTTTAAGATTTTATTACTTAAATTTTCATGTTTGCCCTAGTTAATTAAGTTATTTTTATTTTATAATTTGTCAAATTTATATATATAATTGTAAGGTAATAATTACGGGTTTATGATCAGACAAAAGGTCATTTAGAGAATCTATTGTGAAATTAAATTCTGAATCTTTGGTTATTGCAAATCGATTCCACTGGCTGAGCAATTAGAAAACGTAGTAATCAAATACAATAATATATAAGATAGCTTTTTCAATAAAGTTAATCAGACGATTACCGTTACGTTTAATTTTAGGACGATACAATTTTCTATTTTTACAATTATAATCACAAGCTTAAATTATTTTGCTATTTACACTTAATATATATTTTCAATATTTAAGACGGAGATCTAACATGCAAACCGTCTGACAAAATTTGAACTTTATATAATAATGAAGTTCCTTTACTGAAGGTATACTACTTGTCTAAGCGACGATTTTGAGAAATTTTTTAGTGGGGAAAATATTATTTTTTTATCACGACTAGCTGCACTTTCAAGTCCATATCCTGATCTGGAGTTATGACAAAAATTATGATTCGCAAAACTAAGGTTTTTGAATTCATTTAATTCAGTTTCTTGTAAAATTGTTTTTCGAGTTTTTTATTGTTCACGAAAATTATTTATTTCGATATTTTATTTTGCAATGCCTTGTAGTTCCAGTGACAAATTAAGAAGACAATAAATTTAATAGTTGGCCTTATTAGAATAAATTAAGTTTGCTACATTATTTTGCTATTGAAATTAACTATGGTTATGTTTGCCACTTTGATTTGACTTTGAAAAAAAAAAGCAATATCAAAATGTGAATTTTGATCTTTCTTTCATCAGAAGAAATACAGCCTCTCCCCTCAGCCAGCAGAATAATCGTACTTGTGTGACAATAAATTCTGATCATTGGTTTTTATTTTTGAACTACATGGCATCTCCAGCAATGTTCCCATAGTCTGGAGCAGAATTTCCTCGCAGACTTTAGGACAGCTGACAAGAGCTGTCTTACTTAGCTGAATGGTATTATTGGCTAGTTAATTTCACTCCCTACGCTATCTCCCAAAGTTGAAAGGAAATGCTAAAGATTTTAGTCTAAAAATTTTTTGAAATGTAATAGAAAAATTTATTTTTATACATTGCGTGTTTTTGCCATGTTGTGAAATTCTTTTGCTAAATACAGAAGAGAGACTATTTTCTGAATTTGAATGTTGTATAGGTTTAGGCGAAATATTTTTTGGAAGTAAAATAATGCAATGGGAAATGGGTTATTGAATTTATAGAGTTAATAAATTATTATATACAAAATAGAAATATTATTAATAACAATAACATTTTATTAAATGTTCTTATACGAATATCAGAATAGAATTCGTATTCAAAGTAAAAATTAATATGTATTACTTATCGTATGCCGCAACATTTAATAAAGCCAAAGTAACTTTGGGCGTTCAAATAATTAAGCGACAGACTGTTGGTTTCACTTCATGATAGCTAGTGTCTAAAGAGTATTTTAATTTTTAGAAGAAATATCACTAATTGAAATATTTTTCTCAATCAAATAAAGATTAAAGTAAATAATGTTTAATCATTTTATTTAGAAACAGATATAGGATGAGGGAGGATGCCTTACGAGACATACATATAATATATATATATATATATATATATATATATATATATATATATATATATATATCATAAGGCATCTACTCTTATACTATTTGTGAGATTCAGAAAAAAGATGCATTTCTTAAGATTATGGGGTGATGATTAGACAAGAAACGTCATGTTTCTGCCTATAAATACACTCTTTGTTAGAAGATCAATTTAATCTTTTTCTTAAAAATACTATATTTGATATCAGACATTTGAATTTGCTTATTTTATTTCCAATCATTTTTGAATTATATTATTTTGATGGTGTCACTAAGCTGATTGAAACTTTTTTATGGTTTTTTGAGTAGATTAAGTAGTTAATAATAAGTGTTTTTGTTTTTTAAAAACTGAAAGATTAAACCTAAGTTATATAAATGTTCACGGTTTTCAATTTGCTTAAAAAATATTGCGTTAAAAAGACAGTTGACCTCGGAATTTCAGTTAATTAAAATTTATTTAGCAAGGAATTACATTACTATAATTCAATTTACCAGCGTATTTTATACCCCATTATATGTACATGAAAACTTCTGGTCTATGTGTAATTTTTAATTTCCGTTTAATAGATGATGTGATAAATAATTTACATGAACGTTAGTATTGTATAGAGATGGAGTGGATAAATTACTCGTCATGAAAAAGCACCTCTGAAATGCATGACAACGAAGTGCTTGGCCAAAATGAATTAAAAGGCAGAAAATGTTTTTTGTCTTTGCATATTTTCGTTCTATGTAATAGCTGCTCGTTTTAAGTTACCATCTAAATAAAGAATTTTTTGTTAGTATCTTCAACTCAATGGCAGTAGTTTTTGTTTAAAAATTAATGGAATACATTTCTTTATCGTTTGTAGATGTTTCATGTCTCTAAAAAAAGATCCACACAATGAACATTTATTGAGGATGCCAAATATTGGTGACTTTTGGGTCCTTTTCCTGCAACATTTATGTGCATACGTGTACTCTTCTTTAAAGTGTAGCTTTTTGAAAATGAATCACTTTTTTATGCCAACTAGATAACTTTATTAGAATTATACAAAAAAATATTTAATAGAAAATAATATTATTTAAAAGGTAATGAATAATAAAAACTAACAGAAGTTCTAAACATAAAAATATCAGTCCTTTCATCTTATTGTAGAAACTTCAATAATAACTTGACTGTTGAAAGTCAGCGTAATGTTTAGGAGCTTTGTTCACTTCGATCAATTATTTGATGCTTCTTTACCAACGAAATATGATAAAGAAAGTAACTAGAGAAATACAAAACTTATTATACTAATATATGTCCTTATGAGCACAAACTTTCAATCAAATTTTTCAAGAAAACTAAAATACTTTGATAACCCATATACTTTGACACTAAGCTTCTACAAATTACTTTTATTTTCAAACAAGCAAAAAAAAAAAAAAAAAAAATGAGAACAATATCCAAAGTTGTTGATTTTTCCTTAGTACAAATATGATTTTATGTATAGTAAATTATTTAAAAAAGGAAGATCACGTGAAAACACCTCTGAAATGAATCAAGAGTCCGAGAATACCTAAATATAAATTATATAAATAATTATTTTCATTAGTAGTATAAATAATAAAATGAAAATTTAAAACATTGTTTTATAATTTTGAAGCAAATATAATTCGAATTGCAGAATAACATTTATATTTATATTTTGAGCCTAAATTATATTTATTTTTTTCCCTTCTTTAACACTTCTGCTGGGCCATAAATGAAAAATGCGCAAATGATCTTCTAGATAAATATTAAGAGTAAAGTATGAAAGACTGCAGGTTGGATACCAAATTACCATAGCAAATGACACATATATTTTTCAATACAGAAATTGAATTCTCACACTATATAAATATTTCTAAATTTTAAATTCTATTAAATATTCCTCCAATGAGAATATCTGTGTGAGATGGCAAGGACATATTTTCGGATATTTCACTTACTGAATAATTTTGTTACTGGTTTTTTAATACCGAAGTTAATTGAAAATAACGATTAATTTCTGAATTTCAACTCAATATTAAAAAAAAGTTCTTCCCCATTGTTCTTTTAAATAGAGGGTGATTATAATTAAACTGCAAATTTAAAAACGCTGTAAAAAAAGAACCACTGGTCAAAATTACCTGAAATATCACCAGAATGTACTTCAAGCACGGGGATTTTGTTTGGCGTGTGAAAAAAATTAGGAAAAAAGTGGCCTATAGATGGCGCTGCACAGGCGGCTGTGGGTTAATTACATGAATTCTTACATGAACGATAATCAGTTGTGGCTGTAAGCTGAACGTTAAACCAGTTGTGCTATTGTTAGTCAGGCAGATGTTGTGGCACTCTTGGTGTAAAGCCTATTCAGAGCGACAAGGTGGTGCCACATCGAATAGGAAAAAATTGGTTTTTAATTGCCCTGGGGCCAAAACCGTAGAAAAAGCCAACAATATTTCGGTTTTTAACTGTCCTTAGTCTTCTTCAAGAAATTTTTAATATGGTGTCTACCATTTTCTTTTAGGAGGTGTAAACGTAAAACGGTATTTTCCACAGCAGCTTGGAGTGAATCAGTGCTGATGTTGTTAACGTGCTGAGTAGTGCGGCATTTCAAATCCGCTAAGGTGTCTAGTGGAGAACTGTACACAACATTTTTCAGAAATCTCCACAGCCAAAAGTCACATGGAGTGATGTCCGGTTATCGTGGCGGCCAGGGAGTTGGAAAATGTCGGCTGATAATACGGTCATTTCCGAAATGGCGTTGCATCACCAACGACAATTAACGAGAATTCAAGCTACTCAGCATTTTATACAAGACGTTAATTTACATATAACCACCTGTTTTAGCCATCTGTAGGCCACTTTTTTTCCTAATTTTTTTCCCCACATCAAACAAAATCCCCCTGTTTGAAGTGCATTTTGGTGAAATTTCAGGTCTTTCTGTCCAGTGGTTCTTTTTTTTACAGCGTTTTTAAATTTGCAGTTTAATTATGATCACCCTGTATGTTGCATAAATTCTAAATGTGAAATACAATGAAAACGATGGAGGTTCTTTTATTGCTAGAAATATTAGATCAAGGTTTACGTTGATACTATCTGTAAATAAAAAATTTGGAACAGTGAAAACAGACTCTAATTTCTCATTTTTATCTACCAGTATGTATAATTAATAAATTAAGTAATAATAAAAAATGTAATTATATTTTCGCCAAAATTGTGGAAAATTCGTTGTAAAAGATTAACTTCATACATTTAGAGGTTGGTCTAAATTCAATCAATTAACAAGTTTATAATCTTCCGCTCTCGCATATTAGTTAAAGGCAGTGAAACTATTTGCCATTATTAAGATCTCTTCGATGTTCTACCAGCTCTTCAGAAAATAATGTCACGGATTACAGATCAGAGGCGGGATTTCACTTGAAACAAATTATTTGAGCGACAAAAATAAATATAAATTCTAATATATTTAACAGGAGGTAACTTTAGATATTCATTCCAGTATTTTTTCTCTTTTCAGGGAGACTATAGTCAATGGTTAGTTGTCTGCAGAGGAAACCTTGAATATAGAATCTAAATTGTGCTACTTTAAGATGGAGGGAAAAACCTTTTCTGCCCCTGAGATTTGCACTCTAAACAGATCAATCAAATCTAGCTTAAGAAAGAAAATCCAAGTTGGCATTTAACAATGTATTTTGTACTAAACTAAATAAATCCCAGTTCCATTCACGTTATTCAAATTTTAACAAACTTTTCATACATGCATTAAATGGAGAGCCAAGTTTATAAATTTTTATTAATAATTTATATAATTGTTAATAAAAATCATTAGACAGTTCTATTAATTGAAAGATCGAAAAATTAAGCAAAATATGTATTCTTGCGTAATCCCTGGAAGTGAAGAGGGGATCCATTTGCAACGGAAGCGAGAAACCTTAATGACGGATATACCTTCAAAGTAACTCTTGACGATGTGAAAGCAGTTGCAAGATACTGTTTACAGTAGTAAAAAAAGAATCACAGATTTGTGAAATAAAAGCAAAAAGAGACCTTACTTTTACTATTACTTGTCTTAGAGCCGTTCACTATCGAGTTATGGAGATCCTGAGAGACGGCAACAGAGCCCACCGTCTTTGCATTAATTGCGATAATATTCCAATAACACGAAAACACATTTTAAGATCTCTGGTACAGCTTGGGGAATCTTCCCCCTCAAACATAAAAAAGAGTCTATATTCCGATAACACCATGAAGACAGCCAGGTGTGATCATCTATAGATATCCCTATGGACAAAATGCCAAACACCCAACCATTAAATATTTCTAAAATTCAAAGAATAATATAAATTGTTGCATAACGTTTACGCAAAATATAAGCAATTTTTGCCAACAAAATAATCGAATACAACACTTCTTTGGAGTAATCGCATTTGATAGAAACTACCATTAAATTTATAAAGTGCCACTTATACGAGTTCTAAAATTAATTTCCACTTAGAAATTGCGGAGCAAGATAGAGTGAACACTATGTGTATAACAAGTTCTACTCGGCTCTCAAGCCCGTCAATGATAAAGGAAAAGACACAACTGATCCAGACTCGAACATGGAAACAACTGATGAGAATATAGAATATAATGTTCCAACGTACAATCCTTACTCAGTTCTTAAAGATAAGAAAAACAAAATTAAACCGAAACGATCAAAGAACTCCAGTGGAGAATATACAGATCAACAAAAAATTAATTATTGAAATAAATGAGGAAACTACCCAAACAAATCCCACAGTGGAAGAAGATACACCTGAGGAACCTCTAGCCAAACCCTCTAATAAAATTCCACCGATAACTATATTAAGGACCCTACATGTAGCTGGCGAGATATTAATCAAGCATTTATGCGTGCTGGATTGAAAAACTACCACACCAAGTGCTCGGCGCACGTAAGTAAAATTAAAACATCAGACAGCGATTCCCATCGCAAAGCTATTACGATTTTTGAAACATTCCAAGTTGGATATCATACTTATTTAATAAATGAAGAGAAGCCGCTGCGCGTTGTCATTCGTGATCTTCCTATAGACACACCTATAAATGATATTACAGAAGAACTCTCATTAATGAGGGTTTCGTCATTTCATCAATAACTCAGATGACTAGAAGACGCAGCGGAGACGTTCAGAAACTGCCACTCTTTATTATAACTATGTCTAAAACAGTAAAAGCCAAAGAAATTTATCAATGCAAATATATCAATAACTGTACAGTCCGCATTGAACCGTACAAAATGGAACGGCCCGACACAGTACCATACATGTCAAATGCTTCACCACTCGCAGAGAATGTGTAAGCACACTCCCAAATGTGTTAAATGAAGACAAACACACCTTACAGCTGAATGTAAAAAGCCAAAAGAACAGCCAGCCAAATGCGCTGACTCTAACGGAGATCATCCAGCTAGCTACAGAGGATGCAAAATCTTCCAAGATGCTAAAAAAGCGGCACAACAGTCGAACAATACCAATGCAATTAAAATAGTTAAAGGAGTAGTTGTCCAAAATAAATCATTCGCCCAAGCCCCAGCAACTGACACCATTTCAGAAGACAAAGAAGTATTAGATAAATTAAAACTATTAATATAGTATATTATCAGAACAGGTGTTCTAGAATCAATACCACACAAGGAAACACCAGTCAATAAACGGAAACCAATCATGAATTATAACAATAGTTATAAAAAATAATACAAATTAGCAAATGGAAACAAACAACATTACTAATAAATTCGAAGAATTAAAGAACTTTATAGTAGAAAACGACATAGACATCTGCTGCATTACAGAGACACACGCAAGCGGGAATCGAACTCATAAACTCCCAAACTACACCACCTACTTCACTAACAGACTTACTCACCGTGGTGGAGGATTTATGGTACTTATCAAAAACTGTATTCCAGCCACTCAATATAGTAATAATAACGCAGACGGCTATGAAGAAATTTCCATTATTACAGATTTTATTAACCGTTGAAATCTTAAAATCACTGCTATCTGTAACCCTCCAGACAGAAGCCTTATAAGCGAAGATCTTAACCATCCCTTCCCGACAGGAGTGGATACTATCCTTATTGGAGATTTAAATTCAAAATCAGTTAACTGGAACTGCAGAAATAATAACAATAACGGCAAAAGCCTCCTGCCTCTTATCATTAAGAGCTCTCTAAAAGTTATCTCATCAACATTACCAACTTATTACCCAATATTCAATTGGCATAGACCAGACATTCTAGATATTGCCATCACAAATTACAAAATTCCTATAGCCGCAGATGTTTTAAATGACCTCTCGTCCAATCATCTTCCCGTCATTTTATCAGTGGGACATCAAATAACACTACAAAAAAAGACAATAGCCAAAACCAACTGGAACCTATTCACTAACACTCTAACGATAAATCATACAGTAATCCTTCCCACTAATAATTTTAGGGATATTGACACACATGTTGATAGAACCCAAGACATCATTATTAATGCTTTTAAAGAAGCCTCAGAAGAAATTGAACAGAAAAGCAACTTTACTATTCTTCCTAGAGAGATCAGAGAAAAGGCAAAAATGAAGAATAAATTAAGAAAACAATATAGGAAAACATTAGACCCCTCCATTAAAACTACAGTTTACAAACTTCAAAGAGAGATCCGAGAAAAATTCATTTTACATAAGAACTAAAACTGGGAACGAAAAATCAATAATTTTACACAAGACACCAAAGAAATATGGAAATTAGCCAAATCCTTCAAACGAACTACTCAAATCAAAAGATCCATCCACAGAGAAAGGGGGCTGGTATTTACCGACACAGATATAGCCGAGGCCTTTGCAGATTATATGGAAAAACAATTCACCATAAATCCAATGGAAGATTGTGATGCTTTTCAAGAACACCTATTTAGAGAGGTCAGAAACAAATTTAACAACCAGGATGCAGAATCGAACTTAGAACCCATCAAAGTAGAAGAACATCAACTTATCATTAAAGGCATGAATCCTAAAAAAGCACTGGGAATAGATAAAATTACCAATAAAATGATTAAATTTCTACCAAACAACATCATCTTAAACTTAGTTCAAATCTTTAACAACTGCCTTAATCAAGTCTGTTTCCCCAACAAATGGAAAGAAACAGTCATCATTCTTTTACAAAATCCACTAAAAGACACTGTAATGCGTAACAGTTATAGGCCAATTAGCCTCCTTCCATCTCTGGGGAAGATTTTCGAAAGAGTAAAATACAATAGACTTAAAATTTATATGGACAAACTACCAAATCAGCAATATGGTTTCCGAAGAAATCTCAGCACCGTAAAACAACTAATTCGCATACTGGAATTCGTAGGAAGAGGTTTTAGAAACAAAGAGAAATCTGCATTTCTAATGCTTGACATTTCCAACGCATTCGACAAACACTGGCCTCATTTATAAAATGCAAAAACTTAACATAAATCAAAATCTTATCGAGATCTCATTAAAAATTATCTTAATAACAGAAAATTCGTTATTAGAGTTAATAGCTCATTATCTACATCAAGAGCTATTGAGGCTCGAGTACCACAAGGGAGTATTCTAGGCCCAATACTGTACTTATTTTATACGGTGGACTTTCCCATAGATAAAACAGATTACAACAGCACTATAGCCTTCTTCGCCGATACATAGGCCTTCTTATTAAATCCAAATACGCAGATAACGCTTTAAAAAAAATGGATTAACAAATTGAAAACCTTGGATTAACAATCAATGATAAATTAACCTGGACAGATCATATCAAAAAGTCACAACAAAGGCAGAAGGAATGTTCCTGCAATTAAGACCACTTTTAAGTAATCATAGTAAGACTAATATCACACGTAAAAAATTAATATATACTAGCATGACTAGACTAATTGTAACATATGCCTCACCATCCTGGTGTACAGCTACGGAAAGGACTTCCACTCACTTAATGTTTTTCAAAATAAAATACTCAGGAAGATGTTAGGCGCACCATATTACCTTAAGAACAAAGCTATTACAAAGGCCGAAAAATTGACACAATGGAAGAATACATCGCCAAGTTAAACCTAAATTTCTTCAATGAAGCAGGAAAATGCACAGCCGCAAACTTTAATAACATTTTCAAATGCGAAGGACGATAATAAATACAGGCCAATAGCTGCTTTCATGAATAGCGATGCTATAATTTCTTAGAAATCTAACATTATTATCAACTAGTACTTTTAGAGTTCACTCTTTCTTGCTATTCACTATAGCATGTTGGCTATCTTCAGTTCGATACCCACACTTAATTGTACATGTCAAATTTATATCTGCTTCTTTTATTCATTTACACCTTTTATTATTCTTTTTATATAATTATATCCTTACTTTAAGTAAATATATATATATACACATAAATATTATATATATAATTATATATATAGTGTTCATAAAATAAAATAAAAACTAAATAAATTATAAAATAAAATAATGTATGTGTAGCCATATTTATCCCACTTTTATCACTCTTTTTGTATTTTTATACATATACTCATTCTCTTTGTGTCTTTTGCTTACATTTTCTTTTTAATTTCTTTTTGTCTATGCTTTGTTATGTAAATATGTATACATTCTTCTATTATAGTTCTGTGGAACTTTGTCAGTTGTCTATCAACTATTTTACTTCATTTTTATTCTGTTAAGTTTTCATTTGTCTAGGAATTTTTACTACTCTCATTTCCTTACCTATCGGCCTGACAGGAACGACCAATAGCTTTCCGAGCATTACCCCGAGCCCTCACCTCCTCTCTCTCTCTCTGCCAGATGCCCCGCCTCCCTAGTTCATTGCTGTGATTGCCTATTTATCTCTATTTCAGATGGAAAAGTCAAATCGGCTACGCCGTTGTATGCTTTGGATTTCTCTCATGTTCATGTTCACTAAGTAATATAATATTTCCAATCTTGAAAATTGGATAATTTCATGATGCGAAACAATTCTTAAGTAATTTTAATTGTATTTTAGAGATGATTAAATACTGGGAATAAAGGCACTTCATATTGGTTTTTTTTCAATATTATTCAATATTTTTGTTTTCAATATGTTAATCAAGTAACAGACATGCATGTACAGGAATGTGATAATAACGCATCTCAATATTCACGTATGAATCTGTTAAAGAGTATTTTTTTAAGGAATTTTTATATTTATTTATCACATCAGCATCATGTAGAATTGGAAAGCATTCAGTAACGATGCAGCTTTTATGTCTTCATTGTAAGATAGAATGTAAGAAAAAATGATTAGTAGGAGGAGTCATGAAGGACGGAAAGGGTAAGATAAACCCCGCAAAGATAGAAGCAATGTCTGATTTGACGTTGGCCACAAGTTATCAGTTGAGAATCAGAAATTTTGAAATTATAAATTATAGAAATAAAATCCACATTACAGGGGCAATTGAATAAATTTAAATTTCAAAACGCAAAATATAAGTATAAGAAAAATTTCTGGATTAAATATTTTACTGAATTATATAATATTCTAGTTAGTAATTCAGAACATGAGAAAATGCAATTCTATTGTAAGTAATGACAGTGAAAATTTTAAATACAAATCTAATGAATTAAGTACGGATACAAAATACCAATATAAAATAGTATAATTTCAAAATCTTTAGTATAAACCATAAATATAAATGAAATAAAAAGAAGACAGGTGTTAGGATACTGTTCTGAAGAGCTTCGGTCTCTATCGACCTTGTAGTTGAGGATATTTTGTTAACTCTGATGTAGATTTTCTTCTTCGTAAGAAATGTTTAAGGAGCTTGATGACTGTTCGATTGGAATAAGTTTTTATCAGTTTCTAAGTGAATCCACCATGACATAATCTATGAAAAACTTTGTCGAAGTGTCAAGCATGACGTGAGCAGATTTTGTTCTGCTCATGAGGCCTTATTCTATGAAATCGATTATGTTTTTTACTTGTTAGGTGATGCTGAGTTTTTACGTTATCTATCCTGTTAATTGGGGCGATCTTCTAGCATTTGATTCTATTGTATTTGATTTATTCAAACATTTTTATGAAGGAGGGATGTAAACTGATAGTGGCTGGGCATAGCATGGTCATATCTTGGTTTAAGATTATGATAATTGCAGTTCATTTCCTGGAAGAAGGAAAACAGCTTAATATAAATCTTTCATTGAAAATGTTAGTTAGCTGTTGTATGATGTTGGAAGTGGTTTTATCATTTTACTATGGAAATATTTTTTCCCTGTTAATTTTTTGTTATTTAAAATTTCGATGATTTCTTGAACTTCTTCAATTGTTGTTGGTTGAATTTCGCTCTCACCATGTGTGTTATTTGAAATTTTTACTGAATTGAATGAATTTGAATTTTTAATTTGAATTTAATTTGAAATTAAATGAATTGAAATTGAAATTTGACTAGAATTTTTTATTTTTTCGAATGAAAATATTTTGAAAATCTGTATCTGTGCCTTTATAATTTACACTGAATGGTTTTGCCATGCTATCGGTGAAATCCTCCGTTTTTCCATTTTAGTTCATACCAAACCTCGTTCACCATGCATCCGTTTATTGGTTTAAAGCGTTTTTTTTTTAAATTTAAAATTTTTCCCAGTTATTTCTTTGAAAATTTCGCTAATTTCCTTCAGAAACTTGTAGTAGATTTCTATGCGCATTTTAATTTCCATGTTTTAATTAAAAGTTTGATTAATTTCTCCATTAATTGATTGACTGCTATTTCTACATTCAGAGAGTTATTGATTTTTGACAAGTCCAAATGCTTTGTATAAACTGCATAGAATGGAAGGTACAGAAGCATAATTACAAAGACATTAACTCCGTAACATAGAGATAACCTTTGGAGTGAGTTTTGATAACCACAAAAATATACACATCCTTAAATTTTTCAATTTTACAAAAAATACCTTAAATTTTTCAAGTTTATTCAACCGCCAATTCAAGTTCCAACAATAACACTTTATTATGTACATTTGTTAAATAAAAAATTTTAAACACCCATTAGAACATTCTTCATAAAAATGTCTTAGGAAAACCTTTTTTCAAATTTTAGATTTGTGCGAAGTTACACTCATTTTTATCGGGAATTTTTAAAAGAACATTCCTAGCGAACAACTGTCGTAAAATTCCATGGACACGGAAAAACTTTAATATGCATGGAAAATTTTGCATTAAGATATTTGTTAAAAAAATTACAATCTAAGGCAAACAATACATTTGTGTGACGTACACAAAACAATAAATTTATATTTAAATAGCATTATTCTACTTTTTATTGAAATTTTAATCAAAGTGTGTTTTATTGTTTGAACGGAAATCAAAAAGTTTATAAAAATACATTGAAGATCACATATTGCATTTTTTCCAAATTAATTTTCAAGTTATTTTTAATTTAACAGTTTGTCAAATTTAATTAAAATGGTTTATGACGAGGCAAAATGTCATTTAGAGAATCTGTTGTGAATTTAAAGTCTGAATATCTGGTTATTGCAAAATCGATTATATAGTCTTAGCAACTCGAAAACGTAGTAATCAGGTGCAATGATATATAACATAGCTTTTTGAATAAAGTTATTTAGACGGTTACCATTACTTTAAGTTTTGGGACAATAGCACTTTTTTATATAAGTTGAATGTCTTAAGTTGTCTTAAGTTTATTTTAAATCGTAAGTTGAAGTACAATGAAAACGAGGTTGGTTCCTTTATTGCTAGAAACATTATATCAAACTTTACTGAGATATTTTAACGTGTCCTTATAAAATTTCGAGCTTTGAAAACTGTCTCTGTTTCCTCTAAAGCAAATCTGCCAGCATATATAATATATAAATCGATAAAAACTAAAAGAATTAGAAATTCTTTGTTCCCTCACATAATCCAATATAATGCCAAAGATCAGGTTCATACAATTAGAGGTTGATCTGGATGTCATTAATCAAACGTTTCACTGGTCTCCCACTCACACATTCTTCTAGAGAAAGGCAGAGAAACTGTCTGCCATTATTTCGATCCGTTCTATGACTACCAGTTGCACAGGAAACAATGTCATGGAATACGGAATGGAGGCGGGCTTCATTTGAAACAAATTTTTCAAGCTGCAAAAAAAAAAAAAAAAAAAAAAAATTGCAAATATAAATTCTAAAATAATTAAAGGGATGTAATAAAAAAATTCATCCCGTGTTTTTTCTTTTCTCATGGAGACTATACTCAATGCTTCATTTTACCTCTCTTTTCCAATCTTGTCTGCAGCGGAAACGTTGAATGCAGAATCTAAACTGTACCACTTTCAGGAGGAGGAAAAAACCTTATCTACTCAATATTTGCACTCCAATCAGATCAATCAAATACAGTTTCACAAGGAAAATCCAAGCTGGCATTTAACTGTGTATTATAATGTATTTCATATTTAGCTAAATAAATTCCAGTTCCATTCACGTTATTTAAATTCTAATAATATTTTGATTCATGCATTAAGTTGAGAGCAAATTTGTTCAAATGTCAATTAATGTTTCAAAAATAACACTTTATTATGTACATTTGTTAAATAAAAAAGTTTAAACACCCATTACAACATTCTTCATAAAAATGTCTGAGCAAAACTTTTTAAGTTTTAGTTTTGTGCGAAGTTACACTCATTTTAATCGGGAACTTTTGAAGAAACATTCCTAGCTGTCAACTGTCGTGAAAGTCCATGGACGCGGGAAGACGTTAATGCGCATTAACATATTTTGCATTCAGATACTATTTGTCAAAAAATAAAAAATCTGATAAAAACAATACATTTGTGACGTACTTAAAAATGTAATTTCAAATTTAAATACCATTAAATTGAATACCATTAAAAATTTTATAACATTCGAAATAAAAAATATATTATAATTTTTATATTGCAAAGAAAGCATATATAAATTTTAAATATTTACTACATTATTTTAAAATATCTGCAAATAAATACATTGTTGTGAACATAATAAAAAGTAATAGATTTTAAAGTTATTTTACATACAAAAGCTATTAAAAATATTATAGGAAAAACATATTAGCATCGTATGAATATGTGTCACATTTATATCTTTTGATATCACTACTCATACATTACCGTTTGAAGGTATACTATTGTTATGAAACATACTTAGACACAAATGAAATTCCCAATTAAATTTGTCTATTTGAAAAGAATCTAGCTGGTTTGTTTGTCGCTCAACGGTCATTTTTAGTACACGAGGGCTAATTATACGGGGAACTACGGTTTAAAGTGGATTCCGAAACACTACAAACATCCATGCCCAATGTAGGAATCGAACCCACTAACTGCTGAACCGAAGACAAGAGCGATTATCATTCGGTTGCCAGTTCGGCCATGACAATCTAGCACTTTACGAAAGTACCCAACCGAACTTGTTTTTTAAATTATATATATTTATTAAAATTTTCAGAAAACTGGTTTTTGATTTTTTATGAATGTGTTGTTGCATACTTCTTATTGTAATTTTAACAGTTTGTATGTGCATGTGGTTTTAAAAACAACACGCCAGCATTTAGTCTTGTAGTATTGAAACTCCAAATTAAACTCGCTGATGACTAGAGTTGCAGCATTTTCAAATCGTTTTTTGGATACAAATGTCTATTTCGAGAATTCTTTCCAAACACCACAATGAAGACCGCATTTTGAGTTTTCGCAAAAATTGAACGGCGAAGAAATTCATGAGAATCCACCTCTTAATGACAGTATCTTCTCGACAACTTCTTTCTGAAATTTTATTCTTTATCAGTTTGTGAATTTGTAGTATTTCATTGCATCTCAAAGTTCTTGGATGAAATTAATTCCTGTGGGATGTTTGCCATATTGGACCTTTTCTCTGATGACTTACAATGATAAAGAGCTAAAAAAATTGAAAATTTTATTTTAGCAAATTTCCAAGTAAAATTCCTAGGAATTTTAAACCATTGGAATTTAATCAGGAACTTTGAGGAATATTGGGAATTTTGAGGGAATAAATTCAAACAGTCACCTTCCGTGTATTGAATAGTCTTGATTTACACATATGTTAGAGAAACTAAGGAAATCGGGTATATTATTAAAGCTACAATCAATTTTTTTAGAAACATTTAAAGAACACATCATAACCAACAACTGTAGCATCTGTCATGTACATGAAAATAAAATTAATGCGCATGGAGAATTTTACATCCACATATTTATCAAACTTTTCTCTTGTTATTTTATTTTTGAACATTTTAAATAATAAAAAACTTCAAATGAAATAAAAAATGAATTACTGCGGAATTTTTTAAAACTTGTTAAGCGTAAAATCGTATCATTAAACTTTAAATTGTCAAAGAAAAGTAAAAAAATTGTTTATTTTTAAATTTATTAATAATAACAAAAAGTTTGAGTTAAAAGAAAACTGCAATAATAGATAAATTCTAAACTATTTCGAGATTAATTTCAGAATGCATCCTAATAATCCTATCAAATAAATAATCTATTATTAGAAAAGAAAAACCGAGATTTCTTTGTTGCATGTATATCAGCTTTCTTAATTTAAATTTTCTTCTAGCTGTGTGAATTGCATTTAAAACCAAGTGAAATTTTAAGAACGAGTTGAAGTTTTCAATGGGATAAATGGAAATGGAAGTGTCGTGAACTCAAAATATCCGAAATTACATTATATTTCTGTACCTTGTATCTTTATTTGATGTTGAAAATAATTAACAAATAAATATGTCATTAAGAGGATGCCTCTTTTCCATTTCAATTATACAAAATAGTTATCATCCATTATATGCTGTACATCTATTATACAAATGGAATATGTTTTGCTAATAAATTAATCATGTGTTTGCATTTAAAAGATTTTAAAGAAATATTTATAATTCATAATAGATTGTGCTGCTAATAAGTATTTTAGAATAAAACATAGCATCCAAATTTAAAAAAAAATGCACAGAAATTATTCATTATATATATATATATATATATATATATATATATATATATATATATATATATATATATATATATATATATATATATATATGTGTGTATATATATATATATATGTGTATGTTGCATAAAAATAATTTTATTTTGATTTGGTATATTAATAATCATCACATATTTTTTAAAATATGAATTCCAATATTGAATAACATTTCATAGACTATCTAAATATGAGTAGAAAGTTTGTTATTCACAATTGTAAGTTATAGCTAAAACGGTAACTAGCTATACTTGAATAAATGTTTTCATATAACTGCTATTAATTTTTCAATATTCTTCGTGGAAATAGTATCAGAATCAAATTAAAAGTATAAAATTGATTGCTAGAACATTTAAACAACATAAAATCAGTTCCTTCGGAACATTTTATTCGTGAATGAATGCATTTGATTTCAGCCACTGCTTGGTGACATCACAAAAGAGTGTTCCAGCTTTCTTAGCTATAGAAGGTGATAGTCAGCCTCTGGATACAACGTCACAGTTATTTGTTCACGTGGTAATCAGGCTTTCTACTATTAGAAGGTACTGATAGAGCCCAGAAAGTTGACTCCAGAAGTGAATTCAGACGCATGCGTACTAGAAAGCAGCAGTTGTATTCATTTGGTGGTATACAATAAGAATGTCGTTGTAGTTTAGTTTTAGCATCCCTATTATTTCTTAAGTGCCAGTCTAATATCGTTCAAAAGTGGTTTTATATATGCTGGGTTATGAATAGTCTGTTTTAATTTACATAGCAAAATACGAAATTATGCATTAATTAGTAATTTAAAATGAATTCCTATTTATATGTTTTTGTTTTTATATCCATGAACAAAAAATAATCCACTGTTTTACTAATACATAAAATTTTTATTCACGAACACGATGAATTAACTAATACCTTGTTACATTTATGAAAACATAACAATAACAAGTCGATACATCTGTTCAAACGCACAGAATATTTAAATGCACGGTATTATACATTTGATAAAGCTCCCATGGTTAACAAGAAGATACACATGCTAATTGCATAGACTTATTACACTGTTTCATCGCCAATTCATTTAATATTAGCCTTAACTTACAACTGAATGGTATTTTGTAAAGATGGTCGTTATTTTAACTTGTTATATGGACGTTATTTAGTTTGTTATTTTACAACAGTTATTTGTTTGTAAACGTTATTAGAATAGTTGGATATTTAAAAAAAATAGCGTTATTCAATAACAGACCCTTAAATTACTCCGAGCTGCAATGATAAGGTGTCATACAATTTGGCGATTTATCGCTTTATATGGCGGATTAATTTTAAATTAAAATTGTTGTCCACTGGAACATCAGTAACAGCACGTTGTCTGGAACAGTTGTGCGTAATGTAGGAATATTGTTCATTATTCAAGGAACTGTCTGTTATACAGAAACGAAATGTTGTTTCCTTTCTGCATAACAGAAAGTTCCTTATACTGCTCGTTATCGTTATTGAAGAATGGTTATTCAGTAACGATAAGAACACCTCGTTATTTTAAGAGCGTTTGTTATGTAATAACGAAATGTTATTTGATAACAGTTGATTTTCGTTATTTCAAGAACGTTATGTGTGTGTGTTGCTAGACAACATTTCGTTGCTTTGAAAGCAATATTTCATTCGTTGATTTAAGAAAGGAACAACTTGTTTCTTTCTTCGTTTTTGATGTTTTTCGTATTTTCTGTTCACGCTGCGTTAGCTAAAGATTCGGGATGGGAAAAATATTACAATATCTATTTTTAGAAGGAATACTCATCCCTTCTGATTTCTTTAAAGGAAGAAATTTCATGTGAAGGAAATATTATTCATAAATAAAAGTTATTTGATTTGAAAATGGTAATTTAGTTAGAATTAATCTGGAATTAAAATAATTCAATTTGACTTTTCTTATAATTATAGAAATTTTAAAGTGAATATAAATAATATTATTTGACTTGTTAAACATTAAATATTATTTTCGTCAAAAAAAGTCCTGCCTCTAAATGAATTATTATTATTAAAATAATCTAAAATTTAAAAAAAATTAATTTTTCTATAATTACAGAAATTTTAAGTGCAAACGAAATGGATAATTATTATGTGATTCTTCAAGCATTAAAAATTATTTTTGTCAAAAAAATCTTGAATAATGTATTGTTATTTTTGAAAATAATCTGTGGAATTAAAAATTTCAAATTTCCTATAATTATAGAAATTTTAAAAGCGTAAATAAAAATGTTTTACTTCACCATAAGATTCCCTAATAATAAAATATTTTTGTCAAAGAAATCTTGATTAAATGAATTTTTCATTAAATGAATATTTTAAGGTTAATATACAAACAAATATGTAAATATTTGATTTGATATTTTATTTTACTTTTGACTGAATATGCTATTTCCACGAAAATTAAAAAGCAAAATCACGCATTTTAAGTATAATGTAATGCATCAATCAGTAATTTAAAATGAATTCCTGTTTATATATTTTTGTTTTGATATCCATGAACAAAAAATAATCCTCTGTTCTACCTAGAACTTTTATTCACGAACACGAAATGTGAATCAACTAATACTTTGTTACACTGATGAAAACATGACAATAACAATTCGATACATCATTTCTAACAAAGACAGAAATATGTAAATGCACGCTGTTATACATTTAATAAAGCCCCCATGCTCAATAGAAAATACTTTTGATAAGAGCATACTTTTATCACATCGCTTTCATTGCCAATTCCTTGAAACCTTTCGTTAAATAAATGACAGTGGTATACTTTATCAACTATCCTAATAAAGACAGCTGACTCTTTGAGTAAAAACCTACTAAATAAGTCTTTAATTAGTTTTAATTTATATTTGAATATTTTTATATATTACATTTACTGGTAGCAATTCTTTGAAATTAACATTTTTTGTTCTATATTCGGGCTCAACCTTTTGAATGTGCGGAATAAGCTCGCAAAGAAAAAATAATAAAAATCCATTTTTTCTTCTTTAGTCTATATAAAATATATGAATCATTCCTTAAATTATGCAAAAAAATTCCTTCCAGATAAGTTTTCACAACGTTGCTAGTCTTGTGAAAATGACAACAATATGTCACGCCCCTTTTTCTCATCTACTTGAAAATTGCAGGTTTGAAAAAGTTCTAATTACCAAGGAAATATAGGTATCAGTAAAAAGTCATACCTTCTAACATGAAATAAGGGTTAAATTAAATTGATTTTTACAATTTAAAGTTACAAAAATAAAATATTTATTTTGTAAACAAACAACCACAACCATCCATCTCTCATATAATTCAAAATTCCTATTCGTCTAAACTGAGCATTATGGTCACACAGCTTGCCAAGCGAAAAAATCTCCAAATATGGCAAAATTTGGTAATTTTTTTCCTTTGCCAATTTTTTTACCGAAATTACTCGACGAACGCTATTAATTGCCAAGTATAGCGAAGAAATGTCACACCTCCTCACATGGGGGGAAACGCTTGCACACAATTTGACTTTCGCCATTTTCATTTTTGTTTTTAACTTAGAGCTGTAAATCTTTGCATTTCTCTTTATATTTTGGATTTCGCTTTTAATGAAATGCGACAGAAATTGAAACTGTCTTCTTCATTTTTAATTGAGCTCACCTGAATATTATTATACTATATAAAGTAACGAGACAAATTTGGCTTGGATGATAAAGATGAGAAAAAAGTTATTTTGGGTATGAATGTTAGGGCTTGATAGAGTGGATGTTATTGACAAATGTAAATGGAGATGTTACGTGAAAGATGTTAAGAATAAGCATGAGGGGAAAAGAAGCGTTCGAAAGGGTTCCTGGTTTTCGCAGGGACGATTGCCTGTGAGTGTCATATTGCAAACGTGTTGTTGTTGTTGCTAATCCTAGAATGGCCTGTCAGTACCATCACACCAGCCTAATGAATCCAAAAATAGTTAGTCTCTCAAGCACCACCTCCGGTCTCAAATCCATGTCCCCTCTCTCACACCCAACGCACTGAAAAATATGCGATGGAAAGGCCTGAACCACTCGACATTTGGGACACAGAGGGTAGACCTTGGTACCAGAGACGTGTCTCTGAGCCAGCAGGAGGCCACTTCGCAGTCATGTCAAAGCCTTTTATAAATTTTAAATTCTATTACATAACATGGAAAGAATACTACATAGATAGCTATTTTTAAAGATTAGCTAGCTAATGCAATTTCTCACCAAGTCTTTAAGACATGTATTACTAAATAAGATTTAGTAAGAGCATGCCTTTAACACTGGGAACATATGCAATATGTTCATTTAATTACAATTAAAAATGTACTAATTTCTTGAACAAAATAATTATAGGATAAATTAGTTAAAATTATTCTTGAGTAAATATAAAGTTAGAAAAACATAACTTGAATATATCAATAAAATAAAAACAAATATACAGAAAACAAATGAAAAAAAAATGTCTTGAATAAATAAAACTTCATATTTTCACTGAAATTATAAATAGAATCAAATATACTTACTTTAATAATGAACATGCCTGAAATTTCTTTAAAAAAAATAATCCAAATAAAAGTTTATTAACAAAGACCTCCAAGTGAAAAACCTAACTATTTTTTGTACTATTAAAACGAGCCTGGGGACATATAGATTTATCTGCCGGTTCCTTACTAACACAACTTAAAGGAAAAGAATTTTTAACCAATACTGCATCATATCTATTTTTTAAATCTTTAAAACCACTTTCTAAAACTGCTAGATGTTCATCTGTTCCTTTCATAATGCATTCCTGTTGCATGGCTAAATCTGATAATAATGATTTTTTTCTTTCTTCATTACGTTTTGTTTTTTTCATGATCTCTTCTGATAAAACAACATGTTCTACTTTTGATGTATCATCAATCACAGATAAAGAATCTGAATCCATAACCGCTAAAGGCAAAACTTTAGGATAAAGTAATAAAAACCAGGTTGCCAGATAGACAACAATTCAACAAAAAGATAAAATTCGCTGAAAAAAAGACCAAACTCGGAATTGGGCATCCTTGATAATATGGCATATGTTGTTCATTAGATGTATATAGGAGAATCACTATTTTTTCTGGGGATCCTTTATAATATGGCATCTGTTGTTCATTACACACGTATATAGGAGAATCACTATTTTTTCTACAATCTTCATAACTTACTGTCGGAATTGGGAAGAATTTTACAATTGAATATACCTTGATTATTTGATTATAGCGATTTTTTTATTTTTTGGCGCTAAGATACGACTAACAAGAATATTTAAAGAATTATTTCTGTGAATTAATCACAAATTTATTGTTTCTGTAAAACCGAGGGGTTTGGCATTACGCACGTTTTTTAAATAATACTAACCAGTTAAATTGATTGAGAATTAATAAAAATAAATGCTTTGATAACATAAAATAGAAGAATACACTTTTAGAGCTCTATTTTACTACATGAAATCAAGTTGATCAAGAAAAATTTGCTTACAAATATTGTTCCGATGTTAGTTCCAGTTAAAATATGGGTTAAGAATATTCGTTTACATCTGATTAAAATGTAAATTGTTTGCATTTAAAAATGCATGATTTATCGCAGTCTTGCATTAATTAAATGATTTTTAAATAATGCTGCATAGAAACTTTATATAAATGCATTTTAACAGTAACCGCATTTTATTTCTCAATCTTAAGTTATAATTGAAGAAAGAACCAGCTTAACTGGAACCGATAACTGTTTACAGATGTAAATAAACAAATAAATTATGCTGGAATTGTGTATTTAAAAACTGCTGCATTATCTTAATATTTTTGATTGAAACATTCTTTTATTTTCATAAAAGTATTTATAACACTTAAAAATACAAATTTAACAATGCTGATAATTTTGTTATATTATTTTTGCATATTCAACCTGGATGGACTAATGGTGAATAAATATTATCTGTACTAAGTCATAATATTTACATTTTTTTAAATCAACCAAAAGAAAAAACATTAAAACTATATTGCAAATAATAATACTAAGTAGGTATTTCTAATAAATCTAAATTTTTAAATATATATATTCATGCCCTTCACTTATAAGGTTAAAATTTAATACTTAGGTATGTAAAGTTTTTCAAAAACGAATTTATTTTTCATTTTAGTGTTAAACCTGGAAAGAATACTACATAGATAGCTATTTTAAAATGTATAGCTAGCTCATGCAATTTCTCACCAAGACATTACTAAATGAGATTCAGTAAAAGCATGCCTCTTTATCATTGGGAATACGCATCTGTTCATTTACAGTCATAATAAATATAAAAGTAGCAGTTCCTTAGCCTTGGATATTCAGTTTTTGTACTAACATTCAAACCAAGTTTCAGATGCATGTTAATACTGGTCTTATGAGAGTTTTATATAGGAATCGCGTTCTATTTCGAATTCTAAATATAAATTTTCGATTCTTTCATTATAATTACATACTATAGAAATATCAAAATTCTAATAACTAGAGACAATTTTTATTAATAAATCTCGATTTTTAATATCCTTGGTAGTGGCACCCACCTGAAAAAAATTATAGTATGGCACAATCTATCACTTACATGAAACATGCAATAAAACTTAATTAATGATGTATTTACTTATGTACACATACAGTAATATAAAAATTAGAGTTTATTACCACTCTGAATTTAATTTTAATAACAAACAAAATAATTCATCTAATTTTCACTGCTTTTGCAATCATTGCACCTAGTTGGAGAATAAACAATTTTAATCACTTCAAAGACATTTTTTATGCTTTCTCTGCCCTACATACTTTGTGAGGTATGAAACAAATTGACCAGCAACAGATCTTTTAATGGGTGACAAAACAAAAAGTAAAAATACAGCTTTAAAATATTATGGAATTGCTGAAGGAATACATTCTGACATAGTAATTATAGATTTGGCATATTGGCACCCACACTGATTCAGGGTGAAACCCATATCGGCAACTTTATTACAACCCTAAATGTCGAAAAGCTCGCGAAATCCATCATGTTACGTAAGCTAGAATTAAGTGGAAATTTTAAATAAAAAAATCTGTTAAAATTTTACAATGAGGCATTCCTAGATTCTTTAGCTATTTTTTAACACCAAAATGTGACTAACAAGATGGCCACAACAGAAAAGCTATACAAAGATAGGTTTGCCAGAAATTAAATTTTATCACCAAGATATATTTTTTGCCAAACCAAGAAGTATATGATTCTACACATCGCACATGTACCTAATCATGTTACATCATATAATTGCAAAAAACATTTTGATGTAGTAGGCTGTGAAAATCTTTTTGCACACAAGTTAAGGCATTTCATTTAAGTGAAGATAAAAGTATAGGGTAAACAAGAAAGTTCTTGCCATTTTAACAGTCATCGAATAAAGAAAGAATAAGCATGCAAATTAGTGTTTGATTTGTGTGAGACATCGGCCAGTTAAGAGTAGTGCTAAAGAGTAGAGAACTGTACACAGGGTAAAATGCGCCAAGCGTGTGATAAACTGGTTTAACGGTTCGGAGTTTTTTTCATGAAGAGATTTTCATTTTATGACTCAAGGTGATTGTATGACATGCGCAAAATTTGTTTTGTGTGCAACTGTTACCCTAATACAAACTTAAATCTATATATTCATTGCTTATAAGTTTTAGTCTAGTACAGTTTTATTTAATTTTTCTTATCCCCATATTTATCATTCATTTAAAATACTTGTGCATTACTTTTTCTGCTATGCCTTACCGGCATACTCCTATACCATTTATTACTAACACACTTAAAATTTTACTTTGCCGATCTTGCATTTCTATATTCATAATTGAATTATTAACTTACTATTTTTAAGCAAGCCTAATTATTGGCATGTTATTAGTTTCTTATTTATTAAAGGTTCTATTAATAGAACGAAATACTTTATAGGTATTTAAACTAATAGCTAGCATTTCTTTAACTGCATTAAAATTTAATATTTGCAGAAAAATCAATAATTAAAAATCATACAACATACGATAAAACCGATGTCAATTTTCGGTATAAAGATACAGGAGAAACACATTTAACATGTTATTAAGCATATAAATCATGTATAGCATAAAACTTTTTAATCGAAATAATAAAACACATAGAAAATTATATTAAAAATAGAAAATTATTTTAAAAGTACAATATCTTATAATTATAAAAAGCACACACATGAACACTGAATAAATAACAAAACTGATGTCAATTTGCGATACAAAATAGGAGTTTAAAATAAGCATTGAATTATAATATAATACAACGTTATGCATACAATGGTTAGATACATACAAATAAATTTTAAGTTAACGCATACGGCGATACCAAACCAGTAAATCTTTGAAATGATCTTTGTTCGATTGTGTAAAAAAAAAAAAAACGCTTTTTAATTAAAAGAAAATTATGAAAATTATTAACATATTTTATAACTCAATAACTAGCACATATATTATCAAATAATTAACTTAAGAGCTGTAACTCTTGAATATAAAAAAATTCACATTATTTAGACAAATGTTACTCACCGACGCTGACAGGCGAATGTATTAAAAAATGGCGGAAACAAATCTGAATTCAATACGGCTGCGCTGTATTTTAAACTAACGGGGTTAGCAAGAATGAATTCATTAGCCGAGGACTCGTTCTCTCGGAAAAAAGATACTTCCCTTATCCGCCAGAATATTTGTCATATTATGATCACTTGAACTAAAAACTAAATCAACCGTCTACATTAGACAGTTGACTATATGAAACAGCAATATCTTCAGAGTATTTGAAACAAATTTTCATATATTTACATATATTTGAAAATTTTCATTTATTACATTTACTGGTAACAATGCTTTGCTATTCACACTTTTGGTTCTTTATTCGGGCTCAACCTTTTGAATGTGCAAAATAAGCTCGCAAAAAAAAACTAATAAAAAACCATTTTTTCCTCTTTAGTCTATATGAAATATATGAGTCATTCCTTAAATTATGCAAAAAATTGATTTTAGATGTTTTTTCACAAAATTGTTAGTGTTGAAAAAATAATAACAATGTGTCACGCCCCTTTTTCGCATCAACTCGAAAACTGCAGGTTTGAAAACCTTCTAATTACCAACGAAATATAGGTATCTGTGAAAAGACATACGCTTCCAACATGAAATAAGGGTTAAAATAAATTGATTTTTACAATTAAAAGTTACAAAAATAAAATATTTATTTTGTAAACAAACAACCACAACCATCCATGTCTCGTAATTCAAAATACCTATTCGTCTAAACTGAGTATTGCACAGCTTGCCAAGCGAAAAAAATCTCCAAATTTGGCGAAATTTGGTAATTTTTCCCTTTGCCAATTTTTTTACCAAATTAACGAAAGCGATTAATTGCCAAGTATAGCGAAGAAATGTCACACCTCCTCACATGAGGGGAAACGCTTGCACACAATTTGACTTCCGCCATTTTCATTTTTGTTTTAAATTGAGAGCTGTAAATCTTTGCATTTCTCTTTAGATTTTGGATTTCGCTTTCAATGAAATGCGACAGAAATTGAAACTGTCTTCTTCATTTTTATTTGAGCTCACCTGAATATTATTATACTCCATAAAGTGAGGAGACAAATTTCGTTTGAATGATAAAGATGAGAAAAAAGTTATTTTGGGTATGAATGTTAGAGTATAATAGAATGGATGTTATTGACAAACGTGAATGGAGATGTTACGTGAATGATGTTAAGAATAAGCATGAGGTGAAAAGAAGCGTTCGAAAGGTTCCTGGATTTCGCAGGGACGATTGCCTGCGAGTGTCATATTGCAAATATAGTATATGTGGGTGAAAATGTACTCTAATAAAGTTTTATGTGATGAGTTGAAAGTATCATATCATGGGGTGGTTGATTGGAAAATATTTTGTCTTGGGGTGTCTGTAGATGTACCTTTGAAAACGAATGAAAAAATTGGAGGATCAGGCGCGATTGCTGAAACTGATGAAAGTAAATTTGGGAAGCGAAAGTTTAATAGAAGAAAGAAAGTTGATGGAAGGTGCTGAAAGAGAGTCTGGGAAATGTTTTATGACAATATTTGAAAGCAGAATGAAAGGAGTATTGTTACAAATTTTGAAAGAAAATGTTATGCATGGAAGTGTAATTATCTCTGACTGCTGGAAAGCATAATATTGTTATCGAATGTAGTCTTTCAGCATATAAGAGTCAACCATAGTCTCCATTTCAAGGGTCCTGATTCAGGTGCTCATACCAACACCATCGAAGGGACGTGGAATACAATAAGAAAGAAGTCTGAATGTTACTCGGTCGAGGTAGTGGATTAGTACGATTCCTACCTTGCTGATTATATGTGGCAAAAGAGGCACCCCGCATTCAGTGATGTATTTAAGATTTCATTGATGATATTTGCAAACTATATCCATCTCAAAATCAAGATGTGACCGAAGAAAAATAAAGGTAAAATTTTTTTCTAATTATTTAAGCAGGCACAGAATTCCTAGAAATGTATTTTAAGTATTCAAATATCCAATAATGAACAGAACTATAGAGTTGTTACGTTTTTTAATTTATCCATATTTGTTTTTCTTTATTTAATAGTTATCGCAGAAGTTGCTGAATTTAAGTAATTGTATGAATTCGAATACATTAAAATCAAATTTTTATAGTAAATGTTCAATTTATTTATTTTTAAATAGATGTCATTAAATGTCATTTTAACTAAGACATTATTATTTATTTTTGCTATTTTCATTCCTTCAATTTTAATTCTGAATTATTTTTAAATAAAAACCCTTAAGTTTCTATTCAACAGCATATTTTGATGTCTCTCCATCCAGAATTTGAAAATGTTAAGGTTGCATTAGATAGCTAACCGAATGAGAATTTATCGTCAGATTTTGTAACTCAGTTTTTGATAGACTCTGAAGCACTTTTGAATGATTCAAGAAAAAAGAAATATTCTTTTTATGAAACAAACTGTGGATTGTGCGGCTTTTTCTTTGAGAAAAGAACTCACTTGTTTTCATTGTAAAAAGAAAGTACATACTGCTAAATTCTGTAAAAAGAAAACGTGCTTTAATTGTGGTGGTGTTGGTCATTTTAAGAAGGAATGTAAATTCAAATCTGAATCGAAGACTGACGAAAAATATTCTTCTGTTCTATCTTTTGCTGCTGGAAATTTGACTTTCAGAAGTCCGAAAAAGTTTATTATTGATTCCGGGACAACATGCCATATGTGCTCTCAGAAAGACTTGTTTTCATTCATTAAACAGTCACCAAGAAGTATTCGATGTGCATCCCGCTCCACTGCATTAGAAGTGAAAGGTATTGGAAGTGTAAAAGACATAACATCTAATGGAATTGACACAACTTTAGAAAATGTATTTTTTGTTCCTGAATTCAATGGAGAATTTGTTTCTGTAACGAATATTCATTTAGTTGGATATAGTGTTCTTTATAGAAATAAAAAAATGTTAATCGAAAATGAAAAAGAAAACATTTGTTTGGTTTATCATGATGATATCGGACAATATATTTGTGACTTTGTTCCAAATTGTGAAATTTCCCTTACTGCGATGGAAAATGACTTGAATTTAAGGCACACACGACCTCGACATTCCTCAAATAAAGCCTTAAAAGAACTTGGATTGCCTACCTTTGATAAATTTTGTGAAGTGTGTACGTTTACCAAACAAATTGCTTCTCCTATAGGAAAAGGACCTAGACGAAGGGCATCCGAAACTATGACATTGCTTCACACAGATGTTTCTAGCCCTATTGATGCGCCTATGGTACAGGTGAGCGTTTTTTTATGGCATTAATTGATGATTATTCACGGTTTATGGAAGTTGGTTTGATGAAGAGAAAAAGAGATGTTGTGAATGAATTAAGATGCTTTTTAAAAGCAAATCCTTCAGTACGGAAAATTAGGTGTGACAATGCAAAAGAATATGTGTGGTGAACTCATCAAATGTGCTACTAAATTTGGTGTTACTATGGATCCAGTTCCTCCTTACACAGCACCTTTAAATGGAGTTACTGAGCGTGCCAATCGCACATTGTTAGAAAAAGGGTGAGCTTTAATATTTAAGCAAAACTTAGCAAGATATTTTGGGGATTTGCAATTTTAACTGCTGCATACCTAAGAAACAGAACTCCAAGTAGTTCCATAGAAAACAGTTCTCCTTATAAATTAAAATATGGTAAAAATCCCGATCTTCCAAACATTCCAGTATTTGGATGGGAAGAAATTAGATAAGAAGTCAAGCAGGATGATATTTGTGGGATATTCGACTATGGGATATCGCTTAATGGATCCAGATTCAAAGAAAGTAGTGAGTATTTAACGAAGAAAGAAATTGGATTTAGAAGATAAAAATATTCTGAATGGGTGGATTCCTTTATTTCGGAAAATGAAGATGATTTTGAAAAAATTGGTGTTGAAGAAAATATTACTGAAACAATTATTAAAGAAGGAATTTCGGAAAGACCACAAAGACAAAAGAAACCACCAGTTAAATATCCTGAACCAGAAATTTATGAGGCAATAGTAATTTTTGAAGATATTTCTTCACTGCCAGAGGAAGAAAAGAATCTTTAGAAGAAAGCAATGGATGAAAAAATGCAGTTCATGGAAAATATCGAAGTTTGGTGTCTTGAAGTATAACCATATGGGAAGCATGCAATTTCATGCAAATGTTTTCTACGAGCAAAACAGATATGGAAAATATAATGCTCGACTTGTTGCTCGTGGTTTTATGCAAAGAGAAGGAGTGGATTATGATAAAACATTTTCACCAGTTATCAGTATTCCTGCATTACGTATAGTGTGCTTAATATTATTCTTTAAAAATATTTAATAGTTAATTCACTTTATATTAAAACTGCATTCAAACTGAACGTTGAATTAAAAGAAATTATTTACATGGATCAACCAGAAGGATATGATGATAATAGTGGAAGGAAGTTCCGGTTAAAGAAAAGCTTATACGGACTTAAGCAGTCACCTTATGGTATGTAAATTTTTTAAATTTCATTCTCAAATTAAACTTTAACCCCTTGAATAGTGAAAAATGCATTTTTATCTGTCAGTTTAAAGGTAAAAGATGTCTAATGGTACTTTATGCATATGATTTATTAATTGCGAGTACTGTGATGATGATGAAATCAAAATTATAATTGGATTATTATCAAAAGAATTTGGAATGTCTAAATCTGGAACAGTTTCTGAATTTTTAGGAATTAAAATAACATTTACACCTGATGGACTGTATTTAGATCTATAAACATACATTTTGATTTTATTAAACAGATTTAAAATGTTTGATGCTAAAATAGTCTCTACTCCAATGGAAATAGGAGCAACAGCTGCTGATTTTGAGAAATGAAGTGCTTTTTGTGGACTCTACCTAGAACTAATAAGATCTTTATTTTTTTGGCATATACATCTCGTCCTGATATACTTTATGCTGTAAACTGTTTGAGTCAACATCAAGAACACCTACTGATAGTGTTTGGAGTGCATTGAAAAGAATTTTGAGATATCTGAAAGGTACTTCAACTCTAAAACTGGAATATAAAAAGTGTGTGGATAAAATTTCATGCTTAAATGTCTGTGCAGATGCTATCTGGCGTGCAAACCCAAATGACAAAAAATCCATTTCTGGTAACATAATTATGTTTAATAATTGTCCAATATCTTGGTCTCACCGAAATAAAAATTGTATTGCCTTATCATCCTCAGAAGCAGAAATTATTTCCCTAAGTAAAGCCATTGAAGATGCATTGTGGTTGAAAAACATTATTTTTGAATTAACTGATATTAAAGAAAATATGGTTTTTGAAGATAATCAATCTTGTATTAAATGTGTAACAAATGAAAACAACAAAGGTCGATTAAATCATATAGACATTAAATTAAAATTTATTCAACATTCCTTGAATTATCATGATATAAGAGTTCACTATATTTCATCTAACCAACAAATTCCTGATTTTTACAAAATCTTTATCTAAGTTTAAATTACAGGAACTTTTACCATTATGTAGATTAAAATTGTATTATATTGTATCATGTTAATGTAAATATTGGATGGCTTGATCGTTTCTAAATTCTCTATGTATACTTATTTTTTATTGATTTATATGACTTACTTTGTGATTAACGGCGAGTCTTGTAAATAATATAATACAAGTAATCGTAAAGAAACACAAAGTCAGTCTCTTTTCGTCTGTAAATTTGCAGTCTTCTAAGACGTCCGTAAATTCTTTACTAATCATCTACAGCGCTGCTTTCTGATTGGTGGTTGTATTCAAGTTGTCCAAAGTCTATAAATATACCATGTTCTGTTCCCTTTGTTTAGTATATCAAGAATTTCTATCTATGTAACTTGCTTCATTAAATATTCTTTTTGCGATTCAGGGACTCATGTTCGTATAACGAATTTCAACAAGAATAATCTATCTTGAACTCTTTATACATAATCTGACGTACTAGAAGCTAAACCTTGAAATTTCAAATTGAATTCGCTTAATAAAATGTATTTTTAACGATCTGTTTGCTAGTATTGTCAAAAAACATTAAATATTTTGAATACGTTTTTGCTAAGCGTGCATACATCTGTCAATGTAAATAAAGATTTTAATTAGATAAGCTTAATTAAGGTAATACTTTCAAATGAGCAAGCATGATTCCTTTGAAATTACTACTAATAAAAATATTGTTAATATCCGTCACAAGAAATGAAGAAACAAATTAATTTGCTTGAATAGAGTAAATTATGGAAAAAAGTTATAACTTTCGAACAACTAAACCTGCAAATCAAATTCCTAATTTGTTACTTGGGTATAGAGTTAACAAACTTAAAAAAGGAATACTGTGTACATAAAATATTCTTAATTAGAAAAGAAATTGGCAACAAAATACGATTTCCCGATATATTCATTAAAACGCACAGAAATAGAAAGAATATTTAGTAAGCTATTTTTATTGTAACTGATGGCTGTGTATGAAAAGAGAAGTGGGAAAATATAAAAAAAGACCAAACACTTCTCATTAAAATAATTCGCAACTTAATTGAAAATTCGGGCTCTTAGTCAAGTTCCTAGTCGTTTATCGATATCCTGGAAATAAAATGATAAAGTTCAATACTTTTTTTATTTTATCGTCAGTGAGAATTTTTAATTATAGTATGATTATAAATAATTTCCTAAAATAATTCTATTTCACTCAAAATAAGAAAAAGCTATAATAACTAAATAGAAACCAAAGTAAATTACACTCCAAATGTAGAGAATTTTTCACGGAGATTTACCACTGGATAAAATAATCCAAAATTTAGCGTTGAATTGGAAAAGTATGAAAAGATTCATGTCGAAAGCAAGAATATTAAGCAATTAATATGTGAAGTTAATAATTTTCAAATAATTATAATTCAGATCCTTAATCTTCTGTAATTTTGATTTACTTCCAATTATTTCTTGGGGAACTAAATTTATCATGAAGATCTTTAAAATTTAAATGCGTATACACTTTCATTCTATGCACCAAATGTTAGTATAAATAATTACAATTATGTTTTATTCTATGAATTTCTAAAATATTTCTTCTTTACGTATCAAAATAAGCATTGAAAATTAACATTTACAGATTTCTTTATAAAACTAATGAAATATTCTCTTACGAAATTCCCGATTTTTCCATAAAGTCTGTAATGACTCCCTTTTTGAAGACTCCATTTTAAAAATATATTCAGCATTTTCTTTTAATCATATGGTATGGCATTTTACTTCTATAATGATATCGCCATATTAAAAAATTATAACAGTTCAAATAAAATTAGTAAATGTTTATTTAATAAAAAACTCAGGAAAATCAAGCACTTTCTAAAGTCCTGGTAATTTTAAGGTGAAATTTACTGAAAATATATTTAATATTTTTACCAGGGAAAAGTAAAAATTACCTCTATATCTCGCAAAGATTAAAAAATGCTTATTAAAAGACTTTTAAAAATAAGTAAAGGAAACTTCCGAATAGAATTATAAAAGCTGACATTACTGTGCATCCCAAATTTATTTCCAATAAGTACCATATGACTGGAAATCCAGAAAACATAATACCAAAGCCTCTGCTCTTCGCACTGCATACCATTGGTTGTAATAATTATAACAGGGTTACAGTTCCATCACAATTATTCAACTATTGTGCGAAACACTCATACAATAACTGTGAACGGGGAAGTTTGAGCTACATCTTAGAAGTTAAAGCGAATATGATATAGCAGTAGCTTCAGCCATATAAGTAGAAGAAATGTGGAGACCATAGATATAAGTAATAAATATTTAATGCACCATAGCTGACGTTATTTTAGTGCTTATATAAATTTACAAATACTTTCATATTTATAAATTTAAAGTCGGAATCTTAATATTTAGTCGAAACTATTAATTATTAAATGAAATAAGATTACTTTATTATTTCTTATCAATGCAAATTAAAAAAGAGCTTTTAATAAATATAGGACAGCACTTCAAAAAATTTTATGAAAAACAAAAGATAATTTAGGTGTGCAAGAAATCCATAATTTAATTAACATCAAATTTCAGCTTCCATGAATCTTCTGTATCAGCTGAGATGCTTTTTCAATAATTTTTGATTAAGCACAAATTACTGTGAGGTAACATTTATAACAGCTTTATAGTAAATAAAGGTTTTTGTTGTTGTCGGTTGCAGCTAGGCTGGCAATATGGGGTGCATTGCTGCACTTTTCCAACTGAATCATATTTGGTGTGGAGTCCAACTTCTTCAGTACAAACATGTCATAGGTACCCGCTTATAGGGTAGGCAACCATTCACAACCCATTCATACAAGGAAAGGACGAAGACAGGAGAGATAGAGAGAGAAAAACATCCATGCCCGAACCGGGATTCTAACCCAGGACCTCCTTATCCGCGGTCAGGCACACTGACCACTAGATAAGTTGGGCGGCATAGTAAATAAATGTAAATTTTTTAATTGCCCATTTTGCAGTTTATTAATTTATCAAATACTTTGGAATATTTTTTCATTGATTTCAGTAAATTGTTAAAATATTTTTGTAGAAATTCATTAAATAAAAGTTATTCTGGAATTAGGTAAATATTAAGAACTGTTTTTAAGACCCATATAAATTGAAAAGTACTATCAGGAAACAAGTTCGAATCAAAGTAATTCTGTCGATATTTATTAACTACTTTAATATTATAGAAAGAAACTTTATTTGTCACGTACTTTCCAAATACTACAAGTAAATTTGAAAAAAAAATGAAATTGAAGAAAATTCCAGAAATATACTTAACTTAAGGCTTTGGACACGTCAGATTATCATTACATACTTTCTAATTCTTTTATCTTATAATTGTAAGGGATAGAGTAAGGTAAATAATGAGGGAAATTCATTATACTTAATAAAATTATAGATTAATGTGACTTAAACATCAGGTTTCATAACAATTTATTAATTTACATAGAAATAAGTTAAAAGAAAAAATTAAACAAAATTTTTCTTATACACTTGAAAGGTCAAAGTTCTGCAAAGGTTATCAACTAGGTCTCGCCTTAACTATGTTAAAACTGTGATTATACAAAATTTTGCTCTTTGAAATTAAGAGAAATACAGTAAACTACATTTGAATAAAATTTCGGAAACGTATTTTAAATATTACAGCTTTGTTTTGAGTTTTGAACATATTTTAGGAGAAAGGTTTGTATTCATGTAAAATGACTGCAAATTTTTATCTACTTAATGAAAGTAGTTTTTTTATAGTTTTAAAATACTTTTAGTTACTTTTCTAACGGAATAGATAATTTCCTATTTTCCAAAAACAGAAGGACTGAAATTAACATAAGGAAAATAAAAATTCGCATTTAAACTTTTTAAATAAGAACGAAGTATGAATATTCCATATTATCAAGAAAATGGTACGACAACATTTCTTTTTTTATCAAATTTCGAATATTTTATTTTTTAAAAGAAAAGTTATTTAAAAATCAAAAATGTTGTCGACGATAAAGAGTTGCGTATTGAAATATTACTAATCTGATCTGGAAATTAAAATTTGCCGTCTTCTTAAATTGCACCTAAATTTCGTAATATGATAATGTATTTATTCACATTCTATGTATACATATCAGTTTTTTTATCCTGGTAGAGCCACCCAAGATGTAAAGTCCATGCTATGTTGTCAAGTTAAATTAAAGCAGGCACTTAGAGGATAAGCCAAACTTCAGCCCTAATAGTTCCTCCGAGAATTGAAGTTGCTTCATGCCCTTACCATACATCAGTATTATTCTAAAATTGGCCGTTTTGACCCAAGGTAGACCTGTGTGTTTACAGTGGATCTCCTCGCATGCGAAAGTTTACGGAAACGAAGTCACTGATCAGCTTGTCAGTGAAGATAGCAAACTCTCCACTCCTCTTCTGCCGAACTGAGCATTTCTGAAGTCCACTCCCTGTTTTTGACATACGCAACACCACTTGGATGACTCCTTTTGTGCATGCCTGGTATGTTGCTGAGTCCCCAAGGGGATGTCGCTTAGGATGAGGTAGCCGCAACCGCCTGTGATCGGGTTTCTGCAGAATAAGATTATTCATCTCTATGTCTGCATTGTAAACTAACAAATATTGCTGTGTTTTTAAACTTTATGAAATTTTTTGTCTTAAAAGTACTGTCCATCTTTTGAAGGAAGCAAAAATTACCGCCGACAATGTTGGAAAGTGATCCCAGGAAGTGAAATACTTCCAATGATGGAAGGTTGAATTCTTACAAAAGCACTAAGTCAACGCACAATATTGCTTCATATACCGAACTTTGTTTCAAAGATGTTACAGTCCCGTTAAATCCTGTACCATTTGTGGATAAAGAACTGGTGTTTTTCACAACACTGTGACGCTGCATCCGGAGGCTTATGGTTAAACAGAGAGTGTTGGTATTGTATTGTTTACGATTTAACGGTGGTTCGTTTTAGAGATATTTTTCAAAATATTTTATTATATTTTTATCCTGTGTAATAATAAGGAATATGCCTTTTAAATGTTGCGTAACTGCCCGTAAAGGCAGTTACGATATTGGACCAGGTTTTTCGCCTTCGATTCTCACATGAAGAAGATTTAAACTCCGAGAGTAAATATGGCAGTAATCAAACACAATCCAGGGTAAGTACATGAATTTCATTTATTGTTTCATTTGCATGATTTTTATCTTGTTATTTCATTTTTGAACATTTTTAATAAGATTAATAATAATAAAAATCTTCAAATGAAATCAAAATTGAATTCCTATGTAATTTTTTTAAACTTGCTTAGCATAAAGTCATATCATTCAAATTTAAATTGTCATAGAAAAGTAAAATAATTATTAACTTTTTGATTTATTAATAATAATAAAATGTTTGAGTTAAAAAAAGAAAACTCTGTAATAATAGATAAACTCTAAGTTATTTCGAAGTTATTTTCAGAATGGATTCCAATGATCATATCAAATAAATAATCTATTATTAGTAAAGAAAAACTGAGATTCCTTTGTCACATGTATATCAGCTTTATTAATTGAAATTTTACTTTTATGTGTGAACTGCATTTCAAACCAAGTGAAATTTTAAGAACTAGTTGAAGCTTTCATTGAGATAAATGGTAATAGAATAGTCATGATCCTAAATTATATTAAATTACATCCTATTGCTGCACCTTGCATCTTTAATGGACGCTGAATCTTTAATTAACATATAAAGATACCATTAAGAGGATTCTTCAATTAAACCGCAAAGATGTGAAAATACTCAATTGTGTGAAGAAATTGCTCAAAGTAAAAAAAAGTGACTAGTAGAATACAAGTAAAAATACTATTTTTCAAATTTAGATGAAATGGAAAAATGCTTGAAAAATATAGATTTTCTGGATTTTTGGGCTACAGTCAAAAGAAAAAGCAATTTTATATTTTTAAATATTCGCTATAATCCACGTCCAAATTTGTGTATTTCTGTTGTAGTTGATGAAAATCTGATTATAAATGGTTTCATTAATAATGTGCCAATGAAAGAGTAAGTAAATATTCATTATTATTTTAAATTAATAATATTATCGATATTAGTGATATACAACAAAATATTATAAGCAAATTAAATTAAATTAAAATATAAAGATTATGAAACAGATTTGTATGATTTAATTGATAATATTTCAACTTGTTTGCCAGAAAATACTATGAATAAAATGCAGAGAGATGTTTTGTTATGAACAGATTTCTTTTTTAAAGGTTATATTACTTGTCGTTTGTTCTAATTATAGAGCATATACATTTTTAGTAAATAGAATTCTGAATGAAACTGAAATTTACCTAAAGTTTTTTGAAAAATAGGAATATACATATGCTCTTGAAGAGGTAAAATTCTTCATAGTCAAATCATGTATATAAATATATTTCTTAAAATCATTGCAAAAAAAAAAAAAAAAAAAATTGTGACTCTATAGTGATTAATACTCAATTTAAAAAAAGAAAAATTCAAGCGTTTCCTAATTCTGAAAAAATTATACTTTAATGTAATTTTTATCAGAAATTGTATCCATTGTATCAGAAATTGTTGCTGAATATATGTTTCAGACTTCTTTTTATTGTACTCCACGTCCCGTCGATGGAGTTGGTATGAGCAGCTGAATCAGTGTCCTTGAAATGAAGACAATGGTTGAGTCTCATATGCTGAAAGCATTCATCGGATAAGCAATCGCAAGTTTTCCAGCAGTCAGACATAATCAAGCTACTATTCATAGCATTTTTTTTTCAAAATTTTAAATAATACTCCTTTTATTCTACTTTCATAGAGCATTTTCCGTATTCTCAACGTCTCCAAACACCGACATTCCATCATTTTTTTCCTTCTATTTAAACTTCGGCTTATCAAATTTACTTTCTTTAATTTTCACAATCATATCTGATCCTCATCTCATTTCCTTTGTTTTCAGATGTACTTGCGATGAAGCAAATTAACGAACTTTATTAATAAAAATTTGGCGTAATTTAATTGTATTTTAATTCTAGTTTCACTGAAAAACCATAATCTTCCTGAGTGGATACATCTAAAGAGCAGACACCACTGCACAGCAAATTCCTTAGAAGACTGGAGAAGAAGTTTTTATTCATTAGAATATACTCATTTCCACATGCAGGAGGAATATCATTAAGTAACTGGACAGATACTGGAACATTTACATCCATAAAAGAAAATTTTTGGTCAACTGTTTCTTTTGGTACAGCTTCCTCAGCAAATTTTGATTGTCTTTTACGAGCTGATTCAATTGCAGCAAGTTTTCGTTTCATTATTCTGCCTTTAAGCTTCCTGTATCTTGAACTAATTGCATGCATTATGACGGAAATTACAATGTTCCATTCAAGAGATTATTATTTGAGAAAGTAGTTCTTGAGAAAGTATTTGAGAAAGAACTGTTCTGTAAACACTGAACGGGTATAATGTGTGGTTTGGGTATCCCTTTCTTGCCAAATGGGCGATAGACGCGCCAAGCATGGAAACCATGTCTATTTCATCCTAAATGCACTCCTTGTGGCTCATGCTCATTAACAAATCTTTTATTTCAGTATTCCTATTGGTCGCTAATTATTTTGATTTTGAAATAACCGTAGAATTTAAAATTTGATGCCCATTTTATTACCGTTGAATTTGCCCTGGAGGTAGTACGCGGGTTATTTATTTGTTTGTGCGCATTTTTATTTAATAATTTTAAAAAATATGATAATTTTTCCCCATATTGTAGTGTATTTTTTGTTATACCATTCGTAAAAAAACCATTGTTTTGTTTTCGTTGCCATACCAACGGTGAAATTCGTTATAAACACGGATTTTGGTTCGTCGACATAGAAACGATGTGTTTGCGTAGTGTCTCTCGAAGCATTTAAATCCGCGAGACAACACGCAAAAACACGGCAGTTGGCGACTTTTTGAAAATGCGCCAATCAATGGACCCAAAGCACATTTTCACCTTGAACAGCAAACAGAAATATAAGTTTCAAAACAAAACTGAAATCAAGCGGTGAAATCAAAATAATGATAGCTGTGAAAAATCAACAAGATTAGTGTTGCCAGACGAAATCATACAAATAATAAAAACTAAATAATTTTGATGTGGCTAAAATATAACACATTGTAAAACAAGAATTCAGTAAATAATTATTTGAAGAATAAATATTTGCATGCTGTGAGACGATTGGAAATGGGCGTGGCCGTTTGTTTACAAAATAAATACCTGCTTTTTTCAAGTTTTAATTGTGTAAGTCAAACAATTATTAGGCAAATTATGATATTTGAATCTTATTACATTCTAGAAATACATATATTTCATTGGAAATTAGTTATTATTCAAATATACTGTCCGCGTGTTCACTGCTTACGTTTTCGAGCAAACGTGAAAAAGGGGCGTGACATATTGTTTACTTTATTGAAACATTAATAACTTTGCCCAAAATTGACAGAATTAAAAAATTCTTTTGTAAAATATAGAAAATGATTCATATTATTTTATAAACTAAAAAAGAAGAATCAGTATTTTTGTCGATTTTTCACAATTTGATAGTCCACTGTCCGCATAATATTATTTGCAGAGAATAGGATAAAAGTAAAACTTTCTGAAACAATTGAATAGGCACTAGTGGAAATAATAAATGATTTAATGTTCTACTTTAATGTAGATTAATAATGACGTTGAATCTAGAAATATAATTTCAATACTTTTGAATCTTAATATCGTATTCATATATTTTCAGTATTTTTTTAACCTATTCTTCAAACGACAGTGAATATATATTTATACTTCTTAAGTGTGCTCACACAAACAAATCACCGTTAATATTTTTTTACTGAAACGTATGTACAAGTTTAAAATTCGTTTTCCTAGTTGGGAAAAACAGGAACGGCCCAACTCAATGCTTTCGTTGTCAGATGTTGCATCATGCACAGAAGACCTGTATGCACGCACCAAAGTGCGTCAAATGCGGCGAAAGTCACATCTCTTCCGAATGTAAGAAACCACGTGATACTCCAGCTAAATGTGCGAACTGCGGTGAAGACCACCCAGCTAACTACAGAGGCTGCAAAATCTTTCTAGAATCTAAACAGAAACAGAACAATGTAAATAATAATGCTGTTAAAATTGTTAAAAACGTCGTTGTAGAAAATAAATCATATGCACAGGCGGCCGCTAAAGATACCTTAGCAGAGGCTAAGGACATTTTACTTCAATTAAAGACATTTGTGGACTACATAAAAAACTCAGGTATTCTCAATCAGGTTGCTACTCTTCAACAGCAAAACTTAGTTCCTTCTGCAAATAACCAACATGTCTAATACGCATCAAAATAAAATACTACAAGTCTGTAATTGGAATGCCAATTGCCTACATAATAAATTTGATGAACTTAAAAACTTTCTAACTGAACATGATGTTGACATTTGTGCAATTACCGAAACGCATAACAATGGAGCTCACACTTTTAGAGTGGCTAACTATTCTACCTATCAAACTAATAGAACTGCTTATAAAGGTGGTGGAGTTTTGTTACTTATCAAAAATTGCATCTCTTCTACTCTGTACAGTAATAATAATTCGGATGGCTACGAGGAAGTTTCTGTTATCATCAACCCTTTCAATGACAAAAAACTCAAAATTACTGCATTATACAACCCACCTAATAGATCCCTAAATGAAGCAGACATCAACTATCTTTTCCCCAGCAACCTGGACACCATAGTTTTAGGAGACCTGAATTCAAAGTCACAAATCTGGAACTGTAGAATTACCAATAATAATGGGAAAAAACTCTACCCTCTTCTTGTTAAATACCAACTCAGAGTCATTGCACCTACTGAGCCCACTTACTTTCCTGACTTCTCCATGCAGAGACCTGATATTCTGGACATTGCTGTAACTAATTCCAACCTAGCACTTGCTGCTGATGTTTTAAATGAACTATCCTCTGACCACCTCCCAGTCATTCTCTCTGTTGGACTTCACCTTCATTTTGACAAAAAAATGGTTAAAAGAACTAACTGGAACCTGTTTACTAACATCCTTAGCAAGAAAAACCTAAATTCCTCTGAAACCAATAACAATTATCTTATAAATAAGCAAGTTGAAGAACTCACCACCACTATTATGCAAGCCTATCATGACTCCACTACTGAAACTGATTACAAAGATAATTTTCTAATCCTACCCAAACCAATCAGAGATAAAATCAAACTTAAAAATAAAATGAGAAAAACTTACCGACGCACTCTTGATCCTAATATTAAAACTTTAATTAACAAGCTTCAAAGAGAAATTAAAGATGCCTGTACTGAACACAGAAACTCTAATTGGGAAGCTAAACTTCAATCCTTAGAAGAAAACAGAGATGATGTCTGGAAACTCTGCAAACGCTTCAAAACCAAGACTCAAACCAGTAGACCTATACATGGTGAACGTGGTCTGATATACACCGACAAAGAAAAGGCTGAAGCTTTCGCAGATTCAATGGAACGACAATTTCGTAATAATGAAATTGATAATCATGAAGACACTGAAAGAGAGGTACTTAAAGAAAACAATAAGATTCTCCGCAACTTTCACTCTGCTGAAGATATTGAATTAACAAACCTAAATGAAATCATGAATATTATTAAGCATCTAAAAAATAAAAAAGCTCCAGGACGTGATGGTGTCAATAATCTTATGATTAAACGGCTTCCACCTAACATTATTTTACATCTGATTTCTATAATAAATAACTGCATTAAAAATCTCTACTTCCCTCAGCACTGGAAAGAAGCCACTATTGTACTCTTTCAAAAACAGAATAAAGACCCGGTTATTCCTAGCAGTTATAGGCCTATCAGTCTGCTACCCTCTCTTGGCAAAATTTTTGAAAAAATTATTTATCACAGAATTTCAGGCTATTTAATTAAACTTCCTAAAGAACAATTTGGATTTAGAAGAAACCTCAGCACCGTGAAACAACTGGTTAGAACTCTTGAATTCATAGGGCGTGGCCTGCACAATAAAGAAATCACCGCCTTTTTAATGCTGGATGTTGCCAAAGCTTTTGATAGGCTTTGGCACCCAGGCCTAATTTTCAAGCTTCTAAAACTCCAATTCAACAAAAAACTTGTTGTACTCATCAAGAACTATCTACAAAACAGGCACTTTGCTATTAAACATAATAACGAAATCTCTTCCACAAGACCTATAGAAGCAGGTGTCCCTCAAGGGAGCGTCATAGGCCCCATCTTATTTCTCTTTTATACTACTGACTTTCCTGTTATTGAAGGTGATCACAACAGCATTACCTCTTTTTTTGCTGATGACACTGGCATCCTAGTCAAAACTAAATCTATTAATTTGGCCATCAGAAAACTTCAAAACCATTTATATTCTATTGAAAATTGGTGTAAACATTGGAAAGTTGAAATAAATGCGACAAAGTCCAACCTCCTCATCATTAGGCCACGCCTCCGTAGATTACCTCAACATGAAAAACTCATTCTATTTAATGAAATTATCCCCGAAGTGGACTCTGCAACCTATCTGGGACTAACTATTGATAAGAATCTCACTTGGAAAGAACACATTACCAAAGTTATTAACAAAGCTCAAGCCGCTTACCTGCAACTCAGACCTATTATCAATGGGCGGAGCAACACCAGCGTCAATGTCAAGAAACTCATTTACACCGCCTATATTCGGCCGATTGTTACCTATGCCTCTCCTGCTTGGTGTACTGCTAGCAAAGAAATTATAAAGAAGTTAAATACTTTTCAAAATAAAACACTTCGTAAAATACTAGGAGCACCATATTATCTTAAAAATACTGCCATTCATCATGACCTTAAAATTGACACCCTTCAACAACATATAGCAAAACTTAATCTAAAATTTTTTAACGAAGCTCAAGATTGTAAAGAAGCATCTTTCTCTGATATTTTTAACTGTCTCAACCTTAAAGAAGATATGAAAATTAGACCACTAGCTGCCTTCTTCAACAGTGATGCTGTCATTTCAAAATACTCTAAAATCAACATTCAGTCCATGTAAATATTTTATTTCTTCTCTTTCATTCATTTTATATATAATCACCTTTTATTATTGCTGTATATATCTTGTTTTTTTGTTCCTCTACCTTTTATTACTATTTTGTCTGCTGTTAATTCATTTACTTTGTTTCCATGACATGTAACCCAATTTGCAGATACATCCTTCATGGACAGCAGATTGGAGGGTGACCACCAATTTCTCTGCACTTTGTAATTTCTGTCTTTTTTTGTAAATATTTCTTACTGTATTTTTGTAACCAGTTGCTTGTAAATAGTCTTATATTCGCTTATATTTACTCTTTTTTTTGTATTTTTACTTTTCTATGCTATTATTTCATATATTTTATTCTGTTCATTGTAAATATTTTATTCTACGGTATACACGTTTCAAAGTTCCAGTCCTAGGACTTATACTTTGTATGAGGTAATCTATTAGTAGACGAGGAGCTCCAGGAATATCCTAAGTGCCACCTCAGCATCAGATCCGAATAGAATACAAAAATGATTAGTAAATCCGATTAATATGAACTATTTACAAGAAATAAAAGATACAAAAATGGAAATTCCTATTTCAGTTGGAAGAATTTTCCTACAAATCCGAATAAATGATTTACTAGCTATTTACAGAGAATAATAATTTCTATTTCCAGCAAAGCAGAATGCAGTAATCTGATTAAATAAATGATAGGAGAAAGGAAGTAAAGTAGGTACAGAGTGAAAAGCCTAGTGGTCACCCTCCAATCTGCTGACCACGCTAGGTGATCCTCAGTTCGGGTTCCTACAATGGAATCCCACATACATATTTTAATATGCTGTAGTATCCGTTACGAAGATTATTTACAATAAAATATTTACAATTACCTATAGAGAAATATATACAGTGAAGTTATTTACAGGGTTGGAATTCCATGGAAGAGGCAAAACCCTTTTCCCCGGGCTTTCAAACCGAAGTGCAAGTATTGAACTAGTAGGAGGTGTGGCTTATCTTCTAATCAGGGCTGCGATTGGGCAGTTTGAGGAGAGGTTCACGTTAGAGCTTGGAAGTCTGTGTCTCCCGCCGACCAGTGTTGACTGAGAATTAATTAAAATATTTCTATGATTTTGGAGATCTAAATAAAATCTTTTGGAGAGATGCTCTATCCATTCTCTTATAGTTTCCACTTTTAAGTCCTTATGTAGCGTAGCGTTAGACACGAACCATGGAGCGTCGGTGAACATCCTGAGTGCTTTATTTTGTAAGGTTTGCAGCTTTTGGATATGGCAGTTCGCCGCTTGTCCCCATATTTGGCAAGCGTAAGTTAATTTTGGCCTGATTACTTGCTTGTAGAGAAGTATTTTATTTTTTAAGGAGAGCTTTGACCATTTATTTATGAGAGGATACATCGTGTAGATAGTGTTATTAAAGTCTTTTATTAATTTTTCCTTGTGGTCTTTAAAGGTCAGTTTGCTATCTATGAAAACACCTAGGTATTTTATATTGTTCTCCCAGTCAATTTCTTCATCATAGATTTCCAGTTTGGGTGGAAAGCGCCTGAAATTTCCTTTTGAAAAGATGATGGCTGCAGTTTTATCTACGTTTAGCTCAATTCTCCAGTTTTTCATCCATATTTGTAAAGTGTCTAGATATTTTTGGAGTTTGATTCTAACGAATCTGATGTTGGCGTTCTGGGCTAAGATGGCCGTATCGTCTGCGAACAGACACACCATAACATCTTTAGATAATGGAATGTCACTGATGAAGATAGAATAGAGCAATGGTCCCAGAACACTGCCCTGGGGTACTCCAGCGTTAACATATCTGGGCTCTGAGATGGAGTCCTGTATTTTAACCACAAATTGCCTCTTTTGTAGGTAATGTTTGATAATGCAGATGATGTAGTATGGGAATTTACACTTGATTAATTTGTAAATCAGACCATTGTGCCATAATTTATTAAAGGCCCTTTTTACATCCAAAAAGATCCCTGCAGTTTTATAGTTGTTGTTGAATCCTTCAGTGATGGTGTTGACGACTCGAAGCAATTGGTGCACAGTAGAATGATTTTCGCGGAAACCAAATTGTTCGTCTGGCAAAATGCTATTTATTTTGCAGTGAGTGATCATTCTGCTGTAAATGATACGTTCGAAGATTTTTGAAATTGTGCTAAGCAGAGAGATGGGCCTATAGTTCTGAGGGAACTTTTTATCCTTTCCTGGTTTAGGTATAAAAACAGTGATGGACTTCTTCCAGTCTGTTGGAAAATATTTTAAGGTTATGCATCTGTTGAAGATTTTTGTAAGGTAAGTAATTGCCTTAATTGGCAAGTTTTTGATAGCAGTATTCTTAATTTTGTCAGGTCCTGCTGCTTTTTTGTTCTTTAAGTTGTGAATCATATCTATAACTTCCAAAGGTGACGTTAGATCTCCAGGGTGAATATCTATATCATTGTTCTCGAAATATTCACGCACAGTTCTGTTCACTAAAGAGATTTGCTGATTGTCATAGGCATTTGAATTTAATTGTAAGGTATCGTACAGATTGTCAGCGAAAACCTCTGCTTTCTCACTGTTTGTATAAACCACGCCCCTTGGACTGCTGATGGGGGGGAGAGTGTAGCCTCCTCCTTTAATTTTCCTCATTGCCTTGTAAATGGAATTATCCTCTGGGTGTAGAGATTCCAAAAATTCTGCCCATTGGTTGTTTCTATATTCAAATAGCTTTTCTTTGATTTTCTTTTGTAGTTTGTTTAGGTGCCTTTTAATGCTGGGGTCAAGACTTGATTGCCACATTTTTCTAATTCTGTTTTTGTGCTTGATAAGATCCTTGATCTCGGTTGGTATATTGTAGTGTTTCCTGGGGCAGTTTTTAGTTTTACTGCTACTATTTACAGCATTATTTACAATTCTTTCAAAATCCGTGACTGCGCTGTTGATGTCATTTATATTTACAATTCTCGGGTTCCCCGTAATGTTATTTTGTATATATTCACGGTATCTGTCCCAATTTGTAATGGTGACAAGTCTTTCGAAAACTGGAAGAGCGTTGTGTAGACCAACATCAAAAAGGACAGGGTTATGATCGCTGGATAGTTCAGAAATTGACCTGCACTGAAAAAGTGTAGTGTTTTTGGCAATGGCTAGGTCAATAATGGAGCTACGTCTCTGACCGTAATTATAAAAGGTGGGTTCTTCCGGTGCGTATAATTCGACGTTGCTGTTACCGATGAATTCCTGCAGCAATCTTCCATTTAGGTTGCCTCTGCTGTGGGGGCACCAATTCGAGTGCTTTGCGTTAAGATCACCAAAGATTAGAGCTGAACTTCCCTGAGTAAACTGATTTAGTTCGGATGTATCGATAGTTTTTCTGGGAGGCTGATAGATAGATGCTAGTAGAATATTACTGTTGTCAGTGGTGAGGGAAACGGCTGTGTTCTCGAACGTGCGAGTGTTAATGTCTAGCACATCAAATCTAAAGCATTTCTTGATAAATAGAGCAGTACCCCTCCACGGTGGGTAGTTCTGTCAGACCTGATGCATACGTAGTTAGTTAAGGTGGCCCTGTGACCCGCATTTAAATGGGTTTCCAATATTTTATTTCCTATGAGTTCATTGTGCTCAAATACATCGTCCAATCAGAGGCGAGGGTTTTCCCCTCACCCACACCTACTTCATTTTTCTCTTCTGTCATTGGCTGTTAAGCACTACGTTAGATGAAGGAGTAAAACGGCTTCGCCGTTGCATGCTCTTGATCTCTTACATGATTCTGATTCCTAGTTGGTTGCTGTTCCGTTCTCATCATTAATTTCTTCTTGACGGGCGGTGCATATATGCATTTCTTACGGACGAAAGTGAGAGCCTTTTGTATGCGTTATAGCTGGAACAGTTTTTTTTAGTGTGTTCTGACCTTCATTATTTTCGAATTCCTGCTTTTTTTTGGTATTTTGATTATCAGCTGTGGGTGGGGAGAGAGGAAATCTCAATGTAAACAAACACAGCTCGCCTCTTCAACTATCCACGTGATTTAAGCATTCTCTTCGGATAGCTCTCCGAACACTTTTTTTATTTTGTTTTCGCTACTATTGGAAGTCTTTTAGGGTTTTAGCGTCAGTTTCGTTACACTTAATTTTTTTTAAAGTTAGGCCTAGCGGAGAAAAACCCCCGTCCTGTTATATCATTCCTTTCACTTCAGCTTCGTCCTGAACGTGCGTCTTAAACAAAGTCGCCCCGTCGTGAAAAGGTTAAATGTAGTAAATTTGTACCCAGGCTAAATCGAAGACCCATAATTTTCAGTAAATGTGACTGAAGAACAGTCGGTATTCGGGTCCTTCTGCTTCTATATAAGGAATAATCTCATTCAGCAGTTTCTACCTAACTGGTAGACCCCATGTGTTGGCTAGATACCGAGAACTGTGATCTTATTTGTGATTAAATATCCCTTATTTTGTAAATTAAATTTTCAACCTTAAGATTGTTTATTTTGGAGCCAGTGCAAAATATACCAAAATTTATGTCTCTTGTTCTTAGTCAATTTCAACTGTCCTTGTAGTGCACAACAGTTTATCGAAATCTAAGCGCTCTTGTTGATGTGTCTTCACGATAGAAATTACTCTGGCCTGGTGTTAAAAGTCCATAATTTTGATAAAATATTTGTTTATATTTTATTCATGTGAAAAAAATTAGTTAATATTGAAAAATAAAAAAAATTATAAAAATTTCTGAACCTTTTTAGTTTTATATACGTGAATATAATCGAGATTTCACAAAATTTTAAGACAAGTAAGATTTTTTTAAAAAAAACTTTTAATTTATCGTTTTTGATGATATTAGATGCGAATTTTAAAAGCTTCTACTAAGAGCCGTTTGAGTGACTCAGAAAGCCAGCCGGGGCTGAGGCAAAAGCCCCACGGATAAAAAGTGGCAAATGTTCTCTTGATTAAGTGAGACTATGGCGACTGAGACCAGCATAGTGACACAGAAACAGCGTGTAAATGAGACCATTGCTGTACGCTGATGTTCTGATGCTCTTTAAAACTATTAAAACGATTAATCTTTTTTTGCAAAGAAGTTAGACACATAACCTTAGCTTTCTAATATAAGTGCTTGTAACAATAAGTTTTCTATCCATAATTTGAAATGATGCAAAAACATCTGCGAAAGCTCCAAAAGCTGCATTAAAATCGTACTATGACGAGCAATTATTTTCACATATCGATCTTTAGATGTAGCTGTCATTTGCTTATGATTCCTGACTTCTTACAACAGTTCAATCTTTTTTTAAATGTTTTCATAAATTAGAGACTATATAAATAAATATTTTGAAATATTTATACTCTTCTTGGCTTTCATGATCGATTGTTCAACTAATAATTTGCCAAATCACAGATTCTTCTAAATGTAGTTGAAAGCTATAATTAACACAAATGATAAAAAAGTGAATATTTACTTACCCAAAGTCATATTCTGAGTTGCAAAATTTCACTCAGACATTTATTTTGCGAACAGCTCTTTATTCAACTGTTGGTGAATTATTACTATATTTGGATATCGCAAAACATTTGATTCTTTTCAGATACATAAGGCTCTTTAAGTTTATTATTTTCTCATTCTTTGGAATTGCGAATCAGATTAATTGGGCGTTTTACTAAATATCATTTTTCCTTATTTGGCAAGAAATTTGGATATACTTGTAATATGAATGTAAAATAGTGTACATATTAATTCTTATTTTTGTATTCTTCTTTATGAAAAATAAACAAATTTGGAAAATAACTCTCCTCTTTAATGTTAACTTTGTTTGAAGCAATATTTGAGAGGAAGATTTGTCCCTCCTCACAGTTTTCTCTTTCTTTTTTAAATCAGATGTTACGATAGGCCAAACATTAAAAATTTTCTTTATACATTATGAAATGTATAATACAACTGAATTTTAAATGAGCATTTTGCTTTTAATCTACTGATAAATTTGAGGTTGAAATAGCTTCTTTAAGAAAGATGTGTACTATTTATATTAAGTGATCTACGATATATCTCATAGACCTATGCATCACTTAATACCTTGTAGAAGTACTAGTCTGAAAGAAGTCATGGGAAATATCAACATTATAACTCCACTAATAGAAAACACAATGAATATTGTGCTTTATCAATATTACATGTATAAGAACATTTTTCAAGTTATAATATTTAACGATATATATTCATGTTTATCGTTTATATATGTTCATTGTATAAATTTAATAAATTCTCTTTCGCTCTCTAGAAATTTTGTCTGTGTCCAGAGAGTATTTCAAAAATTTATAAATTGACTTCATAAGCAACAGGCATCTGAAGTGAAAATCAGAGTTATGTGTCAGAATGAAATTAGAAATGACTACTGAGAAATAAAAGTTTGCAAGATCATGTCAAATTATATTGGACATGATATTTAGGACAGATTAAAGTGATGTATCCAAAATTTCTTCTGTGTGACAGCTATTAAGATAATTCACTAACCTGATGTACACAAGAGGAACCTTTCTGATGTATGAGTACTGGTCACTGTTATCAATGTAGGTGCGTATTCTTCTTATCAAAATCAATAGAGAAATGATATCCACTGAAATAGAGTAAATGAAGAAGTGGTAGTCTCCTTATTGTTTCCCAGCCGTCAAGATAGGTATGATACCATTTCCACAAATTAATAAGGGTGTAAGGTATATATATCATTCTCTTCAAAAGTAAAGAGTTTTTATTTTGAAACTTGTGTATCTCAGATTAAATTTTTATTTTTCTTAAATATGTCTATAATCATTTGTGAATAATATTACTTTGAGACATTACACACGTATCATACCATAATTTAAAATTTTTAATTTAATTTAACTACCTTAATCTTTGAAATTAACTTTTATGTAATTTCCAAAATATAACATATTATACTTTTTGCATGAAAAAATAAAATTTAAAAAAATCTTATTTATATTTTATTTTGAATTGTATGTCTCCAGCTTAAAAATTCAATTTTAAATGCATAATTACATTTTGTGGAATATTTTTCATTATTTGCTTTTAAAAAGCTTAATTTGTTAACATACTATTAACAAATGAATGAAGATAATATGAAAAAGTTCAATTAATAATATTTTTTAAAATATGTTTCTGCTCTGGAAATATATTTCTCTTATTTTAGTTTTCCATGATAAATTAAAAAATTTTACCCATTATTTTAACAACTGATAATGCGGTTCCTATTGTACTTCGACAATGCTGTACTGAAGATAATTCAGCACAAATTTCAACAACTAAATGCTCGTTGAACCTAAAATAATCGATGCAAAGTTCATCCGGGGGAGAAAAAAAGTTCTCTATTCCCATGTAAATCGGCCGACATCTTGAACTTATTAGATTACTAATGCCTTGTAATATAACAAAAAAATAAACGTTGCCATTCTTACATACCAATGGAAATCAACAAGGAAGCGCCTATTGAAAAGTTGCAACGGCAAAGAGAGCGTGCGCTCTCCGAGCAGCAAGTTCAGAACGAAATATTGATCATCTGTCACTGCGCCCCCAAACGATGCATAGGGGAATCCCAAACGACTATCGCATTAAAAAGGAATAATACGCGTCCAGTTGAAATAATGATTAAACATCTTTAATGGAAATCTCATTAGTTTAAAGTATACAGAATGTCAGATAAAATTTCATCTGCATCACATCGTTCTGAAACGGTGTCTTCAATCCTACTTGCCTACAAATTCTCTGCCTGCCTTCAAATCACATTGTTCGAGTTGATGCAAACATGGCGAATCTCACCCTCGAATGTCTGATTGTAGATTGTAGTAGGAGTGATGATAGTAGGAGTGATGAAAAAAAAATCCATTCATGATTTTTATTTGTAACAAAGGAGTATTTCTAAATATTATTTTTTCTGTTTCTAAAGGTTTGGAAATCATGAAAATTACTTGCAGTTCTAATTAACTAGTTTTCAAATTTTCAAATATTGAGCAACATTGCTTTCAAAATTGAAAAGAGAACAAAAGTTAAAATCAAAAGAAAAAGACAAGACAAAATATCCAATCCATGTTTAGTTTATAAATAGGCAAGGACGATTTACATGTTATTTTTTAAAGATTAATACTTTTTTCTTCTTTTGGATTGACTCTTAATTTTGGATCAAAAAATAATAAAAAAATGTTTTCTTCAAAGAATGTATCATTTTCCTTATGAAAAAGTTATGTAGAAATTCTTATATAGACAATTTTTTAAGGACATCAGATCGAACTTTGACAGAGATAATTTCTTCATTTTAAAATTAAATTTTAAAGAAAACAATTCCATTTAGTTTTAACTGTCAGTGTTTTTAATAATTTAATTAAAATTTTAAGCATATAATTTCAGTTAACGTGTATTCGAATTTTTAATATTTTTATAAGTTGATGCCAAACATCAGGTTCGCTGAGTAAGGAGTTGGATTGTTTAATTTTAATCTTAATTCTTCGCGAGTATGTTTGTCTATAAATTCTATAAAAGTTATCAGTTTTACACACTAGTTTGTCAAGATTATAAAATTACTATATTTTAAAAATGACAATTTGCATATAGAATGACCTACCAATTTTTTAAATAGATTCATTTAATTATAAAATATATAGTTCGGAAAAAATTTGAAGATAAAAAAATTAAGAATTTCTCATGCTAAGGATCACCTTCTCTGAAAGAGGGGATGGTCTACATAATTTTGGTCATTAATACTCTATATACCACTCCCACTTTCGAAAATAGTTACCAGTTATTACTCTGGTGTTTAAAGATAGTGCCCCTAAGGTCGGTTTCAGATGGAGTTCTAACGCATGCGCACTTGAAGAAAGTAGTTTCAATAATATGGCGGTATGAAACGTGAATGTTGTTCAGACTTTGTTTTGGCAACGCTATGGTTTTCGATTTCCATATTTACTTTCCAATAAATACTTGTGCCACTGAAAAAGAGATTATGATAAAAAAAGAAAGGGTACTTATGTTTTAAAAACGTCAACCGGGAGGTCGATCTTTTTTGCCTTAAAAATAAGTTTCAGAATTTTGTAAATTTTCATAATTTTTCGAAATCTGAAGGAAAAGTAGAATAGTTTACTTATATCTTATCACCATGTAATACATATGTAGGTAAAAACTTTATTTTTATTTTATATGGTGATAAATCGCAGCATTAAGGACATTTATTTTTTCACAGATATGTAAGACGGGATAATGCGTAAGTACCGAAGAATGGACTGCAATTCTCACATTTTCTTATTTTTTCTGTGTTTTAATAAAGATAAACATTCACATGGGAATAAATTGCTATGGTAAAATCAACCTCTAAAATTGGTCTCCTGTCAGAGTCTAAGTGAGTTTACAGATGCTCGTAAACCTGAAATGCATGCCCAAAAAATTACCTGTTTACGTTCAATGGATACCCTTTTATATCAATGAAATTGCTGACATATTAACCAAAAGAGACTTCACCGAGAAACTTACTGTTTCCGACTCACCCACCGTTTTCGAAATTTCTTCTATGTGGAATGTCAAATACAGGCAATCGTTAGCATATGCTTATGCTACTCGCTTAACCACTGCCTTGTCTTGAAATTGCTGCTATCACAGGAATTTGGAAACTAAACATTGGTCATCTTAATGAATCAACTTTTATCTCCAATAGCAAAGTTTTCTAGTGTACAAAAAGTATCTTTCAAAAAATTTCATGTAATATAATGATATTCAAGAGTAAATTATTAATTTATAACTATCCTAACAATTGAAAGATATGAGCTATTTACATGATCCAGAGAGAATCCAGATTTAGATCATCCTTTCTTTATAATTTGACCATAATCAAGCATCATATAGTCTATCATTAAGAAATTGTCGAAATACTTCAGAGTTTATCTTCCAGATACATAATTAATAAAAGTTTCCCACCACACAATATAGAAGATAAAATTTAAAATTTATTTTAAATCATTTACCATATTTGGGTTTTCACCTTCTATGAGAAGAATTTTCAGCTACAGTAAGAAATATAAATTTGTCTCAAGCCAATATGAAAATACATTACCTTCAGCTGATATGCATGTTCTTTGCATGCATATCATCTGGAGCTATACTTTACTTTGATTATCCCAGATTAACTAGTATTTATATCTATACTCTCCTTTTCGAAATTTGACCCACCCAGATCTTCTAACTATACCTGCTTTTTAAGATATTTTGTTTACTTTAGTTATTTGGTTATTTATCAAAATTAAAAGTTGAAGGTAATATTTAAGAAATAAATTTACTTATAGAAATGGCGTGTTTCTATAACAAGATAAATTATCATAAAAACACCACATTCCTATAAATCTACTATTGACACTATTATTGACAAAGTATTGCATACCTTGAAATAAAAGCATAATTGTTATAAGGTATTTTAGCGTCTTATAAATTTAGAGTCTATTATAAATTCCTTTAACATAAAGAATATCTGTTAATTCAAATTCAGAAAAGTAGAGTAATGGATTAAGTAGTAGAAACTATTTCAAAGCTATAATGCAATAGTTAAAAAATAATTCCCAGTGAAAAATCATTATTTAACACAAAGTATTACATGAAAAGTAAAAAACTATAAATATTAAGTTTCAATAGAAATTTCTAAAACAATGTTTTTGAAAATTGTTAATTATTGACATTTATTATTGAGAAAAAAAGTGTTGAAAGTGATTGTTTTTTGGGTTATGTGAAATGTAAAAAAAAAAAAAAATGATGCATTAATTGATATACGAAAGAATAAAGACGGAAGAAATACTGCTAATTTCCATTCGCTCGATGTGAATTTAACTTACCTTAAGCAAATTGAATTATCAAGGCATAAAGTTTGTAAATTCTGGCGTATGTTTAATTTTAAATAGTTTTATGTTATTTAAAAGTAAAATGTTCGTTTCAAATGCATGTTCATTTAATTTGATAGAGATAATGGAAACTTTGTTGACTGCAAAAACAATTTGGGTTTTTAAAAATTCTTAGAAGTAAATAGAAAAAGAAACAAAATACAGTTATAATGTAAAAATAAATATGCTTTGAATCAAAGCTTAGTAAAAAATTACTATATATATATATATATACTCCCCGATGGTGTTACCATCTTGCCATGGTGGGTGGTCTTGCGTGTGTCAAGGCCCACTGAGCTATGCCGGAAGTAGCTTGCTACTGGTAGGGCCTCCCAAGCCGGACAGGTCATTAGTGAGGCACCTGACGAAGAGTGACACTCTGGTCCTACAGGTTGGGGTTTCGGCGAGGGGCTAACAACCCCACTCCGGAAAAAACAACTGTTCCGAAACCAAAACAACTGAATAAAAGTATGGACTGCTGCAAACGGAAATAGGACGGAAGAGAAATCTAGTCATGAATCTGGGAACATGGATTGTAAGGACAATGCTGAAATGATGTGGAAAAGGACCTGGAGACCATGAAGATAAAGAATTGGAAAAATTTGGCTCTGAAGCGGGAAAAGTGGAAGGAGGTTGTAAGGCTAAGGCCTGCATAGGACTGTAATGCCAGTTAAGAAGAAGGTATATATATATATACATATGTATAATATATACATATGTATTATATATATATATATATATATATATATATATATATATATATATATATATATATATATATATATATATATATATATATATATATAAGTTTCAGTTATCTGTTCATCAAAAAAAGTAGTTAAACTGCTGTATATTTCTTTCACATTTTAAGAAAAGTATCTAAAACTTACATTTGATCACATATTTTTATTGGCGAAATTGGTTTAAAGAATAATACACTTAAATATTATTTTATCTTATGTATAACATGATATGAATATGTCAAGAATAACTAAGTTTATAGAAAGTTTTAGATGTATAACAAAAATAAAATAAAATTTCGCAAACCTTGGCACTGAGGCACCACACGTAATGAGCTGACTGTTCAAATTTCTAAGGAAAATTAGCATTTGAAATGTCATATAGTTTTTTAAAAATGCATAATTATTTTGGCCTTTCCGAATTAAGGTGTTGCTCTAAGTAATGAAGATAAGGTGTTTAAAATTAACTGCAGATTTGGCGGAGCTTTCGAAGGCTCTCCAAGACTGTTCAGATTTCCAGTTTTGCAGGAAAACTATTCTTAGGGATATATTTAAAATACTTTGAAGTCTTTTCTGAGAAGATGGAATTTCTTGATCACATGCAAGAATAGATTACATTACAGTATTCTGAATCTGACACACATTGGAATAAATTTTTTAGCACATTTTGAGTATTAGTAGAAATGTTTAAATTATTATGAATGACTTCATTCAGACAAAGCATAGAACTCTGACAATTAACGTAAGTTTTGTTTTGAAGGTCTGATTAGCTTTTTGTTTGGTGGATGAAATTTTTCACAAGACTGAAGTTAACTTTCTCAAACTTTCCTATTCAGTCCTCATTTTTCCTTTCAGCAAAATTTTAAAAAGAATTCACTTTTGACTAAAAGCCAAAAAAAGTTATTTTTTGTTACTTATTTTTGTTATTTCATTCTATTTTATAAGTTAATAGTCTTGACTAATAATTTAAGAATTCATTCTTTAAAATACTAATATAATTCTTGGATATAACTCCCAGATTTTGGGGCATTTTTTGCCATTTCAATGAAACTTTTTCACTTTATTTGATTAAATACAAGTCCAAATTGCCTTAACTTTCATTTTTAAGTTTAGTCAGATTTATTAAAAGACAATTAAATTACCAGTCATTTCAGTTGTCATTGTTGCTACAGCATGCTTCCCTGTACCTAACCAGTCACTTAAGTGAAAAATATGTTCTATTCCTTCTATTCTTTATTGTTACTCCACTGATGCAATTTTTCATCTTTAATTAAATTTGATATCAAATTTGCCCTATTGATTTCTGATAAATTATTCAGAAAAATAAAATTATCTCAGTGATTTTTTATTGTATCAAATTCTTCATGTGAGGATGCCTAAGGAATACTTGAAATCCTGAAGAAGGAGTATGACATTAATTTTTCCTCTGGAGCTTGAAAGGATTCGCCAGCATGTTCATAATCGAATTGATATTTCTTTATCCTTCGTTGGATCTCTACAGTAATTTTAATCCTTGACTCACCATCCATTTCTTTACCGAATTCTTTGGCTCTCTCAGTAATGCTTTTGTAATTAATGTCACTTCCATATTCTTTGATGAATGTTTTCAAGTTACTTACTGCCTTTAAGGGCAGGGTAATACTCAAACCAAGTCTTTTCTTGTAACTGTCTGCTGACAAGATTAATTTTGGCGTGCAAGAATATTAAGAAACAAATAAACTTTTGATTCTTTGATTCTCACACAGACTTCAATTTGCACTTCTTTCGAATATATATATATATATATATATATATATATATATATATATATATATATATATATATATATATATATATATATATATATATATATATATATATATATATATATATATATATATATATATATATATATATATATATATACATACAGGGTGACAACTTTATACTGTTTACATAATTGTACTTCTTCTGTTTTGATTGGTTTAATTCATGTCCCTCATTTTTTTTTATAAAAAATTCATTTGCTTAAGAGATCTTAATGTTGGTAAAACAAATAGTTATTTTCTTAATACTTTCTTAATACTTACAACTTTTTATTTTCTTGTTTTAAATAATATGCTAAACAAACGATGGACAATAATTGCTTTATTTGGGCCTAGATTAAAGCAAATTCAGATTGAGGGAATGTGGCCAAACTATTAACCTGACTTTAACCGAATGGACTATTATGTTTGGTCTATTCTGCAATCAAGAGTATGCTCTAAGCCACATCGAAGTTTGGGAAAGCGTAAAGGCGATTCTTAAGAAGGAATGGGCTAAATTAACGTCTGATGAACTGCAGCCCATTGTAGAAAATTTTACGCGACGTTTAAGGTTCAGTATCGAAGCCCAAGGGAGCCATTTTGATAATACTTAAATATGTTGTATCTAAGTAACAAATGACTTTAATAATGTTAGTTTTTTCAAAATAAATTCCATGTTTTTAGTTCAATACATTATTTTTTATCAATCGGATAAAGATGTCACCCGGTATAAATGATTTCTTCTAGTTGATATCGTAAAAGTCAAATGGCTTCAAATTTGCATTCCTGTTGCTAGTAAAGATTTTAAGAAGAAACAGGAAATGCTTTTCTGAAGAACTTCCCATGGCTTAGGAGAAGAAAAAATTTAATTACTGTTCAACTGTTGAAAAATAACTAAATCTGCTGTTGCCTTCAATGCAATTGTTAATCTTCCAACTCAAGTATGAGAGCTACACAAATCAATTAAGGATTTCTATTAAAGATATTATTTGAAAGACATATCATCTTTATATATATATATATATATATATATATAAATATATATATATATATATATATATATATATATATATATAATCAAATGCACCGTTGTCCTATCCGTTGATCCATCACGACATTAAGGGGCATGTTACGAACTTACCAGATTTCCATTACTGTTTACTCAGGCTTCTGTTTTTAAGTTTTTATTAGAGATTATTGTGGAATGGTCATTTCTAATATAACCTAATGTAAAGTCTCCTTAACTTCTGCCATGCCATATTTTCGTATCACGTCAAATTAGATTCGTTTTTGCTTCAAAACAAGACAGATTTTCGATACTTTGAACATTTATTGCAGATTACTGTTAGTTAAATTTATAATGGTATTAATATTCGATATAATAATCAGAAAATAAAACACGCGTTTACGGATTTAGATTAATTAGGATTACACTAAACAACTAAAAGTGACACAATAATCGATTTTTCAGTGCACGAAGAATGGACAGGAATAAGGTCTATGAGAAAATATGAATTGCTGCTCTGGAATATAATTTTTAATAGTTTGTGTATATTTTAAAATTCTATGTATTAATTTCAATTCCACTGATTGAAACTTTATGAGTTGTTTTTTCTTCAAACAATCAATGAATTTTGTCGAGAGTGAAATCACTGGCTTTAACTATAACGGATTTCATAGTTGCGTGTAGCATAATTTATGAAATATTTATTACTTGTCTTAAGACAATTAAAACGGCTTTCTCTGGGATAAATTCATTTAGCATAGTCAGAAAAAATGATTTCATTAATATTTAAAGAAGAATAATAACTTGAGCGGAACAAGTACATGTCATGAGAAAGTTACCTCATTAGAGATGGTCGTTATTTAATGGAACTATTATTTAAGAACCGTTATCAACAAATGACCGTTTAATAAATAACGTGTTCTTCAAAAATTATGCTATTAATAACATTTTCCCCAAGTGCTGAAATCGTTTCGTTATTGGTAAATTCTCAAAGTCGTTACGATATTGTGGAATGTTTCTAAATAACGTTAATTTGTAACTTCCTGGAACTTTAAAGCTGTTCTTGTTGTTTCGGAACGGATTTTTAGAGTCGTTATTACGTTTTTTTGGTTTCTAACATTGACGTTGAGTTTTCTCGGGAACACATTCAAAACTCTCGCTTGTCATGCTGCGTTACTTGCAGCTAAAAATGTATTCTTTTCGGCGGATGCCTGAATAAATATATTTAACTTTAAAAAAAAGATGGAAACATTTGTAAGAAATGAGAACTTTTAAAAATGCATTTTATGCATCATCTTTATTATATGCCCATTTTGTGAAAGCATTTTATTTATCTTTAGCATTTGTTTTTTAATGAATTTTAGCGAAATTTTTATAAAGCTGAATCATTTTTTTAGAAACTTCATATTATTCTCACATATCAAAGCAAGCGTGAAATATTTTAAATTTGATATCAAATTTCATAAGTTAATATTTATAAATTAAAAAAAATTTTAAAGAACATGTTTACGTACTATTTGATAAAATGTGAAATTTACTTTAAAAATTTATCCATTGTAAGAATAATTTTTGATTTTATAATCTTTATTTATTGAAAAAGCATAATCATAATTGTATTAAAATTAATTTATATAAGTAAAATTTTAATTATTTTTAAGGATAATATAATTGATTATATTAAAATTATATTTTTAATGTAATAATTTTAGACACTTAAAAATGTATTTGATGTACTGCAATAAAAGAACTACATCATATTTCTTGTAGAAAGCCATTTATAAAATTTATGTTAATATAAAAAGTATTATTGTTGTTAAGTTATGAACATAATTATTAAAAATCATGATAATAAATGTTCTAATGTATAATTATGTAAATTTGTAACTGTAGTTGTATTTATTTAATATATATACATATATAATAACTATATATACATACATACATACATATACATATATATATTTATATATATATATATATATATATATATATATATATATATATATATATATATATATATATATATATATATATATATATATATATATATATATATATATATATATATATATATATATATATTATAATTTTTCACTATAGATTTTAATTCTTTTTTAAATGTAAGCAACAGTATTTGTTAAAAAAGTTTTTATTAATTGAATTTTAACCGAGTATTAAAATTGCTTCGTTAAAAACAGTTTGGATATGAATAAAATTTTCATAAATTTTATCAAAATAAATATTAATTTATTTTTAAAATTTTGTTTCTAACAATGATTTCTAAGAACTTTGAGACTTTCTTAAAAGTAAACTAAGAAATTTTTTGCACAATCATTTCAGTTGAATTAGAATTTAATGAGTTAAATTATATTAAATCTTTTCAGTACAATATACAGACAGTTTATATCATATAGTCCATTGACTTGAAGTCGTTGTAAAGATTTTCTTTAAATATCTAAAATGCATTTTATTTCTTGAAAAAGACACTTTATAGTATTTGAGTTGACAGAAAAATTATTATGGTTTTACTTTTTATCACATGTATCACTAAATGGTTTGTAAAGTTATTAGGATAGTTATTAAGAAACTTGATATTAAGTGTTGGTAAATTATTTATTGTAAATTAATTATAATAAATTTGTAAGTACATTTTATTTATTTATTGATTAAAGTAAAATTACGAAATGAATATCTATTGTAGAAGTAATTTCTACATTTCCATAATTTATTTTTCAAGTTATGTTCAATATTTTGCACTTATTAATCAGAAATAATTGTTCATAAAATTAATTATACTGTTGTTTCAGAATCCAATTTAATTTCAATTCAATTCCTTAAATAGAATTAACTCCATCAGTTAAATTTTTAATATTTAATATTTTATATCTTTAAAAGAAATTATCAATCATTTAATTCTAGTTATAAAAGTTAATTAAAATGCCCGTTTGTAATTTTAATTATATCCTCATGAAGATTTTGAAAAAGAAAAGGTGGTTTGATAGTAATTGAAGGTATTTGCAGTCTATTTATTAAAAACATTATTGTAAGCATTTACATATTAAGTAATTTTTCTTCTGTTAAATTTCAAACTAGTAAGAATTTTTTGAAAGACTATAATAAGTAAATAACTATACAATTCTATAGCCTATATTCTTCAATAATCATAAAAATGAATGAAAAGTAATAAATGCTTTTAGCATGTAAATTATTGGAAGTAAAAATGCTCTCTCTCTCTAATTCTGTTTATTAATTTAATTTATTTAAACTCGTATGATTTCAAAATATATTTGCAGATCAAACAATACAAATTAAAAAAATTTTCAGTTAATAAAATGTCATTTTTGAGTCCATGAATTGAAGAAACATTAACAACATTTTGTGTTTTCAATATAAGTCATATTAATATCATTTTTTTATAAAGTATTTTCTTTTTAAAACTTCTAATATTTAACAACAATGTCAACGATTTAGAGGCCACATAAATTCTCAGGCAAACGCAGAGACAACGAAACAGACAAGTAAGCGCCGGAACATAAGAGTAGAAATGTAAACAATATCCGCTCCGAAGTACTGCGCATGCGTTAGATCTTGCATCCATCGCTTCAGTGTGTGGTTCTTTTCGACATGCTGCTCGCGTGTAGCAGCACTATCGGGAAGCAATAGGTGCGCGTTGAAGACATGCTCCCTCAATGTGCGGCCTGCCAAAGAGTGTTGCTGCGGAAGCATGTGACATTCCTGTAAGTATCAATGGAACGTGGAAAAAACGTGGTTTCACTTATTTGAATGACATTGTTATTGCCACAAGTGTTGATACAGGTAAAGTTTTACATGCAGCAGTACCGACAAGATTTTACAACTGTAAAGATAAAATGAAACATGAAGGAAATTGCCAAGCCAATCACTATGGTTCAATGGAAGTTTCTGGAGCCGGCTTGTTTGATGGCTTTCATGGTAAAACGCAAAATAGTTATGAAAGTTTGAATGGTTTCTTGTGGTTGAGGATTCTGAAAATTTTTTTTAGTAGTAAATATTTTGGAAATTTGTACGTATGAAGCTATTTTCTTTCACAATAGAAATATCTCAAAATGCATGTTTTTCTCATTTTTAAGAATCGAGCCAGGTTTATACACTTGTAGAGCTATGATGTTAGCGGATCGAGCTTGTATACATAAGAGTACTTATAATATAAAATAGAAATCTGTAGAAGCTTAGATAAAAAGCAGGCACACAAAAATGTAGAATGGAAGATATTCTACCAATAATTTAGATAATCTAAGTTATGGAACTGGAATGTATTAATTATACACAATTTTCATGTTAAACCTCCATAATTTTCTCTGTTACAAATGAAAGTGTTGTAATTTGCTAGCTTAAATGAGTTTTGTCCATTAGAATGGGTTTCTGTTATAAGGCGAATGTTTAAAAATAGTCTTTTAGTTCAATAAATTTTTGGCTAAGACCATTGACGTACCAAGTTGCAGTGGTGAATGGTAAGAAACTATTATTGAGAAATTAGGCATTATCATTGGTTGGTTTTGACTGGCTGCATTAGTTATGATTGTTTTGATTCTTGATGATTTCTTGAAGTTAACAAGATTTCAAGTTCACTAAATATTTTTTGAGTTTCGTTGATGGTTGTTTCGTTTTCTTCATTTATTTTTTCGATTTTTCATTTCTTGAAGCTTCTGCATGGCTTTTGCTAATAAAGGTTCAAATAAGATACTATTGGTTATTTGAATTACTGTTATCAAATATTGGTTTAGTTTCGGTATTAGGATATTTATGAGAGCCTCTATGATTTTGAGGTATGGTCTCCTTCACAGTTAGCCGGAAGTTTTTTGGATTTTGTGCAATGTTAACGTAAGTGGTCACCGGTACTTTTGAGACGTTTAGGGGTATGTCGCCAAGTAGGTTTCACATAATGAAATGTTTGACGTTTGTAACATTGGGTTACTCTATGTTTCTTCTATTTAGCTCTCATATTAAATTCTAACTCTCATGTTAACTTCAAAGTTTCTATCATATGTTGTTTTCAATTGCTTTGAGGGCGGCAGAGTGTTAAAAGATAATGGTAGTTTAATGAGATTTTCTTGTAAATTGGGTAACATTTAGAAAAGTACATCTTTCGTTTTGCAAATGTTTAATTATTTCAGAAATTTAATTTGGCATTTACTACACGATGAGCATTGGAATCTGGTACTCTTAAATTTATTGAATTTCCACCCACTCTTAAACTTATTGAATTTTCCTATATATCCAGTTATTTTCATACTGTTCAGCAGTTGTTTAATTTGCTTCCACATTTGACTTTTGTATTGTTAACAATTATTATATGAATTTTATTATTATTAAGTTTAGCTATTTGACAATTCTCAAAATTATTTGAATCATCTTCTTTCTCTTGATTTTGTGATACAAATTCATAAACTTCTGAATTTTTATTTGTAATTTTTTGATATTTTTCTCTAATTTCTTTAATAATTATCAGATATGACAATATGTTTAATTCCTGGTTGATATTGAGAGTTTCCTTAAAGTTTGGTATTCCTTTGAGGGACGGAGTATCCATTTTCAAAACCTATAAATACAAAAATAGGAAAAAAAACTTTCTAAAAAAGTTCAAGTAATGATAAAAATAAAAATAACTCCACAACAACCATCAAAAACAAGTATGCCGAATTAAATTACTTACAAAGCAACAAAGAACAAGAAATAATAGAAAAAAAACCACCCATCCATACGCAAATAGTAACCAACTCCGTCCATCAGAATTGTACCTAAAACCCCCAAAACCTAACAGTACCTACTGCTAACCCAAGAATCCAACCTAAAAACCCCATAAATATAGAGGCCCAGCCAAAAATTTCATCTATCTGTATCAAAAATACAGTGTGTTAAAATATTAGTTAAAACATTTCAAGAATAGTCAGGAAATATATAATATCTATATTAAAACTTCTGGTGAGCACTTTAAAATTATATGTAACGCCACAGACACCCATACAAAATTTAAAAACACTTACAAGAAAAATAAAAAAAAAATACTGAATACATTGTCATTCCATGACGGAGTGAGAAATCGGTCAAAATAGTAATCAAAGGGTCACCCTTAAATTAGCCAATAGAAGAAATTAAGGATGCCCAATTAAAGAGAACCAGAGATTAAATAAAAACTCCCCATTCACCGAGTACAATCAAACAAAATCCAAAATATAGAAGATATTTATAAAATAGAAAAACTATGTGGCATTATATTCTCAATTGAAGCATACAGGCCTAGACCAGGTGTTTACCAGTGCTTTAATTGTCAGACATGGAAACATGGTTCCATGTCTGACATGACATCTGACCATGGCTGCGCCTACTTTTTTAAGCTCTTTGTAAGAAGTAAAATAAGCAAAAATATAATCTATGAATTAAACATGATTTCACAATGATTCTTTTATGCTTGAAGTAAATATTTTAGAGGCTATGAGAAGCATTCTATTTGTTTTTTACTAATAGACACTCATGAACTTAAAATTGAATGACTTTTAAATAGTTAAAAGTGTGCTGAATGAAAGAGTGCCTTTAAGAATTGTGCCACTGCAGAAATGAGATATTGACATTGATATGAAATGAAACCATATTACAAATAAGTATAATACGTTTTTATTTAAATACGTAGTTTATGTAAAATATAAAGGGGTTAATATTTCACTTCATGAGTTGAGAAGACATAAAGGGCATTGACGTAATGCTAATTATACTAGCGAATTGCTACAGACGACTCAAAAACTCAGCATTAGGCGTGCAAGTTTGTCATTCATGTGGTTTGCATCTACGTTATCCTGAGATTAGTTCGAAAATTTTTTCGAGAGAGTAATAAAATTGTTTCGTAATCATAAAGTATTTCTGGTACATTAAATCTGTTAGTACTACAAGAATCTAAATTAATGGGTATTTGTGAGGGGTCTAAGAATGGATATTCCAAAATTTACATCAAAAAGAGCTCTTCGTGGAAAGCTACAATAAAGCTGAAATTTCTAAAATTTGTGCAAATAAACACTAAATAATACCATTTCTGTTACAGGTAACTGGGCTATTACCTTTTCAAAAGACTCTACGACTAGTAAGAAATAGGGGTGTTTTGGCAAATGAATTGCAGCAAAAAAATAAAAATAAAAAGTTATATGAAATAAAATCATTTAAAACTTGTTCTGTATAAACATATTTAAACCAATTTTCCGTCATTTTTGAAGGAATTATAATTTATAAATTAAAATTAGTAATAAAATGATGATTAATGCAGTCGTTTGTTTCATATTAATAATATAAATATTGTTTTCCATACTTATACAAATGCCGCTTAAAATTACTATATTACAGTTCTGGTTTAAATTTTGTCATCAACTTTGTGAATAAGCTCCATAATTCTATATATTTAACAATGTATTTTATACTTTATATTTAACACAGGGCTAATGGCTAATTATTTATTTAGATACTTTGTTTGGGTATGCAATGAGTTTCTTAATGTTTCATGTTTGACCTCACAGGAGAAGCTACATCATTGTGCTAATATTTTGTAATATGTGGTTTTAGCTCTGCAAATCTATTGTAATCAAATTTTCTCATCTTGAGACGGAGCTAAGAAATCCTGCCAAAGAATAAATTAAGATTTTAAAACGAAGTATACGCTTACATTAGATTGCAAAAGTATTTATATTCTATAGTAACTAATTTCTTCTAGGATATTTATAAAATAAAATACATAAAAATGCCTTAAAATAAACGGATGTAGCTCTGTAAGTTGCATTTCCATGCTATCCCCAATTCCCTCTTTGACACAAAGAGAGAGAGAGAGAGAGAGAAAAAAAAAAGAAAATTCAAATTCAACATTAAAAGGAATTTTCCTTCTCCAAATTTTATGGATCCTGTTGTTCAATTGTCAGGTATTAATAGATGTAATAACTAAGATATAGATAAATAAGTAACATTGCTCTTGATTATTTATATTTCATTGTCGAAGTGTCACAGAATGTACATATGATTAAAGAATCCGTTAACTGCTATTTCATGGCTCATTCCAGTTAGCCCAATCCTATGCCTCATACAATTCGAGCATTAAAATGATTGTTGTGAAAACCTTATTGATATCCTATAGTCACTTCATACATTTCAAAATTGCACATTTTCAATACAGTGTACAGGTTGAATACTGATGAAAACTTCTTCAATACAAAATGATGTAATTAAAAAATGTACTTTTTACCTCAACTGTCCGGCCAGTAAATTTTTTTTCCTTTTTGAGGATTGGAAAGTATAGTGCTTTATGTAGTGCTGCACTCATTGGGCGTGCCATTGTATTAATGAAATTGGGTGGAGCTTCTCTTAATTTGGAAGCAGGGACTTTGCTTAAGTATACCTAGTAAAAAAGAAGTGTATTTGTTAACGAAGCACAGGGAACTTGTGCTCCGTTTGAGCTTCGAGAACATTTTGCCAACCAGGCCAATACCCCCTAAAGACAAGTCCTGCGCACCAAAACTTCTTTCTGGAATGCGTAATCCACAGAAGACTGAACAACAACCTCCTTAAGTTGAAATTTCCCTCCTCTATTTCCTGTCGCCTGCTCAACGACACTAGTGTCTCAAGATGGAGCCCTGAACGTCGCTCCAGATGAGAATTCTAATGCATGCGTACATGAAGAAAGTAGTGGCGATAATTTGGCGGTATAAAATTTGAATATTGTTCAGACTTAGTTTCAGCAGCGCTATGGTCTTCGATTTGTTTATTTATAATCCTATTATTTCTTTTGTGAGAGTGAAAAGCGATTAAGATAAAAAAAAAGTGTGTGTTTATATTTATTATTCCATCAACCTTTCTCGCCTTTTGTATTTCATATGGTTAGAAATCGCATCATTACAGATATTTAATTTTTCGCAGATGTGGTCGATGGGATAATACGTATACCAAAGAAGGGTGGATTCCAATTAACACAATTTCTTTTTATTTCTGTATTTTAATAAAGATAAACATTAATAGGAATAAAATATCATGACAAACTTAATTTTTCTAAATAAATAGTTTTTGACACTTTATCATGGCTTAATTATAAATTAATATCTCAATTATTTTGCTATCTCAAAGCCAGAATTAAAATTTTTGTCCATTGAAATTAAAATTGCTTAAAACCTTTTTTTTTTTTTTTTGCACACATGAACTGTTTCAATAAGCTTTGGATGTAATATAAATTTCAATAAAAAACTACATAATTAAAGATTTTATTATTTAGTGTGTACATTGTCTATTTTTTAAAATTAAAAATACTTAATAAGTTACATCACAAGTCTTAATTTTGAATATCTGCAGTCTAATATAAGATTGCAACTCATTTATTTGAAAGAAAGAATTTTTTATTTTTATAAATAGGAAATTCTAAAAATTTCTTCATTAGAAGCATAATACAGTTAGACCCCGCTTAACGCTGTTTCGGTTTAGCGCTCTTTTATTTCAACCCGGGGATTTCCCGAAATCGCTCGCAGCATACGGAGATTCCCCGAAATATTATGCAACGATAGGTTTCAAATACATTTCCGAAAGAGTGTACTTGTATTTCTTGTTTGGTCCGGTATTGTACAGACATATTTTTATTATTGGAAACATTTGTTGACATTATTGTAAGTAGGTATTAATTTACATATTTAATACTATATTACAGTGTCAAATATTTTGATCTTTAGTTTTTACTATGGGTGAAAATGAAAAAGAAAAGAAAGCAACCAGAAAAAGCATTTCACTCAAAACTAAAATGGAAGTGATTAGAAGATTAGATTCTGGTGAACGTCAAACACTAATTAGTGCTTCATTGAATTTGCCATTTCAACAATGAGGACCATCATGAAGAATATAGAAAAAATTCTGTCATCGGCAACTACAACTACGTCAAGCTCTGCAACTAGAATTACCCGTTCTAGAAATAATATCATAGAGGAAATGGAAAAACGACTGTCTATATGGATTGACGACGAAATTGACCGCAATATGCCATTAAGCCAATCTATCATAATGGAAAAAGCTAGAAGAATTTTTAATTACATTCAGGCTGAGACAATTGACACAATTGAAACTTTCGTTGCTAGTCGAGGATGGTTTAATAGATTTAAACATCGAAATAACCTTCACAACATAAAGATTACAGGAGAAGCAGCAAGTGGTGATACAAAAGCGGCGGCTGAATTTCCTGCGACATTAAAAAAATAATTGAAGAAGGAAACTATCCTCCAGAATTGGTTTTTAATGTTGATGAAACAGGCTTGTTTTTGAAAAGAATGCCGAAAGGAACATTTCTATCCCGTGAAGAGAAACGGGCACCAGGATTTAAAGCTGCAAAAGATCGCTTAACCTTTCTACTAGGTGTTAACGCAAAAGGAGATTTTAAATTAAAACCATTACTAATTTACCATTCCAAAAACCCAAGAGCGATGAAAGGCATATCTAAATCAACTTTACCTGTAATTTGGGAGTCTAATAAAAAATCATGGATAACTGCGAAAATTTTCCAGGATTGGTTCACTGAACATTTCTGCCCGTCTGTTAAACGTTATTGCAAAATTAAAAAACTTGAACAAAAAGCACTTCTGTTAATTGTTAATGCTCCAAGCCACCCAATAAATTTATCAGACTTAACAACATGCATTCCAGTTGAAGTGGTTTTCTTGCCGCCTAACACAACTGCCTTAATTCAACCAATGGAAAAAGGCGTTATATCAAATTTTAAGGCTTATTACTTGCGGCGAACCTTTAAGCAAATGTTTGAAAAAACAGACGGAGAAGAGAACCAGTCCATAAGAGAATTTTGGAAAAACTACAACATCGTGGATGCTGTAGAAAACATAGGCCTTTCTTGGAATGAGGTAACAGAAAGATCTTTGAAAGGAGTATGGAAGAATATTTGGCCGGATTAAAGTAAGAGCGATGACGTTGGACACTCTCTCGATGTGGATGAAATAGTGGAAGAGATAGTGAAATTAACGAAGCAAACCGGTTTTGAAGGGGTAAATGTGGAAGATGTCGAAAAAATAATTCAAGAAGCAGCGGCTAGTCTTTCTAATGATGAGCTCAAGGAATTAACTGAACAAGAAGAAAACAAAAATGTTGACAGCAGTGATTCAGAAGAAGAGCAAAAAGAACTTTCAATGGCGTTTGTAAAAAGGAGTTTGTTTACCATAACTGAAATAAGGATCAATTCATTGAAAATGATCCGAATTTTGACAGGAGCTCAAAAGTAAGGCGTGGTGTTAGAAATTCTAAATCCGCTTATGAAGAAAAGAGAACGGCGCAAAAGAAAAAGGCAAACAACATTAGATGCTTTTGTCACAAAAAGGCAGAACACTGAAAACGGGGAAGGCTAACTAAGTATGACTGACTTAGAATTTTATTTGTTTTTTTTTAAGAATATTCGTTTTGTTATTTGTATTTTGTTTTTATTTTTGCAAGAAATAATAATGTGGTATTAATTTGGGCTTTAAGAAATAAATGTTAGGTTTTATTTTTATTAAAAAAACATACTTTTTAAATTTAATACCCTACCAATTTCCTAGCCATCTTCCCCTAATTCCAAAATTTACATGTAAAGATAACCTCGTTTAGCGCTATTTCGCATTACACTCTACTTTGAACGTATCCCCACGTTAAGTGGAACTTACATTTGTAATCGCATATTTGCAATTACAAACACTTAAAAAGTCTAAAACACAGAAACACTCACTAACCTCAATTAACAAAAATAGATATTTTAATATCAACAATTTAAAAACTGGTAGTAAATTATTGAACTTTTTCACGTAAGGTATTATAATGCCATTTGTGTAATTTGATATTTTACTTATATTTTTATAATGCAAAATTTTTCCATAAAGTAATTGTACTGAAAAGTAATACATAAGAGGTTTATTTCTCTTAGCTTTTATATTTTTAATTGTTTTGTATTTAATTAGCCTTAAGTTAAATAGACCTTTCTACATGCTTCCAACAACTTGACCACGCCTCTTTATTAGGCAAATCCATGAGTTTTGTAGAAATACATGTGAAGTCCTTTCAACCCTAAGACTTGTTTCATCCCTTTCTTTCTAATTTATTAAATATTGAATCATTTCATCACATAATAATTCGTATGAACAAATTACATCAAAGTCCAAATTCAAAAAGCCCCGAAGGGAAATTTCGGGGAGCAGTAGGTTACTTTGTAGAATTTCTTGGAAGAATAATTTTTTTTCAGTCATATCGATAAATTTTTCTTTTGTGGTTCTTCTATTACAAATTTAATAATCCATTGAGGATAATATAGATATCATTTTTTCTGTAACATTACAAGCACGCATTCGCATAATCATTAAGCCTAGAATTTCAATTTCATATGGCGTTTCCAAAACTCTTTCCAAAAATATCTTTAATTACTTTTACTTGAATCAGTTAATTTAAATCTACAAGAAAAAACCCCTTCCACTTTACAATGAAACCAATTGGATCAAATTTCAAAAAGAACTCAATAAACTTTACACCAATTAAAACTAAAACTTAACTTTAAAATAGAATCAATAAAATCATGAACAACATTAAACCAACTTACGAAAATTCAACACAAAAATTACCTCATGAAAGATCCCATCCCCTGCTGAAATCAAAATTCCATAAAGAAAAGAAAGAAAGTACCCAAAAACAGAGATTTAAAAGGAAAGAAAAAAAACACTTCAATGAACGAAATAGCAAAATTAAATATTTATTATTTAATTATGAAGAAATAAAAACTGGGAAAAACTTATCACAAACCTAAATATCGAGAGTTGCTCGATGGTGAGCCAAAAAAGAAATTAGAATCTAAATACATGCAAATTTCAGTTCTCCAACATAACGACAAAATTATAACTTCACCACAGGGAAAAACAGAAATGATAGTTCAATATTAAAGAAAAAAAACAGTTTGAAAATAACAACATTACACTACAAGCACAAAATCAATGCTTGAAAATGCAATAGAAAATAGAAACAATAAAATTTTAAATAAACACCTTACAAATATCCCCAAGTAACATAATTAAAACCATCAAAAATAATAAAAAAACAGATAAGCCTCAGTACATGATCAAATCAATAATAGCATGCTAAGGGAACTCACCAACAAAATATATAGTTAACAGAAATAATGAATAATATAATAAAACTAACACACTTAGCAAATATTTGGAAGATAGCTATCATAAAACAACTAAGAAAACAGAGCAAAAATCATACAAAACCAGGAAACTACTAGACCAATTAGCCTTCTCTCAACCATCAGCAAAATAGTAGAACACATTTTATTTAAAATAAACAATTTTTTTATCAGAGACAATAACATACTCATACATGAATGATTCTGATTCACACCAACTTCTTAGAACTTCTGAATACATGCATGAAGGTTTAATGGCTGTGGAATGGTAAAGCAAATCCTACAGATAAATCAAAATAGTCTTAATATACTTCTGAAAAAAGGAGAAGCTGTTGAACAAAAGCAATTTCATCTAAAATTTGATTCAAAAGAGAAATGGTAAATTCAAATGTGAAGCAAATGTGACTTTATGCGCACATGAGGCAGATTTTTTTAATTTGTATTTTTATTGCGAAAACTCTCCTTGAAACATTCTGGGCGTAATTCAGATAACTGCTTTGTCTTTAGGAGAGAACCCATTGCCATAAGCGTTGACTTGGAAACCATCCTAAGAGACTCCAACACTGAAGACATTTGGATAATTAGTGATTGCCCTATTACTTTTCAGCACTTACAAAATTGCCCTCCAGTCAGACTAAGTGGGTTGCAGATACACGTAATATTCTCGGATCTTAAATATTTTTAATTGCTAAAAAGTTTAAGATTTTATTATTAAAATTTTCATGTTCGACCTAGTTTATTTTCTATTTTATAATTTGTCAAATTTATATATATATAATTGTAAGGTAATAATTACGGGTTTATGATCAGACAAAAGGTCATTTAGAGAATCTATTATGAAATTAAATTCTGAATCTTTGGTTATTGCAAATCGATTCCACTGGCTGAGCAGTTAGAAAACGCAGTAATCAAATACAATAATATATAAGATAGCTTTTTCAATAAAGTAAATCAGACGATTACCGTTACGTTTAATTTTAGGACGATACAATTTTCTATTTTTACAATTATAATCACAAGCTTAAATTATTTTGCTATTTACACTTAATATTGTACCGAGCTTCACGGGTTCGTGTCGATTGAGAGTTGAATAAAGCAACCACTTAATGAACACAAGACTTTTATTCGTAAAAACTTCACTAGATAAACGAAATTCCCGCTGTAACAATCACAATTATACAGCTACAATTCGTCAGATACAATAAGAAATAGCTTCCAATCACAGGTCTCAAATACCTCAGACAGAGAACAACTAGCAGTCACAACTAATCGTCTTCACTCACTGACTGTCTTCACAAAACTCTATTATTATTCCATGTCGGGCTGCGGTATTTATACCTGACTTGGCGGAGAAATCTACTAATTTCGCCAAGGCTCTGGAAGCTTCTAGGCTATCTCGGAAAATATTGGTCCTAGAGCTTAGGTGATGGATGTTTCCAGAAGTATCGATTTCTCACCAAGTCGCCAAGAATCTCGCCAACCGTCGCCAAGAATTCGCCAACTGTCGCCAAGTCGCCAAATCATTAGGAAATCCGCTTTTAAACTACAACACGTCTAAATACCGCAATTTTTGCCCAAAATGTGAGAATTTCTGATCTGTCTGAGATATTTTAAGACAAATATAATCATTATTTAAAAATTTGTAACATTGCCCCCTCTCAAGGACTGCACGTCCCGGGCAGTACAATCCCCTGATAGGAGGCCAAATTTAATATAAGAGAATTTACATTTTAAGATGATACAGAGCACATTACATACACAAGCAACTAAAAATACAAGAAAATAGAAAAGATTAAAATTATCTATACTATTTACACAGAGACCATGGTCTACTAATTTTTACTCTACATTACGATAAGGAGCTAATCTATCATAATGTACTACCTTTGGTTTTGAGGAAGATGATTTCCTTATACGAACCACGACGTCGTTCAGTCTTTTTAGGACTGTGTAGGGACCTTCCCAGTTGGCTTGCAACTTTGGAGAAAGTCCTTTACGTCGAATCGGGTTCCACAACCAAACTTTGTCACCTTCTTGAAATTCATGTCCTGTCGCTCTTGTGTCATACCTTGTCTTCATTCTTTCGGTCGTCAGGTTGATTCGGTCTCGAGCGAAGTTATGGACATCTTCAAGACGTGCCTGAAGGTCTCGAAGGTATTCCTCTGGCGATGAAGATGTATCCGGTGGACGACCAAACTGAAGATCACAAGGGAGACGAAGTTCGCGACCAAAGAGCATCTGTGAAGGAGTATATCCGGTAGTCTCATGGACAGCACTGCGATATGCAAGCAGAAACAGCGGTAGCTTCAAATCCCAATCTTGCTGATTTCTGGAAACCATAACTGAGAGATTATTCAAGATGGTTCTGTTAAACCTCTCTACCATGCCGTCCGATTGTGGGTGTAGTGGCGTGGTCTGCGTCTTGTCTATTCCGAGAATTTGACACATTCCTTTAAACACAACAGAGGTGAAATTTGTCCCTTGATCAGAATGGATTTGTAAGGGTGTGCCGAATCTGGAAACCCATTGATGCACTAGAACCTCGGCTACTGTAATCGCCTCTTGATCGGGAATTGCAAACGCTTCAGGCCACTTAGTAAAGTAGTCCATGACAACTAGTATGTATTTGTTGCCATTTGAAGATCGTGGTAAAGGACCCAAAATGTCTAATGCTATTCGCTCAAAAGGTGCTCCTACGTTGTACCGTTGCAACCTTCCTCGGCTACGTTTCTTTGGTCCTTTACGTGCCGCACAGTCATCACAAGATTGACACCATTTCTCTACATCTTGTCTAGTTTTGCTCCAATAGAAGCGTTCTCGAACTTTCTGTAGAGTTTTCATTACTCCAAAGTGGCCTCCAGTTGAGCTACTATGCAATTCTTTCAAAACATCTGAAATTCTTGATTTTGGAAGAACAAGCTGCCATTTGAAATTACGTCCATCATCGGATTCCCATTTCCTGTATAGGACACCATTTCTTATATGGAGTGAGTCCCAAAGAGCCCAATATTGCTTAGTCGCAGGACTGTAGGTGGAGATATCCTGCCAACTTGGTTTCATACTGGAAGATTCTTTTAATTCTAAAATTGGATTTATATCTGGGTCTTCTTTTTGGGCTTCTCTAAGTTCTTTATCACTCCATGGGTCTGGTTTCGATGGAGGTGAAACATTAACTTGCCGTACCGAAGGATTTACTAACTGATAGTTCTTCTCTTCTCTAGAACAATATCGGCAGCTTTTGTTATACGGTTTCCTTGATAATACATCAGTATTTCCATGAAGAGTTTCTTTGCGTTGACGTATTTCCATTTTAGAAATTCCACCATCTTTTTGTTTTGGACAGTATCTACGGACGTGTCCGACTCCACCGCAAGTCCAACACTGAATTTTCGTGTTTCTGCCACCTTTACTCAATTCTAAGCTACGCAATTTTCGCTGCAGATCTTCAATTTGCTTTCTTAGATCATAGTTCGTATCAGTAGCAGAGACGGCTCTGATGTAGTACTGGTCTTTACGCGTGGCTTGCTGGGCAGCCTCTATCTTATGTGCGTAGACTAGGGCAGATCCGATATCTTTGACATCGGCGAGTCTAAGTGTTTTCTGTATCTCCGGATCCCGCACACTATCGATGAAGTGATGGAGGGCCAAATCTTGACGTATCTCAGCTGGGCAGTCCGAAAATGCTAGATGGGAAAGTCGCTGAATATCGGCAGCCAATTCTTGCAGACTTTCACCCGCTCTTTGATAGCGGGACTTTAACTGTAGTCTGCTATATTCTTTAGTGCACTTATCTCCAAACCGCAGCTCAAGCGCACTCGATAGGGCTTGGAAATCGTGCCTCTGCTCCTCCGGAAGCGTCTCGAGGATGTCAGCCGCGTCTCCTCTTAAAGAAGCCGCCAGGTGAAAAGCTTGGGCTCGGGGATTCCATCCATTAGCTTCCGCTACCATCATAAACTGGGTCTTGTATACTTGCCAGGATGATTTCCCATCAAATGTTGAGAGTTTAATATTGGCTAGGGAAGGCACAAATGCCACGTTGGGTTCCTCATGTCTGTTTGACATTTGTTTCTTCAAGCTTTCAATCTCCTTATTGATATTGTCTAATGCTTCTTCCACGTTTTCTTCTATCTCCAGAACTTTAGTTTCTACTGAAGTTACCTTATCTTCCATTGCATTCATCTTCTCCTGAATGATGTTGGAGAATTCTTCTTTAACACTTACAATGTCCTTCTTAAGTTCCTTTTTAAGCTCCTCCTGTCCAGCTTTCATCTCTTCCTGTCCAGATTTTATCTCTTTCATCATCTCGGTTTTAATCTCTTCTTGTCCAGCTTTCATCTCTTCTTGTCTAGCTTTCATCTCTTCTTGTCCAGCTTTCATCTCCTCCTGTCCAGATTTTATCTCTTTCATCATCTCGGTTTTAATCTCTTCTTGTCCAGCTTTCATCTCTTCTTGTCTAGCTTTCATCTCTTCTTGTCCAGCTTTCATCTCTTCTTGTCCAGCTTTCATCTCAGCCATCTGCTCCGCTAATTTTTCGAGAAGACTTTTCATTAAATCCATATCCATTTTTCTTGTGACACGCTGCATCAACTCTTCAATCCCGATTCTGACACCAGTTGTACCGAGCTTCACGGGTTCGTGTTGATTGAGAGTTGAATAAAGCAACCACTTAATGAACACAAGACTTTTATTCGTAAAAACTTCACTAGATAAACGAAATTCCCGCTGTAACAATCACAATTATACAGCTACAATTCGTCAGATACAATAAGAAATAGCTTCCAATCACAGGTCTCAAATACCTCAGACAGAGAACAACTAGCAGTCACAACTAATCGTCTTCACTCACTGACTGTCTTCACAAAACTCTATTATTATTCCATGTCGGGCTGCGGTATTTATACCTGACTTGGCGGAGAAATCTACTAATTTCGCCAAGGCTCTGGAAGCTTCTAGGCTATCTCGGAAAATATTGGTCCTAGAGCTTAGGTGATGGATGTTTCCAGAAGTATCGATTTCTCGCCAAGTCGCCAAGAATCTCGCCAACCGTCGCCAAGTCGCCAAGAATGTCGCCAACTGTCGCCAAGTCGCCAAATCATTAGGAAATCCGCTTTTAAACTACAACACGTCTAAATACCGCAATTTTTGCCCAAAATGTGAGAATTTCTGATCTGTCTGAGATATTTTAAGACAAATATAATCATTATTTAAAAATTTGTAACAATATATATTTTCAATATTTAAGGCGGAGATCCTACCTGCAAACCGTCTGACATAATTTGAACTTTATATAATAATGTAGTCCCTTTACTGAAGGCATACTTCTTGTCTAAGCGACGATTTTAAGAGATTTTTTAATGGGGAAAATATTATTTTTTTATCACGACTAGCTGCACTTTCAAGTCTATATCCTGATCTGGAGTTGTGACAAAAATTATGATTCGCAAAATTAAGGTTTTTGAATTCATTTAATTCAGTTTCTTGTAAAATTGTTTTTCGAGTTTTTTATTGTTCACGAAAATTATTTATTCCGATATTTTATTTTGTAATGCCTTGCAGTTCCAGTGATAAATTAAGAAGTTTATTAGTTGGCCTTATTAGAATAAATTAAGTTTCCTACATTATTTTGCTATTGAAATTAACTATGGTGATGTTTGTCTCTTTGATTTGAATTTGAAAAAAAAGCAATATCAAAATGTGAATTTTGATCTTTCTTTCATCAGAAGAAATACAGCCTCTCCCCTCAGCCAGCAGAATAATCGTACTTGTGTGACAATAAATTCTGATCATAGGTTTTTATTTTTGGACTACATGGCATCTCCAGCAATGTTCCCATAGTCTGGAGCAGAATTTCGTAGCAGACTTTAGGACAGCTGACAAGAGCTGTCTTACTTAGCTGAATGGTATTATTTGTTAGTTAATTTCACTCCCTACGCTATCTCCCAAAGTTGAAAGGAAATACTAAAGATTTTAGTCCAAAAATTTTTTGAAATGTAATAGAAAAATTAATTTTTATACATTGCGTGTTTTTGCCATGTTGTGAAATTCTTTTGCTAAATACAGAAGGGAGACTATTTCCTGAATTTGAACGTTGTATAGGTTTAGGCGAAATATTTTTTGGAAGTAAAATAATGCAATGGGAAATGGGTTATTGAATTTATAGAGTTAATAAATTATTTTATACAAAATAGAAATATTATTATTAACAATAACATTTTATTAAATATTCTTATACGAATATCAGAATAGAATTCGTATTCAAAGTAAAAATTAATCTGTATTACTTATCGTATACCGCAACATTTAATGAAGCCAAAGTAACTTTGGGCGTTCAAATAATTAAGTGACAGACTGTTGGTTTCACTTTATGATAGCTAGTGTCTAAAGAGTATTTTAATTTTTAGAAGAAATATCACTAATTGAAATATTTTTCTCAATCAAATAAAGATTAAAGTAAATAATGTTTAATCATTTTATTTAGAAACAGATATATAAAGTGGGAGGGTGCCTTACGATATATATATATATATATATATATATATATATATATATATATATATATATATATATATATATATATATATATATATATATATATATATATATATATATCGCATAAGGCATCTACTCCTATACTATTTGTGAGATTCAGAAAAAGATGCATTTCTTAAGATTATGGGGTGATGGTTAGACAAGAAACGTCATATTTCTGCCTATAAATACACTCTTTGTTAGAAGATCAATTTAATCTTTTCTTAAAAATAGTATATTTAATGTCAGACATTTGAATTTGCTTATTTTATTTCCAATCATTTTTTAATTATATTATTTTGATGGTGTCACTAAGCTGATTGAAACGTTTTATGGTTTTTTGATCTTGGATCTAATATGTTTTACGAAGTGTCGGCCTGCGTAGCAGGCACTTTACTTCTTTATCTGTAGTAGTAGCTGCATGAGGAGAAAAAACATGTCTTTACTCACGGAGAGCGCTAGCCTGACTGCGTGTAATAGCCAATCAGCTATGAGTGTTTCATAACTGGGCTTGGTTACCAGAAATGAGCATTTTCAATGTCGAAAGAGAACATAGATACAAGTTTGCATGATAATATTTAGAGTTCAAAAAGACAAAATCTGAGATAAATAATTCCGGTTATTAATACAAGTAGATGAAAATATATACACTATTTACATTTATCTCTTTCCTTAAGAAAATATCTCGCTATTGGTCTATATTTGCTGTCTTCTGCAAGATATTGATATTTAAAAATTTCGTTGAAGTTTGCTGCTTCACAGCTCTGAGCTTTTTCAAAAAATTTATTATTTAACTTTCTTATATGTTCGGCTAGATCGTCTATTTTTAAATCTTTAGCTATATTTTTATTTCTGATAAAGTATGGGCCGTTTGTAATTTTTCTTAATATTTTGTACTGAAAACTATTAATTTTCCTTTTATCCATTTTGTTGTTAAAGTTCCATACTGGGGATGCATATGTTATAATTGGTCTTATCATTGAAATGTATAGAAGTCTTTTAAATTTGAGCGAAAGGTTTGATTTTTCACCTATAATTGCTTTTAAACACCCATAAGCTTGTGTGGCCTTAGTGATCACATTGCTTATATGTTTTGTCCATTTCAAGTCACTCGTTAATGTAATACCCAGATATTTAGCAGAGTATACTTTTGGTATTTCTCTGCCAAATAAGATTAGTCCATTTTTATTCCGGTGTTTGAATTTATTTCTCCTATTTCTTTTAAACAGAATTAGTTGTGATTTTTCTGCATTTATTTTAATTCTCCAATAGTTGCACCAGTTTTCTATATTATAGAGCGAAGAATGTAGTTTTTGTATTGCATAATTAGGGTTACTTGATTCAGCCAAAATGGCCGTGTCATCAGCGTAAAAAGCAATTTTTGTTGTTTCATCCATGGGGAAGTCATATGGGAAGAATAAGTATAGTATCGGCCCAAGGATGCTTCCCTGGGGTACTCCAGCATTTATTTTTCGCGTTAGTGATTTTTGGTTATTTTGCGTGACTTGAAAATATCTATCTGTTAAGTATGAATTTAGTAGCAAGATGATATCTGAGTCCTTATTGATATTGATTAATTTTTGAATAAGTCCTTTGTGCCAAACTCTATCAAACGCTTTTGATACGTCGAGCATTACCATGGCAGTGTACAAATTTTTATGTAGATTGTCACCAATAATTTCTATTATTCTAGTAAGTTGTTTAACCGTTGATAGATTTTTCCTGAATCCATACTGTTGATTTGGTAGCAAATGAAAGTAGGGTTTGATTCTGTTATAAATAATTTTTTCAAATATTTTGCCTATTGTGGGTAGTAAGCTTATAGGTCTATAATTTTCTGTTTTTCTGGGATCTTTGCCTGGTTTGGGAAATAATATTATGTCAGCAATTTTCCAGATTGTAGGGAAGTAGCAGTATTTTAGACAGTCATTAAAAACATTTACGAGTTTTGATAGATAATCTTTTGGTAAGTATTTTATCATAGAGTTGGAGATTTTATCTCCTCCTGGTGCCTTTTTGGTTTTTAGCTTCTTAACAATTTCTATTAACTCTTCTACATCTGTAGGATTTATTGTTGCTTTTGGTTGATTATTATTTATAAAATTGTCCACGTTATGTTCAACATTTTTAGTAAAAGTATTATTTGTATCCGGATTTGGATTAAATTGGCTGTATAACGAGTTTGAGAAAATTTCAAGTTTTTCTTCATTTGAGTAAACATGACCGTTTTGACCTTGAAGCCTGTTATTTTGAGTTTTCTTCCTTTTAAGTTGCCTGGCAAAAGTCCAAATAGAGTTGTTTTCTGTTGTCAGTTTTTCGACTTTTGTTTCCAGTTTTCATTTCTGATTTCGTCACAAAGTTTTTTTAATTTGTTTATTCAATTTATTCACTTTAGTTTTGTAGTGAGGGTTTCTCCTAATGACATTAATAATCAGGTTTTTAAACTCTCCAATAATATTATAAATGCTTATAATAACTCTTCCATTAAAACTAAGTTCATCAATAATTATATGGCTCTTCCTAAAGATATCAAAAACTTGATCAAGCAACGCAATAAAATCAGAAAACACTATCAGAATACTTTAAACCCAGCCTTTAAAACTCAAATGAATGCTTTAAATAGAATAATTAGAGAAAAATGTGACACTCTAAAACAAGAAAATTGGGAAAATAAAATCACCACCCTTAGTACTCAAGATAACTCCCTCTGGAACTTAACTAGAATTTTGAAAAAGGATAAAATTACCAATAAAGCTATCCTTGCTGCACATGGTTTTGTTTATACTGATGTTGAAAAAGCAGAAATCTTCGCAAATACCATGGAAAATCAATTTCAAGAAAACTCCTCTCCCAACAATAACAACTTCACTGAAAATATTATAAATGAAACTTATTCTTTTCTGCAAAATCATCAAGAAACACCTATTGAAAATACAACTGAAGAAGAAATTATTAACATTATTTCCAAATTACAAAAACGCAAAGCACCTGGATTTGATAAAATATCCAATAGTATTATCAAAAATATTCCTGCTAACTATATCACACATATAACCAATATTTTCAATTCCTGTTTAAATATAAATTACTTCCCCGACTACTGGAAAGAAGCTGAAATCATTTTATTTCCAAAGCCGGGAAAAGATCCCACAAACCCTGAAAACCATCGGCCCATTAGTCTACTACCTACCTTATCAAAAATTTTTGAAAGAATTATATACAATAGACTAAAAATATACTTACATTTAATTCCAACTGAACAATTTGGGTTCAGACAAGATCTATCCACCACCAAACAACTCATCAGAATCTGTGAATTCATTGGAAAAGGATCCTATCTTAAAGAATACTCTGCTTTTCTAATGTTAGATGTCGCCAAGGCCTTTGACAGGGTTTGGCATCAAGGCCTCATTTATAAATTATTGCACCTTGGAATTGCTCACAATATTGTTTTTATCATTAATAGCTACCTTAATCATCGTAAATTTCATATTAAACTCAATAATTGTATTTCCACCACCAGACCCATAAATGCAGGCGTCCCGCAAGGAAGCATTTTAGGTCCAATACTATATTTATTTTATACAGCTGATTTTCCTACAAATGATGATAGACATAGCCTTACTGCATTCTATGCAGATGATACAGGAATCATAGTTAGATCCAAGAATCCTAATCATGCAATTTCTAAACTTCAAAATAAAATTATAGATATAGAAACTTGGTGTGAAAATTGGAAAATTGCTATTAATGCTACTAAATCTAAACTCATAGTAATAAGCAGAAAACCAGGAAAACATAAAATCTATAATCAACTCTATATCTTTGGCCAACCTATTGAAAATGTTTCTCAAGCAAAATACCTTGGACTTTTAATTAATAAAAGACTCACCTGGACTGCTCATATTAAATCAAAGATTACCGCTGCATGGCTTGTTTACTTCAAACTCAGATCACTAATTGGACCTCAATCAAAATTAAATCTAAAACTAAAAAGGCTACTTTATATTTCCACTATAAGACCCATCATCACATATGCTTCCCCTGCCTGGTGTTCCATCTCCAAACAAGATCTTCAACTCATTAATACCTTTCAAAACAAAATTCTTCGAAGAATTGTAAATGCTCCTTATTTTATAAGGAACAAAAACATCCAAAAAGATCTCAAGCTAGAAGACTTATCACAATTTATCCAAAAACTCAACATAAACTTCTACAAGCAAGCATCCAAGTGCCTAGCCGGAAACTTCGATAAACTCTTCGATTCTTATATCCTCCCTGGGGATGCTCAAGTCAGACCTATTGCGGCCTTTTTCTCGTCGGATGCAATACTTTCTAAGGCTTTTGCCTAACTTTACTTTCACATTTTCATTCATTTAATTTCTTTCACTCCATTTTTAACATGTTAGATGAATGAGTAGATGCCTTCGGGCAGGTACTCAGCTGCACATACTCAATAGGAATAGTGAGGGTTAAGGGTTTTTTGATATATTCTTCTAGTTCTGTTTCTTTCTTTTATTATTTCTCTTACATTGCTGGGAAGCCTTAGATAATTTTTATGATATTTTACTGTTATGGTTGCTGTATTTTTTGCATTTACTATGTTTTCAGTGAATATTCTTATATCCTCCGAGATTTTATTTTGCATATTTATATGTGTTTGATGGTATTCTTCATTGTTGTTCCAGTATTGATCCTGTAGAATGTATTAGTATAGTTGCCAGTTTGTTCTGTACAGATATTTTTGTTCAATTATTTTATTTATTCCCAGACATCCAATAACTGGGAGGTGGTCTGAGGATAGTTCATTTAATGTATTAGCTGAAAGTGGTATTTGGCTATTCTTTAGAAAGATGTCTAATATATCTCCTTTATTTCTATAGTCAAAATGCGTTGGTTCTATTGGTGCTACTATTGTATAGTTTTAGTTTTGTGCAGCGTTTAATATTGTGGTTCCATTTTGATTAGTAATTTTACATCCCCAGTGTATATTTTTACTATTTAGATATCCCCCTATGATGGTTGGGAAATTGTTTGAAAATATATCAATAACGTTCTGTGAAGTTAGTATGTGCTGAGGTCTATTATAAATGCTCGTAAATTTGATATTTATTTTGGGTTTAAAGGTGACAATTATAGAAGTTTCTTCATAACCATTATTATTATTGTTGCTGTAAATCGTTGAGTTTAATGATCTTTTAATTGCTATGGCTGTCCCACCTCCTTTGTGGTGAGCTCTATCAGTTCTATATACGTTGTAATTTGGTATGTTGAATTTGATTGCAGGCGTTAGATGCGTCTCCGTGAGTAAGATTATGTCAATGTTATATTGATCCAGGAAGTTTATGAGTTCTTGCGTCATTGGTTTAATGCTTTGTGCATTCCAAGTGGCCACTGTGAGTGGGCTAAAGCTTTGTTGGTTGTTACTCATTATTTGCTGTTATTGTTCCATTTTGTTGGGCCTCCATGGCCTCGTTAAATTTTTTCAATTGAGCAAATAATTCTAGGATTCCTGAATTTTGCACATAATTTACTAGTAATTTTAGCTCATTTGCAATTGATTTTGCTTCATTTATTGATTCCTTTGTTTTAACTATTGTGTCGTTTTCTTGAACCAGTACATTTGCGTATGTTAGTTTGGGTGGTTTTTTGAGTAGATTAAGTAGTTAATAATAAGTGTTTATATTTTTTAAAAACTGAAAGATTAAACCTAAGTTATATAAATGTTCACGGTTTTCAATTTGTTTAAAAAATATTGCGTTAAAAAGATAGTTGACCTTGGAATTTCAGTTAATTAAAATTTATTTAGCAAGGAATTACATTACTATAATTCAATTTACCAGCGTATTTTATACCCCATTATATGTGCATGAAAACTTCTGGTCTATGTGTAATTTTTAATTTCCATTTAATAGATGGTGTGATAAATAATTTACTTGAACGTTAGTATTGTATAGAGATGGAGTGGATAAATTACTCGTCATGAAAAAGCACCTCTGAAATGCATGACAACGAAGTGCTTGGCCAAAATGAATTAAAAGGCAGAAAATGTTTTTTGTCTTTGCATATTTTCGTTCTATGTAATAGCTGCTCGTTTTAAGTTACCATCTAAATAAAGAATTTTTTGTTAGTATCTTCAACTCAATGGCAGTAGTTTTTGTTTAAAAATTAATGGAATACATTTCTTTATCGTTTGTAGATGTTTCATGTCTCTAAAAAAGATCCACACAATGAACATTTATTGAGGATGCCAAATATTGGTGACTTTTGGGTCCTTTTCCTGCAACTTTTATGTGTATACGTGTACTCTTCTTTAAAGTGTAGCTTTTTGAAAATGAATGACTTTTTTATGCCAACTAGATAACTTTATTAGAATTATACAAAAATATATTTAATAGAAAATAATATTATTTAAAAGGTAATGAATAATAAAAACTAACAGAAGTTCTAAACATAAAAATATCAGTCCTTTCATCTTATTGTAGAAACTTCAATAATAACTTGACTGTTGAAAGTCAGCGTAATGTTTAGGAGCTTTGTTCACTTCGATCAATTATTTGATGCTTCTTTACCAACGAAATATGATAAAGAAAGTAACTAGAGAAATACAAAACTTATTATACTAATATATGTCCTTATGAGCACAAACTTTCAATCAAATTTTTCAAGAAAACTAAAATACTTTGATAACCCATATACTTTAACACTAAGCTTCTACAAATTACTTTTATTTTCAAACAAGCAAAAAAAAAAAAAAAAAAAAAAAAATTGAGAACAATATCCAAAGTTGTTGATTTTTCCTTAGTACAAATATGATTTTATCTATAGTAAATTATTTAAAAAAGGAAGATCACGTGAAAACACCTCTGAAATGAATCAAGAGTCCGAGAATACCTAAAAATAAATTATATAAATAATTATTTTCATTAGTAGTATAAATAATAAAATGAAAATTTAAAACATTGTTTTATAATTTTGAAGCAAATATAATTCGAATTGCAGAATAACATTTATATTCATATTTTAGCCTAAATTATATTTCTTTTTTCCCTTCTTTAACACTTCTGCTAGGCCATAAATGAAAAAAGCGCAAATGATCTTCTAGATAAATATTAAGAGTAAAGTATGAAAGAATGCAGGTTGGATACCAAATTACCATAGCAAATGACACATATATTTTTCAATACAAAAATTGAATTCTCACACTTTAAAAATATTTCAAAATTTTAAATTCTATCGTATATTCTTCCAATTAGAATATCTGTGTGAGATGGCACGGATATATTTTCGGATATTTTACTTACTGAATAATTTTGTTATTGGTTTTTTAATACCGAAGTTAATTGAAAATAACGATTAATTTCTGAATTTCATTTCAATATTAAAAGAAAGTTCTTACCCATTGTTCTTTTAAATAGAGGGTGATTATAATTAAACTGCAAATTTAAAAACGCTGTAAAAAAAGAACCACTGGTCAGAATAACCTGATATTTCACCAGAATGTACTTCAAGCACGGGGATTTTGTTTGGCGTGTGAAAAAAATTTGGAAAAAAGTGGCTTATAGATGGCGCTGCACAGGCGGCTGTGGGTTAATTACATGAATTCTGACATGAACGAAAATCAGTTGTGGCTGTAAGCTGAACGTTAAACCAGTTGTGCTATTGTAAGTCAGGCAGATGTTGTGGCACTGTTGGTGTAAAGCCTATTCAGAGCGACAAGGTGGTGCCACATCGAATAGGAAAAAATTGGTTTTTAATTGCCCTGGGGCCAAAACCGTAGAAAAAGCCAACAATAATTCGGTTTTTAATTGTCCTTAGTCTTCTTCAAGAAATTTTTAATATGGTGTCCACCATTTTCTGTTAGGAGGTGTAAACGTAAAACGGTATTTTCCACAGCAGCTTGGAGTGTATCAGTGCTGATGTTGTTAACGTGCTGAGTAATGCGGCATTTCAAATCCGCTAAGGTGTCTAGTGGAGCACTGTACACAACATTTTTCAGAAATCTCCAGAGCCAAAAGTCACAGGGAGTGATGTCCGGTGATCGTGGCGACCAGGGAGTTGGAAAATGTCGGCTGATAATACGGTCATTTCCGAAATGGCGTTGCATCACCATCGACAATTAACGAGAATTCAAGCTACTCAGCATTTTATACAAGACGTTAATTTGCATATAACCACCTGTGTAGCGCCATCTGTAGGCCACTTTTTTTCCTAATTTTTTTTCCACATCAAACAAAATCCCCCTGTTTGAAGTACATTCTAGTGAAATTTCAGGTCTTTCTGACCAGTGGTTCTTTTTTTACAGCGTTTTTAAATTTGCAGTTTAATTATGATCACCCTGTATGTTGCATAAATTCTTAATGCGGAATACAATGAAAACGATGGAGGTTCTTTTATTGCTAGAAACATCAGATCAAGGTTTATATCGATACTATCTGTAAACATAAAATTTTGAACAGTGAAAACCGACTCTAATTTCTCATTTTTATCTACCAGTGTGTATAATAAATAAATTTAAAATAAATAAAGAAATGTAACATATAGTTTTCGCTAAAATTGTGGAAAATTCGTTTGTAAAAGATTAACTTCATACAATTAGAGGTTGGTCTAAATTCCATCAGATAATAAGTTTATAATCTTCCGCTCTCGCATATATAGTGAAAGGCAGTGAAACTATTTGCCATTATTAAGATCTCTTCGATGTTCTACCAGCTCTTCAGAAAATAATGTCACGGATTACAGATCAGAGGCGGGATTTCACTTGAAACAAAGTATTTGAGCGACAAAAATAAATATAAATTCTAATATATTTAACAGGAGGTAACTTTAGATATTCATTCCAGTAATTTTTCTCTTTTCAGGGAGACTATAGTCCATGGTCAGTTGTCTGCAGAAGAAACCTTGAATATAGAATCTAAACTGTGCTACTTTAAGATGGAGGAGGAAAATACCTTTTCTGCCCCTGACGATTTGCACTCTAAACAGATCAATCAAATCTAGCTTCAGAAAGAAAATCCAAGTTGGCATTTAACTGTGTTTAACAATGTATTTTATACTTAACTAAATAAATCCCAGTTCCATTCACGTTATTTAAATTTTTAACAAACTTTTCCTACATGCATTAAATGGAGAGCCAAGTTTATAAATTTTTATTAATAATTTATATGATTGTTAATAAAAATTATTAGACAGTTCTATTAATTGAAAGATCGAAAAATTAAGCAAACTATGTATTCTTGCGTAATCCCTGGAAGTGAAGAGGGGATCCATTTGCAACGGAAGCGAGAAACCTTAATGACGGATATACCTTCAATGTAACTCTTGCCGATGTGAAAGCAGTTGCAAGATACTGTTTAACAGGAAACAGCAGTAAAAAGGAATCACAGATTTGTGAAAGAAAAGCAAAAAGACACCTTACTATTATTTGTCTTAGAGCCGTTCACTATCGAGTTATGGAGATCCTGAGAGACGGCAACAGAGCCCACCGTCTTAAAGGAAAAGACACAACTGATCCAGACTCGAACATGGAAACAATTGATGAGAATATAGAATATAATGTTCCAATGAACAATCCTTACTCAGTTCTTGAAGATAAGAAAAACCAAAACGATCAAAGAACTCCAGTGGAGAATATACAGATCAACAAATTAATTATTGAAATAAATGAGGAAATTACCACAAACTACCCAAACAAATCCCACAGTGGAAGAAGATACACCTGAGGAACCTCTAGCCAAACCCTCTAATAAAATTCCACCGATAACTATATTAAGGACCCTACATGTAGCTGGCGAGATATTAATCAAGCATTTATGCGTGCTGGATTGAAAAACTACCACACCAAGTGCTCAGCGCACGAAAGTAAAATTAAAACATCAGACAGCGATTCCCATCGCAAAGCTATTACGATTTTTGAAACATTCCAAGTTGGAAATCATACTTATTTAATAAATGAAGAGAAGCCCTTGCGCGTTGTCATTCGTGATCTTCCTATAGACACTCCTATAAATGATATTACAGAAGAACTCTCATTAATAAGGGTTTCGTCATTTCATCAAGAATTAAGATGACTAGAAGACGCAGCGGAGACGCTCAGAAACTACCATTCTTTATTATAACTATGTCTGGAACAGTAAAAGCCAAAGAAATTTATCAATGCAAATATATCAATAACTGTATAGTCCGCATTGAACCGTACAAAAATAGGAACGGCCCGACACAGTGCCATATATGTCAAATGCTTCACCACTTGCAGAGAATATGTAAGCACACTCCCAAATGTGTTAAATGAAGACAAACACACCTTACAGCTGAATGTAAAAAGCCAAAAGAACAGCCAGCCAAATGCGCTAACTCTAGCGGAGATCATCCAGCTAGCTACACAGGATGCAAAATCTTCCAAGATGCTAAAAAAGCGGCACAACAGTCGAACAATACCAATGCAATTAAAATAGTTAAAGGAGTAGTTGTCCAAAATAAATCATACGCCCAAGCCACAGCAACTGACACCATTTCAGAAGCCAAAGAAGTATTAGATAAATTAAAACTATTAATATACTATATTAATAGAACAGGAGTTCTAGATGCTATCAATACCACACAAGGAAACACCAGTCAATCAACGGAAACCAATCATGAATAATCACAATAGTTATAAAAAATAATACAAATTTGCAAATGGAATGCAAACAACATTACTAATAAATTCGAAGATTTAAAGAACTTTATAGTAGAAAACGACATAGACATCTGCTGCATTACAGAGATACACGCAAGCGGGAATCGAACTCATAAACTCCCAAACAACAACACCTACTTCACTAACAGACTTACTCACCGTGGTGGAGAAGTTATGATACTTATCAAAAACTGTATTCAAGCCATTCAATATAGTAGTAATAACGCAGAGACGGCTATGAAGAAATTTCAATTATTATAGATGTTATTAACCGTAGAAATCTTAAAATTACAGCTATCTATAACCTTCCAGACAGAAGCCTTATAAACGAAGATCCTAACCATCCCTTCCCCACATTAATGGATACTATCATCATTGGAGATTTAAATTCCAAATCAGTTAACTGGAACTGCAGAAATAATAAAAATAACGGCAAAAGCCTCCTGCCTCTTATTATTAAGTGCTCTCTAAAAGTTTTCTCACTAATAGAACCAACTTATTACCCAATATTCAATTGGCATAGACCAGACATTCTAGATATTGCCATCACAAATTCCAAAATTCCTATAGCCGCAGATGTTATAAATGACCTCTCGTCCGATCATCTTCCGGTTATTTTATCAGTGGGACATCAAATAACACTACAAAAAATATAATAGGCAAAACCAACTGGAACCTATTCACTGACACTCTAACGATAAATCATACAGTAATCGCTCCCACTAATAATATTAGGGATATTGACACACATGTTGATAGAACCCAAGACATCATCATTAATGCTTTTAAAGAAGCCTCAGAAGAAATTGAACAGAAAAGCAACTTTACTGTTCTTCCTAGAGAGATCAGAGAAAAGATAAAAATAAAGAATAAATTAAGAAAACAATGTAGGAAAACATTAGACCCCTCCATTAAAACTACAGTTTACAAACTTCAAAGAGAGATCCGAGAAGAATGCATTTTACATAAGAACCAAAACTGGGAACGCAAAATCAATAATCTTACACAAGACACCAAAGAAATGTGGAAATTAGCCAAATCCTTCAAACAAACTACTCAAATCAAAAGACCCATCCACGCAGGAAGGGAGGCTGGTATTTACCGACACAGACAAAGCCGAGGCCTTTGCAGATTATACGGAAAAACAATTCACCATAAATCCAATAGAAGATTGTGATGCTTTTGAAGAACACATATTTAGAGTGGTCAGAAACAAATTTAACAACAATGATAACATAGAATCGAACTTAGAACCCATCAACGTAGAAGAACTTCAACTTATCATTAAAGTTATCAATCCTAAAAATGCGCCGGGAATTGATAAAATTACCAATAAAATGATTAAATTTCTACCAAACAACATCATCTTAAACTTTGTTCAAATCTTTAACAACTGCCTTAATCAAGTCTATTTCCCCAACAAATGGAAAGAAGCAGTCATCATTCAACTAATTCACATACTGGAATTCATTGGAAGAGGTTTTAGAAACAAAGAGAAATCTGCATTTCTAACGCTTGACATTTCCAAAGCATTCGACAAACTATGACATACTGGCCTCATTTATAAAATGCAAAAACTTAACAGTAATCAAAATCTTATCAAGATCTCATTAAAAATTATCTTAATAACAGAAAATTCGTTATCACAGTTAATAGCTCATGATCTACATCAAGAGCTATTGAGGCTTGAGTACCACAAGGGAGTATTCTAGGCCCAATACTGTACTTATTTTATACGGTGGACTTTCCCATAGATAAAACAGATTACAACAGCACTATAGCCTTCTTCGCCGATACACAGGCCTTCTTATTAAATCCAAAAACGAAGATAACGCTTTAAAGAAAATGCAACGCAAGATTCGCCATATTGAAACATGGTGTGAAAAATGGAAAATTTTAACTATCACCACAAAATCGAACCTACTCATGCTACGTCCTCCAAAAACCAAGACGAACCCCCACAGAGATATCTACATGTTTAAAGAAAAAATTCCTAAAGTCAAAGCAGCTACCTAACTTGGATTAACAATCAATGATAAATTAGCCTAGACAAATCATATCAAAAAAGTCACAGTAAAGGCAGTAGGAATGTTCCTGCAACTAAGACCACTTTTAGGTAATCATAGTAAAACTATTGTCACACTTAAAAAATTAATATATGCTAGCATGATTAGACTAATTGTAACATATGCCTCACCAGCCTGGTGTACAGCTACGGCAAAGGACTTCCACTTACTTAATGTTTTTCAAAATAAAATACTCAGGAAGATGTTAGGAGCACCATATTACATTAAGAACAAAGCTATTCACAAAGACCTAAAAATTGACACAATGGAAGAATACATCGCCAAGTTAAACCTAAATTTCTTCAATGAAGATGGAAAATGCACAGCCGCAAACTTTAATAATATTTTCATATGCGAAAATCCCAAAGAAGTTAATAAATACAGGCCAATCGCTGCATTTATGAATAGCGATGCTATAATTTCTAAGAAATCTAACATTATTATCAACTAGTACTTTTAGAGTTCACTCTTTCTTGCTATTCACTATAGCATGTTGGCTGTCTTCAGTTCGATACGCACACTTAATTGTACATATCAAATTTATATCTGCTTCTTTTATTCATTTACTCCTTTTATTATTCTTTTTATGTAATTATATCCTTACTTTAAGTAAATATATATATACATAAATATTATTTATATAATTATATATATAGTGTTCATAAAATGAAATAAAAACTAAATAAATTATAAAAAAAAATGTTTGTGTAGCCATATTCATCTCACTTTTATCTCTCTTTTTGTATTTTTATTCATATAGTCATTCTCTTTGTGTCTTTTGCTTACATTTTCTTTTTAATTTCTTTTTGTCTATGCTTTGTTATGTAAATATGTATACATTCTTCTATTATAGTTCTGTGGAACTTTTTCAGTTGTCTATCAACTACTATATACACGTAGACGAGTGCGACCCGAGGGTCTTTGCTCGGTATGAGGTGACTGAGAAAAATGTACAAAATACACATGAAATACAATAGACAAAATAGAAAAGGGACAAAAATGCTTGACAAGAGAATAAATGCGAATAAAATGCGAGTAAATGCGGTTAAATGTAGAAAAACACAAGAGAAAAATTGAAAAATATATACAAAATTTACATGGAACGCTAAACACAGCGAGCCAATGAGAGGAAGGGAGAAAGAGAGCTCTCTCTCAGGTCCGAGGAGCAAGGTGTGACGTCATAGAATGGTGAAACATTTCAAAATTTAATATAAAATCAAGGAATTGAGATAAAAATACGTTGTAAAATGTACAAAAGATTAAAAAATCTGAAGAATAAACTGTAAAAATTAGAAGTAAATACAAAAATTTTTAAGTATTTTGACTTAAAATGGGATCGAACTCACAACGTTCGGTTAGTAGGGCGGAACTTTATCCATTAGGCCACGGGAGCTTGGGGGAGGAGCCTAAAATAACCTTTACAAGCAGAGTAAAGGAGAATGAAAGAAAAATTTTGATTGGCTAGGAGAAAAGTAATGCTGGAAAGCTTACACAAAGTGAAAGTTTAATTAAATTGGAAGGAGGAAGAGAAAAGAGAAATGCAAGAAAGATGCAGAATTACTGCATTTGAGGTATATTAGCACTATGCAGAATATAAGCTAATTTACATCTGTTGGCAAGAGTGGTATTAGAGATAGGAAGAGGGTATTTCCCATTATCAGGTTGAATTTGCATAGAGATTAGTGGATTACTGCTGTTGGAGACACTGGTGAAGAAGTTCACAGAGAGTTCTTGAATGAATTCCCTAATGGTTGGAATGTTCAGATCTCGGTGAAGAATGAAATTGCTTACATACCATGGAGCACTAGTAATCAAACGGAGAAATTTGTTTTGCAAAATTTGAATACTGTTGATGTGTGTTGGAGCAGCGTGACCCCAGACACTACAGGCATAAGTGATACTTGGTCTGATGATCTGTTTATATATGAGAATTTTGTTTTTCAGGGAAAGTGGAGACTTGTAACCAATGAGAGGTTGTAGCATAGCAGTGGCGATTCGAAATTTGCTTTGAATAAGTTCTTTATGAGCTTTAAAGGTGAGCTTACTATCAAGAGTAAGACCAAGGTAGGAGGTTTGATGCGTGTAGTCGACTTCTTCTTCATTAATAATGATACGGGAAGGGAAGCGTCTGAAATTTCCTTTGGAGAAAATAATAACGTTAGTTTTTTCCACATTAAGGGCGAAACGCCATTTACAGAGCCAAGTTTGAAGATTATTTAGATAATTTTGCATCATAATTTTGAGAAATCTGACATTTGAGTGTTGTGCCAAGATAGCAGTGTCATCAGCAAATAAACAGAGGATTGTTTTATCAGTCCTGGGGACATCATGAATGTACAGGAGGTAAAGAAAAGGACCAAGGACGCTGCCTTGGGGGACTCCAGCATTAATTCCTTTTGGTTCAGTAAACTGATCTTTAATCCTGACGACGAATTTCCGGTTAGTTAGGTAATGCCTGATGATGTTGATAAGGTATTGAGGAAAATTTAGATGAATAAGCTTGTAGATGATACCTTGGTGCCAAATCTTGTCGATAGCCCGCTTTATGTCAAGAAAAACTCCCATAGTTTTATGATTATTATTCAAACCTTCGGTGATCGTGTTGACCACGCGAAGGAGTTGATGGGTGGTAGAATGCTGCTTCCTGAAACCAAACTGCTCGTCAGGAATGATATTGTTATCGTCACAGAACTTTAACATTCTATTGAAGATGAGTTTCTCAAAGATTTTTGAAAGAATGCAAAGGAGAGAGATAGGCCGGTAATTTTGGGGGAATTTGATATCTTTATGAGGCTTTGGAATAAAAATGGTAATGGCAGTTTTCCATTCCTCTGGAAAGTACTGAAGGAGGAAACATTTGTTGAAGATTTTTGTGATGTAGGTAATAGCTTTGATGGGCAGATTCTTGAGAACAATGGATTTAATGTTGTCAATTCCAGGAGACTTCTTCGGCTTGAGCTGATGGATGAGTTCTGCCACTTCAGCTGGTGACGTAAGAGGGGGCGGAGCTTCATCAATAGGTTCTGCAAGGAAGTTACGAATAGTTCTATTTACAAGGTTAATGGTGGTATTGTCGTAGTTTTCAGAATTAAGTTGTAAAGTGTCAAACAAGTTGTCTATCAATACCTATTTGTCGGCAAGACTTGGGTATGAGTGTCCGGGCTGAAGCCCGCTGACTCAAATCTAATGAAACTTGTGGGGGGCATAAGGGCAGCTTTAACTTAAATTTTTGTTTATACTCAGTAAATGTTGTTTTTTCATGTAAACTTCATCCGGAAATGGCTGTCAGGGGAAGGCACTATGCTGTCCAATTACACTTCACATGAAGGGGAATTATTTGAATGAGACTCGAACAAGGAAAATCATGTTATATTATTTTGTTTCAATCCGTATTGTTCTACCTTTTCTTTATTAGAGTACAAGAACAAAATTTCGGGTTACATTCTGGGCTAAATGGGTTAGTAAAAATATATATTTATATACATTTGGTTAGTAAAAAATATGAAAATGAAAAAAGATATATACAATTTCAAAAATTAATTTTGACAATTTGTAAGTACAGTCCATTTGGTCCTGCATAGTTCCATAAATTTTATTAGTTGGTTTAAAGTTGGTCCAGAGAATATGCGTGTCACTAGTTCCGCTTTATTTACTGTTTATCCATTGGTGGAGGGGTGAGCCTAAGGACTCCCTTCGGCCGATTAAAATTTGCTTTATCATAGATGTTATAATTGGTCATGTTGTTGATTAGGGGTTAGGTGAAATATTTAATTCTTCATAAAATTTGAATGAGAGTTTTTGAATGAAGTTTTTTAAAGTTGAGATTTTGAGTGATTTCCTAATAATTTCGTTTCTGACGTAATAGGGGAGTTTGTAATTTGTCTTAAAACTTTGTTTTGCTGGGTTTCCAGGTGATTAAAGTTGGTGATGGCGGTGCCTCCCCAAATATGACATGCATAAGTGATGATAGGCCTCAGGAAGGTTTTATAAATAAGCAGTTTGTTGCTGATAGTTAAATTTGAATTTCTTGCAATGAGGGGATATAATTTTGTTTTGGCCGCTATAAATTTTTGTTTGATATCTGTTATGTGTGGTTTCCATGTAAGTTTACTGTCTATAGTGACACCTAAGTATTTTGTTGTTTGGCTCCAGGGTATATTTTTGTTATATATTTTGAGGGGAAGGTAGTTTCCTCTAGAGCGAGTGAAAAGCATAGCAACACTTTTTTCGGGGTTGATTTTGATCTTCCAAGTGTCAAACCATTTTTCTAATTTTTTGATATGCGCAGTTAAATTGTTGTGCACTTTTACAAAGCTTTTGTTAGAGCTAATAATTGCTGTATCATCAGCAAATAGACAAGTTGATGTGCAGGGGTGGGTAGGAATGTCGTTGATATAAATCAGGAATAGAAAGGGCCCGAGGAGGGATCCTTGCGGGACACCAGATTTGATGGGGTGTTCTTTGGAGAGGGAGTTTTCAACTCTGACTTGGAATGTTCTATTTTTAATGTAACTATTAATTAGTTTGACAAGTGCCTGAGGGAAGTTATATTTTATTAATTTAAGTATTAGCCCGTCAAACCAGACCTTGTCAAACGCTTTAGCAATATCGAGAAAGAGTGCTGCTGTGTATGATTTTTGACTAATTGTTTGGGAGGCTTGCTCTGCTAATCTTAGTAGTTGATGTGATGTTGACATTTTCCTTCTAAAGCCCATTTGTTGGGGGATTATAATTTTGTGGTTTTTTTCGTGCTCTTCAAGTCTTCCTAAAATGACCTTTTCAGCAATTTTTCCAATGGTTGGGAGCAGGGAGATCGGTCTATAATTTGCTGGGTGATGTGGGTTTTTTCCTGGTTTTTGAATGGGGACAATAATTGCCTTTTTCCATGCATTGGGAAAGTGACTTTGTTTTAAAATTTCGTTGATTATATCAGTGATTTCAAGGATAATAGTTATTGGGAGCTTTTTAATGATAAGATTGGTTATTCCATCGTAACCGGGGCTTTTTTTGAGCTTAAGTTTTTTAATAATTTCGACAATTTCTGACGGTTTGACGTCCGAGTGGGCGGGGCTTTGAGGGATACTCAGGTAGTGATTGATTAGGGGGGTGATGTCTGGATGGGTGGTGGGGGTGGGTTGTTTGGAGCAAGTTGTTTTTCAAAGGTTGTTGCCAGGGTTTCAGCTTTTTCTATATCGGTGTAAGCAATTTTATTTTCTCCAATAAGGTGTTTAATTGAATTTTTGGGGGACTTGATGTTCTTCGTTGTTTTCCAGATTGAGTTGTCTGATGGATCAAGGCTTTGGAGATAGCTGGCCCATGTTTTGTTATTATGCTCGTAAATTTTTCTTGAGATTTGTTCTTTTAGTGCATTAATTTTTCTTTTGACCGCCGGGTCTTTTGAGTTGTTGTAAATTTTCCTAAGTCTGTTTCGCTCTTTGATTTGGTTTCTAATGTGTGGGGGGAGGGGTGCTGAAGGGCTATTCGGTATCGGCAGAGAGCTACTGTTAATGGCTTCGGAAATGGCGTTATTAATGCTGAGTAGCTTGTTGTCAATGTTCGTTTCAATTGGGTTGTAAATTCTTGTATTCTTGTTGATTTTTGTAAGAAAGGTTTTCCAATTAATTATTTTGGTTGCATTGGGAGCCTGGGTTTCCATATTAATTTGAAAGGATGCAATTATTGGGTAGTGATCTGAGGGGAGTTCTTCAATCGTGTTTACATTGATTGGCGGGAGTACGTTTCGGGAGATGAAGAAGTCAATAATTGACCCATGTTTTTGGCCATAGCGAGTGGGGCGATCGGGCTTGTGAATACTGAGGTTTGCATTCAGGCTAAAGTTATGTAGAATAATTCCTTTTTGATTATTGTATGGACAGTTCCAGGATTGATGTTTTGCGTTGAAGTCTCCCGCTATAATATTTCTGCTGGCTGCGGCTAGGATGTTCTCAATATCAGTAGTGAAGAGGGGGAAGACATTGGGTGGTGTGTAGTAAGAAGTTATTGCAACATCTTGCTTTGTGTTTGGGTTGATAATTACGGTAGTTGCATCACTATAGAGGAGGGTGGGGTTAGGTGTCAGTGCGTGTGGGATTGATAATTTAATTGCGATGGCTGTTCCACCTCTGATTCTTGCGCTGGGGCGATTATGTCTATAAATTTTGTAATTGGGAATTTTTAATGGTTGTGTGGCTGATAGGTGTGTTTCCTGGAGGAGAATTATATCTGGTGCTTGGTTATTAATAAATTGCCTAAATTCTGTAATTTTTCCCCTAATTCCATTGGCGTTCCATGACATAATTTTTAAATTATTAATTTTGTGGGGCATTATTTTTCGTTGGTGCGCTTGAGCCTATGGCCTGTAGGAATGTATGCAGTTTATCGATTGGGTTTTCCTGCGATTGAAGTAAAGTTAGTGAGTTCAATAACATTGGAAAAGCTTCAAATATTTTATTTATTTCAGAAGCTAGCAATAGGATGTTATGGAAGTTGTTGGGGAGGGGGGAAAGCTTGGAGGTTGAGTATCGATTATTTGTTGTGTATTGGGTTGTTGCGAGTTATTAATTAGATTTGAGGCAGTTGCTCCTGCGTAAGATAGGTTTGGTTTAATGGTTTGAGCATTTGCAGAGAAAGTTCTATTTTGGGCTATTTTTTGCTTCTTCATGGGGTTTTTGGGCAGTTCGCATATGAAGCAGTATGCTCACCACCACAGTTGCAGCAGCGGGGTTTTTCTATAAAATCATGTGGACAGTCCTTAGTAGCGTGTTGCTTCCCACATTTCACGCAGTTCGGCTTTAGGTGACAGACTGAAGAACTGTGGCCATAACTTTGGCAGTTCCAACATTGCAGCGGCGTTCTATTTTCATATCTTTCAATTTTGACGACTAGTTGTCGCAGATATTTAATATCGTATATTTTTTCGTATCCATGGGATTTTTTTAATGCTACTAGGAAGCAAGGGATTGGTTCCTTTTTTCTATGTCTTTTCATGACCGCTACGCTTTCTACATCGAACCCTAAATCAGCTAATTCCTCTGCGATTTCTTCGGCATCGGTATTTGGGGGTATTCCTTTAACCACTACTTTCAGCGGTCTGTCTTTTTTATTTGGGATGATTAGGCATTCAATATCATTTTCATTTAAATATTTTGTAAGATGCCTGTGTGCTTCGGGAGTGGAGGGGAACATTTTTAGGTATTCTCCGTTTAGTTTGGTATTAAGTTTGCTGTCTATGTTATTTTTTATAAGCTTGATTAGTTCGGTATAATTTGATGTAAATTTTACAAAGACTGGGGGGGGTGGTGGAATGCGAGGAGATTGCACCGTTGGGAGGTCTTCTGAATTTTCATTATTGATATTGGGTGCTTCCGCGTTGCTTTGTAGATTATTGAATGAGTTATTTGTGTTTACTATTTCAGAAGGGGGGATGGGGGAGCTTGAGATGGCCACCTTTTTTGGATGTGTAAATCCATCTGCATCAGTTATATTTCTTTTGCGTCTCTTATCAGGGGTAGTCATTTCATTGTTAACATTATTTTCATTAGATTGGTTAGTGCTGGGGAGCAGTTGGGCAGAATTATTGCACACATTATTCTCTGGGCCAGATACACATACATTATTAGAAATAATTTCATAATTTTTGAGGCAAGTAACATTTTGTAATGGAGGGTTATGAAATACATTTTCAGGCATAGAATTTCCAGTATTATTATTAAGCATTGTAAGATTATTTACTTCTGGATTAACATATATTACATTTGAGTTACTATCGTTAACATTATTATCATTCATTATAACATAAGAGTTAGCAATATTTTTAACATTTGTACTATTAAAATTTTCAGCATTATTATTCATTAAGGCATGATGATTAGCATTATTATTTACATTATGTACATTGGGTGATTTAATAATATTAGTATTCTCAGTATTTACATTTGGGTTAGTATAAACAGTATCATAATTTTTAATTATAGAAACATTACTCCTGGTGCTCAGACCTCTGCTGCCTGACGACTGGGCCAAATTTTTGGTTGTGTTTAGTTTGTTAGATTTTTTAATCACACTAGTTTTTTTCTTAGTAATTTTTTTAGTCGTTTTGGAGCAGCTAGGAGTCTGGTCACCATGAGTGACACATTTTGGAACTATGCAGGGACCAACAAAACTGTACTTACCCCATAGTATCTGATTTAACTTGAAGTCATTGTTGTATTCGTCGAAATATGTTTGCCAATTTCTATCGTTGGCATAGTCCTGTTTGGTGCTTTCGATGAACTGTAGTTTTGCTTTGGTGAGACTTATATTCACATCGAGTAGATCTACTTGGTTTTTTAATTCCTTAATTAATTCACACTTGTCGTATCTGGACATGCTGCCCTTTTCAAATTTATTGATTTTATTTAGAATTTCCATCACTGCAGGATAGACCACTAGTTTATCCAATAATTCATTTGATTTGTCGTTAGTAGAACACATTGAGCTTGCATCAGAGTTGACGCTTTCAGCGTCTGATACACCATAACTAACTTCCATCGTGAGCGGCTCTTTGGATGGAGATTCAGTAGGGTGCTCGTATCCAGATGGGTTTACACATCCGAGCACCCCACTTGTTGTAGGATCGATATTTGGAATGTTGCACTTATCTTGTAAGTTGGATTGCGAATCAGAAGCAGTGTTGGCACTGGCACTTGTGTCACACATTTTGCGTTCACTTTCGAAAAACACACAATCACTTACACTAGTATCCGCAGGAACGGTGGTATATGCACTTTCTTTGCACACTTGTAATTCACTTTGGTAATGCACAAAATCACTCGCACTTGGGGGAGTAACACACTCGTTTGTAGTACTATCATACACACTTGGAATGGGATCACATGTACTTGTAGCAGGATCGCTCACACTTGAGAATAGTCCACTCAAATTCGGATAATAGTCACCCGTTTGTGGGGAAAAATTACTAACGGCTTTGTGGCCCTGAAAAGGGCCTTTATCGGAAAGGCCGCAACGCGATTTTGAAGCTAGCGCTTCCTCAGGAACATTTTCCCCACTCGGGGAGCAGGGACGTTCTTCGCCCTCGGCGGGCATTCACTACACCGCCGGCAGGGTTTAGGTTTTCTCTTCGACAAACTGGTTTACGGAGCTAACTCTAGGTGCGTCTTACCTCCTCGGCGTCCAGAACCGGTCTCCTTCAGACAGAAATGATCGTTGTCTATCAACTATTTTACTTCATTTTTATTCTCTTAGGTTTAGGAATTTTTACTACTCTCATTTCCTTACCTCTCGGTCTGACAGGAACGGCCAATAGCTTTCCGAGGATTACACCGAACCCTTAACTCCTCTCTCTCTGCCAGATGCCCCGCCTCCCTAGTTCATTGCTTACTGTGATTGCCTATTTAGCTCTATTTCAAATGGAAAAGTAAAATGACATCACATCATCCATTCACTGCTTCGCCTTGGTTGGGGAAAGACGTTTCTTACATTCGTCCTGAAACAACTAATACAAAGCTGCTTTTGAGATAATCTTGAGTTATCTCATTTCTTTTCCTCTGGAAAAGTATTTTCAAAACATATTTCAAACACAGGAGACAGTCAACCCTGCTGGTACGCTCTTTTCAGAGCGTGTTGTAGGACCGAGGGTCTTGGCTGCCTCGCCCAGCTGCACAATTCTGGGCAACATGGATAGGCCAAACGCAAACAACACAGACAAAGAACAACATATTAACATGAAGACAACTGGTTTGGAAATGGAAATTGGAACTACAGAAGAAATGGATACCAGAACTACATGCAATAATCCAGGCACAGAGTCACAGCAGAATGATTTCCCTTCTGGAGAAAACATTTCTACTAGAAAATGTCTCGCAAAATCCTTTATCATGAACTTTAAAAATAAAATCGAGGAATTAGGAAATATGATGAAAGACCTGCAAAATACCACTGAATTCGATGAAGATGAACGTAATGAACTTTCTTCCATCTTTATGGCCTTCGCTAACCAATTCAAAAACCCAAATATCTCAAAAAATTCGAAGAAAAAGCAAAAAATATCGAAAGAAATAAAACAATTAAATCCTTTGTCTCCAAAAATTGACTCTTTTGCACTCCCATTCGAATCGATAGATGGCGCCACGACAAAGACCTCAAATCCCTTTGTTATACTGCAAAATGAAGTATATCTTGATTCTCCTGCAGAAAACCATCCTAAAAACAAAGGAAAACGTCTTCTCAATGATGGAACTAATGGAAAAAACAACTCAGAACATATAAATAAGCCTAATAAAGTACAAATCATAGAAAAAAAAACAAAGTTACCACCCCATTAAGCCCCGCCCACATCCAGACTGAAAATAATGAAAACGTAACTACCAACCACGCCTGTTCTAAAAGCAACACTGAAATACATATGGAACAAAATACTACCAAAGAAAAAGAAACGCCCTCCTCCAAAGAAACGCGCACCCTCAAAGAAACTTCTAATATGCAACCTATTATTCAAGAAATTTGCGAAAAATTTAAAAATAATTCAATCAACAATATGGAAATTGAAAATCCTGAATTAAACTCAAATGAAGAAGATAATATGAATAATTTTCAATTAGCATCATTACAAAAATCCAGAATACCTCCAATCATAGTTAAAGACACAAAATTCAACTGGAAACAATTGAAAAAATTAATTGATGATTTAAAAATTACTGGATATACTGGTAAACTATCAGGTGATACTATCAATATTAAAGTACCAGACTCTCAAGCCCATAGAACCATTACTGCCAAATTTGATGAACTCAAAATCAATTTTCATACCTTTATTTTACCATCAGATAAAAACATCAAAGTTGTTGCTCGTAGTCTTCCTGAAGACACAGAAATTTCTGATATTATTGAAGATCTCCAACAAGATGGATACACTGTTTTAAATGTAACACAATTCACCAAAAAATATGATGGCATTCTACATAAACTACCAATGTTCCTAATTACTTTACCACCCACTAAACATTCAAAAACTATATATGATCGTAAATATATACAAAACATGACAGTGAAGATTGAAGCTTACAGAGGTAAACGTGGCGTTACACAATGCTACAGATGTCAAAACTTTCATCACGTACAATCATCATGTAGACATACCCCAAAATGTTTAAAATGCGCTGGAGAACATTTAAGCTATCAATGTCAAAAATCCAAAGAACTTCCTGCTACATGTGCCAACTGCGGAGGTGAACACCCTTCAAATCACAGAGGATGCCCTAAATATCCAAAATTAGAAACCAAAAATTATATTGAAACAAACTCATCAAATAACAAAATTTACCAACATAGAACCTTCATAGGCAAAAGCTATGCTGCTGCTGTTAGAAATGAAGAAATCATGAAAGCCACAGAAGAAACAAAAAGTACCATCAATGAAGCTCAACAAATTGCCAATGAACTTAAAAACCTTGTTGACTTCATAAAATCATCTGGTATAATCGAAGCCGTTAAAACAATTACCTATGCAGCCAGCCAAAAACAAAAAGAAAATAATGACCAACAACAATAATAGCTTTTCTCCATTCACCATTGCAGTATGGAATGCTGATGGCCTTACACAGAAAGCTACTGAACTCAAAGATTTCATCACAGAACAAAATATAGACATCTGTCTTATCACTGAAACTCATTTCAATGGTCAAAACTCATTCAAAATTTCTAACTACAATACCTTTTTATGCAATAGACTTAACTACAGAGGAGGTGGTGTTGCCATTGTTGCCAAAAGATCACTTGGAGCAGTCGAATACAATAAGAACAATACTGAAGGTTTCGAAGAAGTTTCCATCATCATAAAAACTCAAAATTATTCATCATTAAAAATTACTGCCTTATATAATCCACCGCAAAATAAATTAAATTTTAATAACATCAAAAACCTGTTTCCTGATAACATTCCAACAATAGTAGGAGGTGATTTCAACAGTAAAAACGTTAGCTGGGGATGCAGAATTGATAACAATAATGGAAAAGCTCTAATTCAAATTATAAATAAACTGCAACTCAAAGTAACTGCACCTACTCATCCAACCTACTACTCCCCGAATCACCGCCCTGATATTTTGGACTTTTTCATAAGCAACCCTCATATACCAATTGCTACTGATGTCATCAATGACCTCTCCTCCGATCATCTTCCTATCATTGCCATCATTGGAAATACCCCTACCGAAACCAATACTAAAGTTAAATCTATAGACTGGAATCTCTATCATAATATTCTACTTCGAAATCAAGTCCCAAATCTCACAGCTAACACCACTGATGAAATTGATAATAACATTACTAAATTCAATGAAGATCTCCAGGATGCACTCACCAGAGCAACTTCCTATAAAGACCCCATTCCAAACTACCACATCCTCCCAAAAAACATTAAATTAATTATTAAACAAAGAAACTGGATTCGTAAAAAATGGCAAAAAACTTGCGACCCTACCTATAAAACCGAAATGAACTCATTAAATAAATTAATTAGAAGATTAAGCAAAGAACATCTAAACAACATATAGAATGAAAAAATTGAAAACCTTTGCACTGAAGACAATTCTCTATGGAAACTCTCTAAATCCCTCAAAAGTAACTTCAACATCAATAGGCCCCTCCATGGTAAACACGGACTTGTATTCACAACTGAAGCTAAAGCTGAAGTTTTTGCTGACACCCTAGAAGACCAATTTACCATCAACAAAATCGATACTCACGATTCTTCTGAAGAAAATATTAGAAGAACAGTCAGACAGTACATTAACAATATTGAAAATTCTCCTATTTCTCCCACAAATATCGATGAAATTCTCAAAATTATTGACAAATTAAAAAACAGGAAAGCTCCTGGCATGGACAATATCAATAACATTATGATCAAAAAACTACCTGACAACTATATACTGGAACTTAAAAACATCTACAACAGCTGCTTAACTCTTCTCTACTTCCCTCAACAATGGAAAATAGCCTCTATTATCCTCTTTCCTAAGCCTTTAAAAGATCCTACAATGCCACATCACTACAGACCTATTAGCCTTCTAAGCTCCATTAGCAAAATTTTTGAACGTATCATCTATAATAGACTTCAAGATCATCTCTCAAAACTTCCAATAGAACAATATGGATTTAGGAAAAATCTCGATACTACAAAGCAACTCATTCGCATCCTCGACTACATCGGCAGAGCCAAAAGAAACAAACTTGCTATAGCTTTCCTCATGCTAGACATCTCCAAGGCTTTTGACAAAGTTTGGCATACTGGCCTTCTTTACAAATTAATTAAAATGGATATACCATCTCATCTCATCAAAATTCTATACAACTACCTAAAAAATAGATCCTTTAAAGTTTATCACAATGGACATTACTCTTCAACAAGAACAATAGAAGCTGGTGTTCCACAGGGTAGCATCCTGGGGCCAATTCTTTATTTAATCTACACTTATGACTTTCCTATAGACCACACTGACTCTAATAGTTTAACGGCTTTTTATGCCGACGACACAGGCATCATTACTAAATCCTTAGATGTTAACTATGCTATTGCTAGACTACAAAATAAAATGGAAGATATTGAAAACTGGTGCCAAGAATGGAAGATTGCAATTAATGCCCAAAAATCTCAACTTCTCATCATAAAACATAAAAGAAAACAAAAAATTAACAATAACCTCATCCTGTTCGACACTGAAGTCCCAATAGTCAAAAAAGCTACTTACCTCGGCCTCATCATCAATAATAAACTCACCTGGGAACATCATGTAAACTACATAATTGCCAAAGCAAATTCTATCAGAAACAAGCTTAAACCTATAATTGGACCTAATTCTAATGCCAATATTAAAACTAAGAAGATCATTTATACCTCAATGATTAGACCTATCTTGACTTATGCTTCCCCTGCTTGGAACACCATATCACCATTAACTTTAAAGAAACTTACTACTTTTCAAAACAAGATACTAAGGAAAATAACTAACTCACCTTATTATATCAGAAATAAAACCATTCATCATGACCTGAACCTACAACCACTCAACCAGTACATTGCAACTCTAAATCATAAATTCTACAAAAAAGCCATCAACTGTACAGCGGCAAACTTCAATGATATTTTCAAATTTGAAAATTACATAGAAGATAAAAAATATAGACCAATAGCATCCTACTTTTGTAGTGATGCTATTCTTTCGAGGAAATAGTCCTCCTTTTCTTTCTCTCTCCCTCCTTCTTCAATCACAAGACAAATATAATTAATGGCCATCGGCACTACTGCATGATGAATGAGTAGAAACCTCCGGGTTGGCACTCAGATAACAACCTCAAGTTCAAGTTCAAAAGTAAAATGGGTTACGCCGTTATATGCTTTGGATTTCTGTCATGTTCATGTTCACTAAGAAATATTTAATTTCCAACCTTGAAAAATGGATAATTTCATGATGCGAAACATGTCTTAAGAAATTTGAATTGTATTTTTAGAGATGAATAAATACTGGGAATAAAGGCACTTCATATTGATTTTTTTTCATTATTTTGCAATATTTTTGTTTTTAATAAATTAATTAAGTAACAGACATGCGTGTACAGGAATGTGATAGAAACGCATCTCAGTATTCACGTTTGAATCTGTTAAAGAGTATTTTTTAAGGAATTTGCATATTTATCACATCAGCATCATGTAGAATTTTTAAAGCATTCAATAACGAAGCAGCTTTTATGTTTTCATTGTAAGATAAAATGTAAGAAAAAATGATTAGTAGGAGGAGTCATGAAGGACGGAAAGGGGAAGAGAAACCCCGCAAAGATAGAAGCAATGTCTGATTTGACGTGGGCCACAAGCTATCAGTTGAGAATAAAAATTTTGAAATTATAAGTTTGGGAAGTAAAAACCACTTTACAAGGGCAATTCAATAAATTTAAATTTCAAAACGGAAAATATAAGTATAAGAAAATTGTCTGGATTAAATATTTTTCTGAATTATATAATATTCTAATTAGTAATTCAGAACATGAGAAAATGCAAAATTTATTGTAAGTAATGACAGTGAAAATTCTAAATACAAATCTAATGAATTAAGTACGGATACAAAATACCAATATAAAATTGTATAATTTCAAAATCTTTAGTACAAACCATAAATATAAATGAAATATAAAGAAGATAGGTGCTAGGATACCGCCCTGGAAAGCTTCGGTCTCAATCGACCTTGTAGTTGAGGATATTTGGTTAACTCTGATGTAGATTTTCTTCTTCGTAAGAAATGTTTAATTAGCTTGATGTCTGTTCGATTGAAATAAGTTTTTATCAATTTCTAAATGAATCCACCATGACATAATCTATGAGAAGCTTTGTCGAAGTGTCAAGCATGACGTAAGCAGATTTTGTTCTGCTCAAAAGGCCTTATTCTATGAAATCCATTGTTTTTTACTTGTTAGGTGATGCTGAGTTTTTACGTTATCTATCCTGTTAATTTGGGAGATTTTCTAGCATTTGATTCTATTGTATTTGATTTATTCAAACATTTTTTTAAGGAGGGATGTAAACTGATAGTGGCTGTGCATAGCATGGTCATAACTTCGTTTAAGATTATGATAATTGCAGTTCATTTCCTGGAAGAAGGAAAACAGCTTAATATAAAGCATTCATTGAAAATGTTAGTTAGCTGTTGTATGATGTTGGAAGTTGTTTTATCATTTTACTATGGAAATATTTTTTCCCTGTTAATTTTTTTAATTAAAATTTCGATGATTTCTTGAACTTCTTCAATTGTTGTTGGTTGAATTTCGCTCTCACCTTTTGTGTGAACTTGAATTTTTTACTTTTTCGAATGACAATATTTTCAAAATCTGTATCTGTGCCTGTATAATTTACACTGAATGGTTTTGCCATGCTATCGGTGAAATCCTCAGTTTTTCCATTTTAGTTAATACCAAACCTCGTTTACCATGCATCCGTTTATTGGTTGAAATTTTTTTTTTTAATTTTAAATTTTTCCTAATTTTTTCTTTGAAAATTTCGCTAATTTCCTTAAGAAACTTGTAGCTGATCTCTCTGCGCATTTTAGTTTCTATATTTTCATTATAAGTTTGATTAATTTCTCCATTAAGTGATTGACTGCTATTTCTATATTCGGAGAGTTATTGATTTTTGGCAAGTACAGTTTCTTTCTAGTAACTGCATAGAATTGAAGGTAAAGAAGCATATTTACAAAGAGATTAACTCCGTCCCCTTACATTTGGTGTGAGTTTCGATAACCAGAAAAATATACACATGCTTAAATTTTTCAATTTTTCAACAAATACCTTAAATTTTTTAAGTTTATTCAAATGTCAATTCATATTCCAACATTAACACTTTATTATGTACATTTGTTAAATAAAAAATTTTAAACACCCATTACAACATTCTTCATAAAAATGTCTTAGGAAAACATTTTTCAAATTTTAGATTTGTGCAAAGTTACACTCATTTTTATTGGGAATTTTTAAAGGAACATTCCTAGCGAACAACTGTCGTAAAATTCCATGGACACGGGAAAAACTTTAATATGCATGGAAAACTTTGCATTAAGATATTTGTTAAAAAATTACAATTTAAGGCAAACAAAACATTTGTGTGACGTACATAAAACAATAAATTTATATTTAAATAGCATTATTCTACTTTTTATTGAAATTTTAATCAAAGTGTGTTTTATTGTTTGAACGGAAATCAAAAAGTTTATAAAAATACATTGAAGATCACATATTGCATTTTTTCCAAATTAATTTTCAAGTTATTTTTCATTTAACAATTTGTCAAATTTAATTAAAATGGTTTATGACGAGGCAAAATGTCATTTAGAGAATCTGTTGTGAATTCAAAGTCTGAATCTCTGGTTATTGCAAAATCGATTATATAGTCTTAGCAACTCGAAAACGTAGTAATCAGGTGCAATGATATATAATATAGCTTTTTGAATAAAGTTAATTAGACGGTTACCATTACTTTAAGTTTTGGGACAATAGCACTTTTGTATGTAAGTTGAATGTCTTAAGTTGTCTTAAGTTTATTTTAAATCGTAAGTTGAAGTACCATGAAAACGAGGTTGGTTCCTTTATTGCTAGAAACATTAGATCAAACTTTACTGAGATATTTTAACGTGTCCTTATAAAATTTCGAGCTTTGAAAACTGTCTCTGTTTCCTCTAAAGCAAATCTGCCAGCATATATAGCATATATAATATATAAATCGATTAAAACTAAAAGAATTTGAAATTCTTCGTTCCATCACATAATCCAATATAATGCCAAAGATCAGCTTCATACAATTAGAGGTTGATCTAGATGCCATTAATCAAAAGTTTCACTGATCTCCCACTCACACATTCTTCTAGAGAAAGGCAGATAAACTGTCTGCCATTATTTCGATCCGTTCTATGAGTACCAGTTGCTCTGGAAACAAAGTCATGGAATACGGAATAGAGGCGGGCTTCATTTGAAACAAATTTTTCAAGCTGCAAAAAAAAAAAAAAAAAAAAAAAAAAAAAAAAATTGCAAAAATAAATATAAATTTTAAAATAATTAACGGGATGTAATAAAAAAATTCATCCCGTGTTTTTTCTTTTCTCATGGAGACTATACTCAATGCTTCATTTTACCTCTCTTTTCCAATCTTGTCTGCAGCGGAAACGTTGAATGTGGAATCTAAACTGTACCACTTTCAGGAGGAGGAAAAAACCTTATCTACTCAATATTTGCACTCCAATCAGATCAATCAAATACAGTTTCAGAAGGAAAATCCAAGCTGGCATTTAACTGTGTATTATCTACATTTAGCTAACTAAATTCCAGTTCCATTCACGTTATTTAAATTCTAACAATATTTTGATTCATGCATTAAGTTGAGAGCAAATTTGTTCAAATGTCAATTAACGTTTCAAAAATAACACTTTATTATGTACATCTGTTAAATAAAAAAAGTTTAAACACCCATTACTACATTCTTCATAAAAATGTCTGAGCAAAACTTTTTAAGTTTTAGTTTTGTGCGAAGTTACACTCATTTTAATCGGGAACTTTTGAAGAAACATTCCTAGCTGTCAACTGTCGTAAAATTCCATGGACGCGGGAAGACGTTAATGCGCATTAAACATTTTGCATTCAGATACTATTTGTCAAAAAATAAAAATCTGATAAAAACAATACATTTGTGACGTACTTAAAAATGTAATTTCAAATTTAAATACCATTAAATTGAATACCATTAAAAAATTTTATAACATTCAAAATAAAAAATATATTATAATTTTTATATTGCAAAGAAAGCATATATAAATTTTAAATATTTACTACATTATTTTAAAATATCTGCAAATAAATACATTGTTGTGAACATAATAAAAAGTAATAGATTTTAAAGTTATTTTACATACAAAAGCTATTAAAAATATTATAGGAAAAACATATTAGCATCGTATGAATATGTGTCACATTTATATCTTTTGATATCACTACTCATACATTACCGTTTGAAGGTATACTATTGTTATGAAACATACCTAGACACAAATGAAATTGCCAATTAAATTTGTCTATTTGAAAAGAATCTAGCTGGTTTGTTTGTCGCACAACGGTCATTTTTAGCACACGAGGGCTAATTAGACGGGGAACTACGGTTTAAAGTGGATTCCGAAACACTACAAACATCCATGCCCAATGTAGGATTCGAACCCACTAACTGCTGAACCGAAGACAAGAGCGATTATCATTCGGTTGCCAGTTCGGCCATGATAATCTAGCACTTTACGAAAGTATCCAACCGAACTTATTTTTTAAATTATATATATTTATTAAAATTTTCAGAAAACTGGTTTTTGATTTTTTATGAATGTGTTGTTGCATACTTCTTATTGTAATTTTAACAGTTTGTATGAGCATGTGGTTTTAAAAACAACACGCCAGCATTTAGTCTTGTAGTATTGAAACTCCAAATTAAACTCGCTGATGACTAGAGTTGCATGCATTTTCAAATCGTTTTTTGGATACAAATGTCTATTTCGAGAATTCTTTCCAAACACCACAATGAAGACCGCATTTTGAGTTTTCGCAAAAATTGAACGGCGAAGAATTTCATGAGAATCCACCTCTTAATGACAGTATCTTCTCGACAACTTCTTTCTGAAATTTTATTCTTTATCAGTTTGTGAATTTGTAGTATTTCATTGCATCTCAAAGTTCTTGGATGAAATTAATTCCTGTGGGATGTTTGCCATATTGGACCTTTTCTCTAATGACTTACAATGATAAAGAGCTAAAAAATTGAAAATTTTATTTTAGCAAATTTCCAAGTAAAATTCCTAGGAATTTTAAACCATTGGAATTTAATCAGGAACTTTGAGGAATATTGGGAATTTTGAGGGAATAAATTCAAACAGTCACCTTCCGTGTATTGAATAGTCTTGATTTACACATATGTAAGAGAAATTAAGGAAATTGGGTATATTATTAAAGCTACAACCAATTTTTTTAGAAACATTTGAAGAACACATCATAACCAACAACTGTAGCATCTGTCATGTACATGAAAATAAAATTAATGCGCATGGAGAATTTTACATCCACATATTTATCAAACTTTTCTCTTGTTATTTTATTTTTGAACATTTTAAATAATAAAAAACTTCAAATGAAATAAAAAATGAATTACTGCGGAATTTTTTAAAACTTGTTAAGCGTAAAATCGTATCATTAAACTTTAAATTGTCAAAGAAAAGTAAAAAAATTGTTTATTTTTAAATTTATTAATAATAACAAAAAGTTTGAGTTAAAAGAAAACTGCAATAATAGATAAATTCTAAACTATTTCGAAATTAATTTCAGAATGCATCCTAATAATCCTATCAAATAAATAATCTATTATTAGAAAAGAAAAACCGAGATTTCTTTGTTGCATGTATATCAGCTTTCTTAATTTAAATTTTCTTCTAGCTGTGTGAATTGCATTTAAAACCAAGTGAAATTTTAAGAACGAGTTGAAGTTTTCAATGGGATAAATGGAAATGGAAGTGTCGTGAACTTAAAATATCCGAAATTACATTATATTTCTGTACCTTGTATCTTTATTTGATGTTGAAAATAATTAACAAATAAATATGTCATTAAGAGGATTCCTCTTTTCCATTTCAATTATACAAAATAGTTATCATCCATTATATGCTGTACATCTATTATACAAATGGAATATGTTTTGCTAATAAATTAATCATGTGTTTGCATTTAAAAGATTTTAAAGAAATATTTATAATTCATAATAGATTGTGCTGCTAATAAGTATTTTAGAATAAAACATAGCACCCGAATTTTAAAAAAAATGCACAGAAATTATTCATTATATATATATATATATATATATATATATATATATATATATATATATATATATATATATATATATATATATTTTTATATATATGTTGCATAAAAATAATTTTATTTTGATTTGGTATATTAATAATCATCACATATTTTTTAAAATATGAATTCCAATATTGAATAACATTTCATAGACTATCTTAATATGAGTAGAAAGTTTGTTATTCACAATTGTAAGTTATAGCTAAAACGGTTACTAGCTATACTTGAATAAATGTTTTCATATAACTGCTATTAATTTTTCAATATTCTTCGTGGAAATAGTATCAGAATCAAATTAAAAGTATAAAATTGATTGCTAGAACATTTAAACAACATAAAATCAGTTCCTTCGGAACATTTTATTCGTGAATGAATGCATTTGATTTCAGCCACTGCTTGGTGACATCACAAAAGAGTGTTCCAGCTTTCTTAGCTATAGAAGGTGATAGTCAGCCTCTGGATGCAACGTCACAGTCATTTGTTCACGTGGTAATCAGGCTTTCTACTATTAGAAGGTACTGATAGAGCCCAGAAAGTTGACTCCAGAAGTGAATTCAGACGCATGCGTACTAGAAAGCAGTAGTTGTATTCATTTGGTGGTATACAATAAGAATGTCGTTGTAGTTTAGTTTTAGCATCCCTATTATTTCTTAAGTGCCAGTCTAATATCGTTCAAAAGTGGTTTTATATATGCTGGGTTATGAATAGTCTGTTTTAATTTACATAGCAAATTACGAAATTATGCATTAATTAGTAATTTAAAATGAATTCCTATTTATATGTTTTTGTTTTTATATCCATGAACAAAAAATAATCCACTGTTTTACTAATACACAAAATTTTTATTCACGAACACGATGAATTAAATAATACTTTGTTACATTTATGAAAACATAACAATAACAAGTCGATACATCTGTTCAAACGGACAGAATATTTAAATGCACGGTATTATACATTTGATAAAGCTCCCATGGTTAACAAGAAGATACACATGCTAATTGCATAGACTTATTACACTGCTTTCATCGCCAATTCATTTAATATTAGCCTTAACTTACAACTGAATGGTATTTTGTAAAGATGGTCGTTATTTTAACTTGTTATATGGACGTTATTTAGTTTGTTATTTTACAACAGTTATTTGTTTGTAAACGTTATTAGAATAGTTGGATATTTAAAAAAAATAGCGTTATTCAATAACAGACCCTTAAATTACTCCGAGCTGCAATGATAAGGTGTCATACAATTTGGCGATTTATCGCTTTATATGGCGGAGTAATTTTAAATTAAAATTGTTGTCCACTGGAACATCAGTAACAGCACGTTGTCTGGAACAGTTGTGCGTAATGTAGGAATATTGTTCATTATTCAAAGAACTGTCTGTTATACAGAAACGAAATGTTGTTTCCTTTCTGCATAACAGAAAGTTCCTTATACTGCTCGTTATCGTTATTGAAGAATGGTTATTCAGTAACGATAAGAACACCTCGTTATTTTAAGAGCGTTTGTTATGTAATAACGAAATGTTATTTGATAACAGTTGATTTTCGTTATTTCAAGAACGTTATGTGTGTGTGTTGCTAGACAACATTTCGTTGCTTTGAAAGCAATATTTCATTCGTTGATTTAAGAAAGGAACAACTTGTTTCTTTCTTCGTTTTTGATGTTTTTCGTATTTTCTGTTCACGCTGCGTTAGCTAAAGATTCGGGATGGGAAAAATATTACAATATCTATTTTTAGAAGGAATACTCATCCCTTCTGATTTCTTTAAAGGAAGAAATTTCATGTGAAGGAAATATTATTCATAAATAAAAGTTATTTGATTTGAAAATGGTAATTTAGTTAGAATTAATCTGGAATTAAAATAATTCAATTTGACTTTTCTTATAATTATAGAAATTTTAAAGTGAATATAAATAATATTATTTGACTTGTTAAACATTAAATATTATTTTCGTCAAAAAAAGTCCTGCCTCTAAATGAATTATTATTATTAAAATAATCTAAAATTTAAAAAAAATTAATTTTTCTATAATTACAGAAATTTTAAGTGCAAACGAAATGGATAATTATTATGTGATTCTTCAAGCATTAAAAATTATTTTTGTCAAAAAAATCTTGAATAATGTATTGTTATTTTTGAAAATAATCTGTGGAATTAAAAATTTCAAATTTCCTATAATTATAGAAATTTTAAAAGCGTAAATAAAAATGTTTTACTTACCATAAGATTCCCTAATAATAAAATATTTTTGTCAAAGAAATCTTGATTAAATGAATTTTTCATTAAATGAATATTTTAAGGTTAATATACAAACAAATATGTAAATATTTGATTTGATATTTTATTTTACTTTTGACTGAATATGCTATTTCCACGAAAATTAAAAAGCAAAATCACGCATTTTAAGTATAATGTAATGCATCAATCAGTAATTTAAAATGAATTCCTGTTTATATATTTTTGTTTTGATATCCATGAACAAAAAATAATCCTCTGTTCTACCTAGAACTTTTATTCACGAACACGAAATGTGAATCAACTAATACTTTGTTACACTGATGAAAACATGACAATAACAATTCGATAGATCATTTCTAACAAAGACAGAAATATGTAAATGCACGCTGTTATACATTTAATAAAGCCCCCATGCTCAATAGAAAATACTTTTAATAAGAGCATACTTTTATCACATCACTTTCATTGCCAATTCCTTGAAACTTAGCGTTAAATAAATGACAATGGTATACTTTATCAACTATCCTAATAAAGACAGCTGACTCTTTGAGTAAAAACCTACTAAATAACTCTTTAAATAATTATTAATTTATATTTGAATATTTTTATATATTACATTTACTGGTAGCAATTCTTTGAATTTAACATTTTTTGTTCTATATTCGGGCTCAACCTTTTGAATGTGCGGAATAAGCTCGCAAAGAAAAAATAATAAAAATCCATTTTTTCTTCTTTCGTCTATATAAAATATATGAATCATTCCTTAAATTATGCAAAAAAATTCCTTCCAGATAAGTTTTCACAACGTTGCTAGTCTTGTGAAAATGACAACAATATGTCACGCCCCTTTTTCTCATTTACTTGAAAATTGCAGGTTTGAAAAAGTTCTAATTACCAAGGAAATATAGGTATCAGTAAAAAGTCATACCTTCTAACATGAAATAAGGGTTAAATTAAATTGATTTTTACAATTTAAAGTTACAAAAATAAAATATTTATTTTGTAAACAAACAACCACAACCATCCATCTCTCATATAATTCAAAATTCCTATTCGTCTAAACTGAGCATTATGGTCACACAGCTTGCCAAGCGAAAAAATCTCCAAATATGGCAAAATTTGGTAATTTTTTTCCTTTGCCAATTTTTTTACCGAAATTACTCGACGAACGCTATTAATTGCCAAGTATAGCGAAGAAATGTCACACCTCCTCACATGGGGGGAAACGCTTGCACACAATTTGACTTTCGCCATTTTCATTTTTGTTTTTAACTTAGAGCTGTAAATCTTTGCATTTCTCTTTATATTTTGGATTTCGCTTTTAATGAAATGCGACAGAAATTGAAACTGTCTTCTTCATTTTTAATTGAGCTCACCTGAATATTATTATACTATATAAAGTAACGAGACAAATTTGGCTTGGATGATAAAGATGAGAAAAAAGTTATTTTGGGTATGAATGTTAGGGCTTGATAGAGTGGATGTTATTGACAAATGTAAATGGAGATGTTACGTGAAAGATGTTAAGAATAAGCATGAGGGGAAAAGAAGCGTTCGAAAGGGTTCCTGGTTTTCGCAGGGACGATTGCCTGTGAGTGTCATATTGCAAACGTGTTGTTGTTGTTGCTAATCCTAGAATGGCCTGTCAGTACCATCACACCAGCCTAATGAATCCAAAAATAGTTAGTCTCTCAAGCATCACCTCCGGTCTCAAATCCATGTCCCCTCTCTCACACCCAACGCACTGAAAAATATGCGATGGAAAGGCCTGAACCACTCGACATTTGGGACACAGAGGGTAGACCTTGATACCAGAGACGTGTCTCTGAGCCAGCAGGAGGCCACTTCGCAGTCATGTCAAAGCCTTTTATAAATTTTAAATTCTATTACATAACATGGAAAGAATACTACATAGATAGCTATTTTTAAAGATTAGCTAGCTAATGCAATTTCTCACCAAGTCTTTAAGACATGTATTACTAAATAAGATTTAGTAAGAGCATGCCTTTAACACTGGGAACATATGCAATATGTTCATTTAATTACAATTAAAAATGTACTAATTTCTTGAACAAAATAATTATAGGATAAATTAGTTAAAATTATTCTTGAGTAAATATAAAGTTAGAAAAACATAACTTGAATATATCAATAAAATAAAAACAAATATACAGAAAACAAATGAAAAAAAAATGTCTTGAATAAATAAAACTTCATATTTTCACTGAAATTATAAATAGAATCAAATATACTTACTTTAATAATGAACATGCCTGAAATTTCTTTAAAAAAAATAATCCAAATAAAAGTTTATTAACAAAGACCTCCAAGTGAAAAACCTAACTATTTTTTGTACTATTAAAACGAGCCTGGGGACATATAGATTTATCTGCCGGTTCCTTACTAACACAACTTAAAGGAAAAGAATTTTTAACCAATACTGCATCATATCTATTTTTTAAATCTTTAAAACCACTTTCTAAAACTGCTAGATGTTCATCTGTTCCTTTCATAATGCATTCCTGTTGCATGGCTAAATCTGATAATAATGATTTTTTTCTTTCTTCATTACGTTTTGTTTTTTTCATGATCTCTTCTGATAAAACAACATGTTCTACTTTTGATGTTTCATCAATCACAGATAAAGAATCTGAATCCATAACCACTGAAGGCAAAACTTTAGGATAAAGTAATAAAAACCAGGTTGCCAGATAGACAACAATTCAACAAAAAGATAAAATTCGCTGAAAAAAAGACCAAACTCGGAATTGGGCATCCTTGATAATATGGCATCTGTTGTTCATTACATGTATATAGGAGAATCACTATTTTTTCTGGGGATCCTTTATAATATGGCATCTGTTGTTCATTACACACGTATATAGGAGAATCACTATTTTTTCTACAATCTTCATAACTTACTATCGGAATTGGGAAGAATTTTACAATCGAATATACCTTGATTATTTAGCGATTTTTTTATTTTTTGACGCTAAGATACGACTAACAAGAATATTTAAAGAATTATTTCTGTGAATTAATCACAAATTTATTGTTTCTGTAAAACCGAGGGGTTTGCCGTTACGCACGTTTTTTAAATAATACTAACCAGTTAAATTGATTGAGAATTAATAAAAATAAATGCTTTGATAACATAAAATAGAAGAATACACTTTTAGAGCTCTATTTTACTACATGAAATCAAGTTGATCAAGAAAAATTTGTTTACAAATATTGTTCCGATGTTAGTTCCAGTTAAAATATGGGTTCAGAATATTCGTTTACATCTGATTAAAATGTAAATTGTTTGCATTTAAAAATGCATGATTTATCGCAGTCTTGCATTAATTAAATGATTTTTAAATAATGCTGCCTAGAAACTTTATATAAATGCATTTTAACAGTAACTGCATTTTATTTCTCAATCTTAAGTTATAATTGAAGAAAGAACCAGCTTAACTGGAACCGATAACTGTTTACAGATGTAAATAAACAAATAAATTATGCTGGAATTGTGTATTTAAAAACTGCTGCATTATCTTAATATTTTTGATTGAAACATTCTTTTATTTTCATAAAAGTATTTATAACACTTAAAAATACAAATTTAACAATGCTGATAATTTTGTTATATTATTTTTGCATATTCAACCTGGATGGACTAATGGTGAATAAATATTATCTGTACTAAGTCATAATATTTACATTTTTTTAAATCAACCAAAAGAAAAAACATTAAAACTATATTGCAAATAATAATACTAAGTAGGTATTTCTAATAAATCTAAATTTTTAAATATATATATTCATGCCCTTCACTTATAAGGTTAAAATTTAATACTTAGGTATGTAAAGTTTTTCAAAAACGAATTTATTTTTCATTTTAGTGTTAAACCTGGAAAGAATACTACATAGATAGCTATTTTAAAATGTATAGCTAGCTCATGCAATTTCTCACCAAGACATTACTAAATGAGATTCAGTAAAAGCATGCCTCTTTATCATTGGGAATACGCATCTGTTCATTTACAGTCATAATAAATATAAAAGTAGCAGTTCCTTAGCCTTGGATATTCAGTTTTTGTACTAACATTCAAACCAAGTTTCAGATGCATGTTAATACTGGTCTTATGAGAGTTTTATATAGGAATCGCGTTCTATTTCGAATTCTAAATATAAATTTTCGATTCTTTCATTATAATTACATACTATAGAAATATCAAAATTCTAATAACTAGAGACAATTTTTATTAATAAATCTCGATTTTTAATATCCTTGGTAGTGGCACCCACCTGAAAAAAATTATAGTATGGCACAATCTATCACTTACATGAAACATGCAATAAAACTTAATTAATGATGTATTTACTTATGTACACATACAGTAATATAAAAATTAGAGTTTATTACCACTCTGAATTTAATTTTAATAACAAACAAAATAATTCATCTAATTTTCACTGCTTTTGCAATCATTGCACCTAGTTGGAGAATAAACAATTTTAATCACTTCAAAGACATTTTTTATGCTTTCTCTGCCCTACATACTTTGTGAGGTATGAAACAAATTGACCAGCAACAGATCTTTTAATGGGTGACAAAACAAAAAGTAAAAATATAGCTTTAAAATATTATGGAATTGCTGAAGGAATACATTCTGACATAGTAATTATAGATTTGGCATATTGGCACCCACACTGACTCAGGGTGAAACCCATATCGGCAACTTTATTACAACCCTAAATGTCGAAAAGCTCGCGAAATCCATCATGTTACGTAAGCTAGAATTAAGTGGAAATTTTAAATAAAAAAATCTGTTAAAATTTTACAATGAGGCATTCCTAGATTCTTTAGCTATTTTTTAACACCAAAATGTGACTAACAAGATGGCCACAACAGAAAAGCTATACAAAGATAGGTTTGCCAGAAATTAAATTTTATCACCAAGATATATTTTTTGCCAAACCAAGAGGTATATGATTCTACACATCGCACATGTACCTAATCATGTTACATCATATAATTGCAAAAAACATTTTGATGTAGTAGGCTGTGAAAATCTTTTTGCACACAAGTTAAGGCATTTCATTTAAGTGAAGATAAAAGTATAGGGTAAACAAGAAAGTTCTTGCCATTTTAACAGTCATCGAATAAAGAAAGAATAAGCATGCAAATTAGTGTTTGATTTGTGTGAGACATCGGCCAGTTAAGAGTAGTGCTAAAGAGTAGAGAACTGTACACAGGGTAAAATGCGCCAAGCGTGTGATAAACTGGTTTAACGGTTCGGAGTTTTTTTCATGAAGAGATTTTCATTTTATGACTCAAGGTGATTGTATGACATGCGCAAAATTTGTTTTGTGTGCAACTGTTACCCTAATACAAACTTAAATCTATATATTCATTGCTTATAAGTTTTAGTCTAGTACAGTTTTATTTAATTTTTCTTATCCCCATATTTATCATTCATTTAAAATACTTGTGCATTACTTTTTCTGCTATGCCTTACCGGCATACTCCTATACCATTTATTACTAACACACTTAAAATTTTACTTTGCCGATCTTGCATTTCTATATTCATAATTGAATTATTAACTTACTATTTTTAAGCAAGCCTAATTATTGGCATGTTATTAGTTTCTTATTTATTAAAGGTTCTATTAATAGAACGAAATACTTTATAGGTATTTAAACTAATAGCTAGCATTTCTTTAACTGCATTAAAATTTAATATTTGCAGAAAAATCAATAATTAAAAATCATACAACATACGATAAAACCGATGTCAATTTTCGGTATAAAGATACAGGAGAAACACATTTAACATGTTATTAAGCATATAAATCATGTATAGCATAAAACTTTTTAATCGAAATAATAAAACACATAGAAAATTATATTAAAAGAATAATATAGAAAATTATTTTAAAAGTACAATATCTTATAATTATAAAAAGCACACACATGAACACTGAATAAATAACAAAATTGATGTCAATTTGCGATACAAAATAGGAGTTTAAAATAAGCATTGAATTATAATATAATACAACGTTATGCATACAATGGTTAGATACATACAAATAAATTTTAAGTTAACGCATACGGCGATACCAAACCAGTAAATCTTTGAAATGATCTTTGTTCGATTGTGTAAAAAAAAAAAACGCTTTTTAATTAAAAGAAAATTATGAAAATTATTAACATATTTTATAACTCAATAACTAGCACATATATTATCAAATAATTAACTTAAGAGCTGTAACTCTTGAATATAAAAAAATTCACATTATTTACACAAATGTTACTCACCGACGCTGACAGGCGAATGAATTAAAAAATGGCGGAAACAAATCTGAATTGAATACGCCTGCGCTGTATTTTAAACTAACGGGGTTAGCAAGAATGAATTCATTAGCCGAGGACTCGTTCTCTCGGAGAAAAGATACTTCCCTTATCCGCCAGATTATTTGTCATATTATGGTCACTTGAACTAAAAACTAGATCAACCGTCTACATTAGACAGTTGACTATATGAAACAACAATATCTTCAGATGTATTTGAAACATATTTTCATATATTTACATATATTTGAAAATTTTCATTTATTACATTTACTGGTAACAATGCTTTGCATTCACATTTTTGGTTCTTTATTCGGGCTCAACCTTTTGAATGTGCAAAATAAGCTCGCAAAAAAAAACTAATAAAAAACCATTTTTTCTTCTTTAGTCTATATGAAATATATGAGTCATTCCTTAAATTATGCAAAAAAATTGATTTTAGATGTTTTTTCACAAAATTGTTAGTGTTGAAAAAATAATAACAATGTGTCACGCCCCTTTTTCGCATCAACTCGAAAACTGCAGGTTTGAAAACCTTCTAATTACCAACGAAATATAGGTATCTGTGAAAAGACATACGCTTCCAACATGAAATAAGGGTTAAAATAAATTGATTTTTACAATTAAAAGTTACAAAAATAAAATATTTATTTTGTAAACAAACAACCACAACCATCCATGTCTCGTAATTCAAAATACCTATTCGTCTAAACTGAGCATTGCACAGCTTGCCAAGCGAAAAAAATCTCAACATTTGGCAAAATTTGGTAATTTTTTTCCCTTTGCCAATTTTTTTACCAAATTAACGAAAGCGATTAATTGCCAAGTATAGTGAAGAAATGTCACACCTCCTCACATGGGGTGAAACGCTTGCACACAATTTGAGTTTCGCCATTTTCATTTTTGTTTTAAATTGAGAGCTGTAAATCTTTGCATTTCTCTTTAGATTTTGGATTTCGCTTTCAATGAAATGCGACAGAAATTGAAACTGTCTTCTTCATTTTTATTTGAGCTCACCTGAATATTATTATACTCCATAAAGTGAGGAGACAAATTTCGTTTGAATGATAAAGATGAGAAAAAAGTTATTTTGGGTATGAATGTTAGGGTATAATAGAATGGATGTTATTGACAAATGTGAATGGAGATGTTACGTGAATGATGTTAAGAATAAGCATGAGGTGAAAAGAAGCGTTCGAAAGGTTCCTGGATTTCGCAGGGACGATTGCCTGTGAGTGTCATATTGCAAATGTAGTATATGTGGGTGAAAATGTACTCTAATAAAGTTTTATGTGATGAGTTGAAAGTATCATATCATGGGGTGGTTGATTGGAAAATATTTTGTCTTGGGGTGTGTGTAGATGTACCTTTGAAAACGAATGAAAAAATTGGAGGATCAGGCGTGATTGCGGAAACTGATGAAAGTAAATTTGGAAAGCGAAAGTTTAATAGAAGAAAGAAAGTTGATGGAAGGTGGGTGTTTGGAGGTGCTGAAAGAGAGTCTGGGAAATGTTTTATGACAATAGTTGAAAGCACAATAAAAGGAGTCTTGTTGCAAATTTAGAAAGAAAATGTTATGCTTGGAAGTGTAATTATCTCTGACTGCTGGAAAGCATAATATTGTTATCGAATGAAGTCTTTCAGCATATAAGAGTCAACCATAGTCTCCATTTCAAGGGTCCTGATTCAGGTGCTCATACCAACACCATCGAAGGGACGTGGAATACAATAAGAAAGAAGTCTGAATGTTACTCGGTCGAGGTAGTGGATTAGTTCGATTCCTACCTTGCTGAATATATGTGGCAAAAGAGGCACCCCGCATTTAGTGATGTATTTAAGATTTCATTGGTGATATTTGTAAACTATATCCACCTCAAAATCAAGATGTGACCGAAGAAAAATAAAGGTAAAATTTTATTCTAATTATTTTTAGCAGGCACATAATTCCTAGAAATGTATTTTAAGTATTCAAATATCCAATAATGAACAGAACTATAGAGTTGTTATGATTTTAATTTATTCCATATTTGTTTTTCTTTATTTAATAGTTATCGCAGAAGTTGCTCAATTTAAGTAATTGCATGAATTCAAATACATTAAAATCAAATTTTTAGAATAAATGTTCAATTTATTTATTTTTAAATAGATGTCATTAAATGTCATTTTAACTAAGACATTATTATTTATTTTTGCTATTTTCATTCCTTCAATTTTAATTCTGAATTATTTTTAAATGAAAACCCTTAAATTTCTATTCAACAGCAGAGCGAAATTTTCACTGATATAAATAAAAAGCTGTTTCTAGTTTTAATTTCTTGCTCGATAGAATAGATTTATCAATAAGCAATGGCTTTCCCACAAGATTTATATGGCGCAAATCCATTTGATAGTAAGAATTTTCCAGTTTGGCTACGACGAGTGGAAGTTGTTTTGTCTGCAAAAGAACTGGAAACATACTTAGTTAAGGAGCCCGATGTGAATAAGGAGGCAGATGTCGTCAATGGAAAAAAAGCATTTGCATTGCTCATATCACTCTTAAGTGATCAAGTGCTCGTATCAATGAGCGGAGAAAATACGGCGAAGGAATTATGGGAGAAACTTCATGCTGTTTATGAAAACAAAGGAGCGGTGAATCCAATATTAACGAGAAAACGTCTTGCTACACTTAAAAAAAACAGAGATGTTTCAATGCACCAGCATATAGATAAAGTATCAAAACTTGTTGGCGATTAACGAATGTCTGGAGCGGAGGTTAGTGATATTGATACTGTCGTTTATATTTTGATGTCTATCCCTCCAGAATTTGAAAATGTTAAGGTTGCATTAGATAGCTAACCGAATGAGAATTTATCGTCTGATTTTGTAACTCAGTGTTTGATAGACTCTGAAGCACTTTTGAATGATTCGAGAAAAAAGAAATATTCTTTTTATGAAACAAACTGTAGATTGTGCGGCTTTTTCTTTGAGAAAAGAACTGACATGTTTTCATTGTAAAAAGAAAGAACATACTGCTAAATTCTGTAAAAAGAAACCGCGTCTTAATTGTGGTGGTGTTGGTCATTTTAAAAAGGAATGTAAATTCAAATCTGAATCGAAGACTGATGAAAAATATTCTTCTGCTCTATCCTTTGCTGCTAGAAATTTGACTTTCAGAAGTCCTAAAAAGTTTATTATTGATTCCGGGACAACATCCCATATGTACTCTCAGAAAGACAGGTTTTCATTCATTAAATAGTCACTCAGTAAGTATTTGATGTGCATCCCGCTACACTACATTGGAAGTGTAAAAGGCATAACATCTAATGGAATTGACACAACTTTAGAAAATGTATTTTTTGTTCCTGAACTCAATGGAGAATTAGTTTCTGTAAAGAATATTCATTTAGTTAGATATAGTGTTATTTTTAGAAATAAAAAAATATTCATCGAAAATGAAAAAGAAAACATTTGTTTGGGCTATCGTGATGATATCGGACAATATATTTGTGACTTGGTTCAAAATTGTGAAATTTCCCTTACTGCGATGGAAAATGACTTGGATTTAAGGCACACACGACCTCGACATTCCTCAAATAAAGCCTTAAAAGAACTTGGATTACCTACCTTTGATAAATTTTGTGAAGTGTGTACGTTTTCCAAACAAAGTGCTTCTCCTATAGGAAAAGGTCCTATACGAATGGTATCCGAAACTATGGCATTGCTTCACACAGATGTTTCTAGCCCTATTGATGCGCCTATGGTACAGGTGAGCGTTATGTTATGACATTAATTGATGATTATTCACGGTTTATGGAAGTTGGTTTGATGAAGAGAAAAAGAGATGTTGTGAATGAATTAAGATGCTTTTTAAAAGCAAATCTTTCATTACGGAAAATTAGGTGTGACAGTGCAAAAGAATATGTTTGTGGTGAACTCATCAAATGTGCTACTAAATTTGGTGTTACTATAGATCCAGTTCCTCCTTACACAGCACCTTTAAATGGAGTTGCTGAGCGTGCCAATCGCACATTGTTAAAAAAAAGGGCGAGCTTTAATATTTATCCAAAACTTAGCTAGATATTTTGGAGATTTTTAATTTTAATTTCTGCATACCTAAGAAACAGAACTCCAAGTAGTTCCATAGAAAACTGTACTCCTTATAAATTAAAATATGGTAAAGATCCCGATCTTCAAAACATTCCAGTATTTTGATGCGATGCATACATGTTGGTTCCTCCCAAAGACAAAAGAAACCACCAGTTAAATATCCTGAACCAGAAATTTATGAGGCATTGGTAATTTTTGAAGATTCATTGTCTTCACTGCCAGAGGAAGAAAGGAATCTTTGGATGAAAGCAATGGATGAAAAAATGCAGTCCATGGAAAATAACAAAGTTTGGTGTCTTGAAGAATAACCACATTGGATGCGTGCAATTTCATGCAAATGGGTTCTACGAGCAAAACAGATATGGAAAATATAATGCTCGACTTGTTGCTCGTGGTTTTATGCAAAGAGAAGGAGTGGATTATGATAAAATATTTTCACCAGTTATCAGTATTCCTGCATTACGTATAGTGTTTACTTTTATTCTTCAAGAATATTTAAAAGTTTATTCACTGGATGTTAAAACTGCATTTCTCAATGGTGGATTAAAAGAAATTATTTACATGGATCAACCTGAAGGATATGATGATAATAGTAGCAGGAAGTGCCGGTTAAAGAAAAGCTTATACGGACTTAAGCAGTCACCTCGTCAATGGTATGTAAAATTTTTAAATTTCATTCTGAAATTAAACTTTAAGCCATTAAATAGTGAACAATGCATTTTTATTCGTCAGTCAAAAGGTGAAAGATTTTTTATGGCACTTTATGTGGACGATTTATTAATTGCGGGTACTGATGATAGTTAAATCAAAATTATAATTGGATTATTATCAAAAGAATTTGGAATGTCTAAATCTGGAACAGTTTCTGAATTTTTAGGAATTAAATTTACATTTACACATGATGGACTGTATTTAGATCTATAAACATACATTTTGAATTTATTAAACAGATTTAAAATGTTTGATGCTAAAATAGTCGCTACTCCTATGGAAGTAGGAGTAACAGCTGCTGATTTTGAGAAATGAAGAACTTTAATTAGAACTTTAATTTATTTGGCATATACATCTCGTCCTGATATTCTTTATGCTGTAAACTGTTTGAGCCAACTTCAAGAATACCCTACTGATAGTGTTTGGAGTGCATTGAAAAGAATTTCGAGATATCTGAAAGGTACTTCAACTCTAAAACTGGAATATAAAAAGTGTGTGGATAAAATTTCATGCTTAAATGTCTGTGCAGATGCTATCTGGCGTGCAAACCCAAATGACATAAAATCCATCTCTGCGAACATAATTATGTTTAATAATTGTCCAATATCTTGGTCTCGCCGAAAACAAAATTGTATTGCTTTATCTTCCACAGAAGCAGAAATTATTGCCCTAAGTAAAGCCATTCAAGATGCATTGTGGTTGAAAAACATTATTTTGGAATTAACTGATATTAAAGAAAATATGGTTTTTGAAGATAATCAATCTTGTATTAAATGTGTAACAAATGAAAACAACGAAGGTCGATTAAATCATATAGACATTAAATTAAAACTTATTCAACATTCCTTGAATTGTCATGATATTAGAGTTCACTATATTTCATCTAACCAACAAATTCCTGATGTTTACAAAATATTTATCTAAGTTTTAATTACACGAACTTTTACCATTATATGGATTAAAATTGTATTAGATTGTATCATGTTAATGTAAATATTGGATGCCCTGACCGTTTCTAATTTCTCTATGTATACTTATTTTTCATTGATTTATATGACTTACTTTGCGATTAACGGCGAGTGTTGTAAATAATATTATACAGGTAATCGCAAAGAAACCCAAAGTCAGTCTCTTTTCGTCTGTAAAGTTATAGTCTTCTAAGACGTCCGTAAATTCTATACCAATCATCTACAGCGCTGCTTTCTGATTGGTGGTTGTATTCAAGCTGTCCAAAGTCTATAAATATACCATGTTCTGTTCCCTTTGTTTAGTATATGAAAAATGATCATTTCTGTCTGAAAGGAGACCGGTTCTGGCCGCTGAGGAGGTAAGACGTACCTAGATTTAGCTCCGCAAACCAGTTTGACGAAGAGAAAACTTAAACTCTGCCGGCGGTGTAGTGAATGCCTGCCGAGGGCGAAGAACGTTCCTGCTCCCCGAGTGGGGAAAGTGTTCCAGTGGAAGCGCTAGCTTCGAAATCGCGTAACGGCCTTTCCGAAAAAGGCCCTTTTCAGGGCCATCAAGCTGTTAGTGATTTTTCCCCACAAACGGGTGATTATTATCCAAATTCGAGTGGACTATTTTCAAGTGTGAGTGATCCTGCTACAAGTGCGTGTGACCCCTTTCCAAGTGTGTATGATAATACTATAAACGAGTGTGTTCCTTCTCCAAGTGCGAGTGATTTTGTGCATTACTAAAGTGAATTACAAGTGTGCAAAGAAAGTGTATGTGCCACCATTACTGCTAATACTAGTGTGTGTGATTCTGTGTATTTTGAAAGTGATCGCAAAGTGTGTGACATAAGTGCCAGTGCCAACACTGCTTCTAATTCGCAATCCAACTTACAAGATAAGTGCAATATTCCGAATATTGATCCTACAACAAGTGGGGTGCTTGGATGTGTAAACCCATCTGGATACGAGCACCCTACTGAATCTTCATTCAAAGTGCCACTCACTATGGAAGTGAGTTATGGTGCATCAGACGCGGAAAGCGTCAACTCTGATGCAAGCTCTATGTGTTCTATTAGCGACAAATCTAATGACTTATTGGATAAACTCGATGTCTATCCTGAAGTGCAGGAAGTTCTAAATAAAATTGATAAATTCGAAAAGGGCAGCATGTCCAGATTTGATAAATGTGATTTGATTAAGGAATTAAAAAACCAAGCAGATTTACTCGATGTAAATATAGGTCTCACCAAAGCAAAACTACAGTTCATCGAAAGCACCAAACAGGACTATGCCAACGATAGAAATTGGCAAACATATTTCGACGAATACAACAATGACTTCAAGTTAAATCAGATACTATGGGGTAAGTACAGTTTTGTTGGTCCCTGCATAGTTCCAAAATGTGTCACTCATGGTGACCAGACTCCTAGCTGCTCCAAAACGACCAAAAAAATTACAAAGAAAAAAACTAGTGTTATTAAAAAATCTAACAAATTAAACACAACCAAAAATTTGGCCCAGTCGTCAGGCAGCAGAGGTCTGAGCACCAAGAGTAATGATTCTATAGTTAAAAATTATGATACTGTTTATACTAACCCAAATGTAAATATTGAGAATACTAATATTATTAATTCACCTAATGTATATAATGTAAATACTAATGCTAATAATCATGCCTTAATGAACAATAATGTTGAAAATTCTAATAGTACAAATGTTAAAAATATTGCTAACTCTCATGTTTTAATGAATGATAATAATGATAATGATAGTAACTCAAATGTATTATATGCTAATCCCAACGAAAATAATCTTACTATACTTAATAATAATACTGGAAATTTCATGTCTGAAAATGTATTTAATAACACCCCATTACAAAATGTTACTTGCTCCAATAATTATGATATTATTTCTAATAATGTATGTGTATCTGGCCCAGAGAATAATGCGTGCAATAGTTCCGCCCAACTGCTCCCTAGCACTGACAAAGTTAATGAAAATAATATTATCACTGAAACATCTCTCCCTGATAAGAGACGCAAAAGAAATATAACTGATGCAGATGGATTTACACATCCCAAAAAGGTAGCCATCTTAAGCTCCCCCATCCCCCCTTCTGAAATCGTAAATTCCAATAACTCATTCAATAATCTACAGAACAACGCGGACGCACCCAATATTAATAATGTAAACTCAGAAGACCCCTCAACGGTACAACCTTCTCGCATTCCACCCCCCCCCAGTCTTTGTAAAATATACATCTAACTATACTGAATTAATCAAACTTATAAAAAATAACCTTGACAGTAATCTTAATACTAAACTAAACGGAGAGTACTTAAAAATGTTCCCCTCTACCCCAGAAGCCCACAGGCTCCTTACAAAATATCTAAACGAAAATGAAATCGAATGCCTAATTATCCCAAACAAAAAAGATAGGCTGTTAAAAGTAGTGATTAAAGGAATACCCTCAAATACTGATGCCGAAGAAATTGCTGAGGAATTAGCTGAAATGGGTTTCGAGGTAGAAAGCGTAGCGGTAATGAAAAGACATAGGAAAAAAGAACCAATCCCCTGCTTTCTAGTAGCAATAAGAAAATCTCAAGAATATGAAAAAATTTATGACATCAAATATTTGCGACAACTAGTCGTCAAAATCGAAAGGTACGGAAACAGAACACCACTACAATGTTGGAATTGCCAGAGTTATGGCCATAGTTCTTCAGTCTGTCACCTAAAACCAAACTGCGTGAAATGTGGGAAGCAACACGCTACTAAAGACTGTCCACATGATTATATAGAAAAACCCCGCTGCTGCAACTGTGGTGGCGAACATACAGCTTCATGTGCAAACTGCCCGAAAAACCCTATGAAAAAACAAAAAATAGCCCAAAATAGAACTTTCTCTGCAAACGCGCAAACTATTAAACCCAATCTATCCTATGCAGGAGCAACTGCCTCAAACCTGACTCATAACTTGCAACCACCCACAACACAACAAATCTCAAATGTTCAGCCCCCAAGCTTCCCCCCCTCCCCCAATAACTTTCATAATATTCTATTACTAGCTTCCGAAATAAACAAAATATTTGAAGCATTCCCTATGCTACTGAACTCACTACTTTACTGCAATCACAGGATAACCCAATTGACAAACTGCACACATTCCTAAAGGCCGTAGGCTCAAATGCACCAACAAAAAACAATGCCCCACAAAATTAATAACTTAAAAATTATGTCGTGGAACGCAAACGGAATTAGGGGAAAAATTACTGAATTTAAGCAATTTATTAACAACCAAGCACCAGATGTAATTCTCCTCCAAGAAACGCACCTACTAGTCACACAACCATTAAAAATTCCTAATTACAAAATTTATAGGCACAATCGCCCCAGCGCGAGAATCAGAGGTGGAACATCCATCGCAGTTAAATTATCAATCCCACACGCACTGACACCTAACCCCACTCTCCTCTATAGCGATGCAACTACTGTTATCATAAATCCAAACACTAAGCATGATGTTGCAATAACATCTTATTATACACCACCCAATGTCTTCCCCCTCTTCACCATTGATATAGAAAACATACTAGCTGCAGCCAACAGAAATATTATAACGGGAGACTTTAATGCAAAGCACCAAACCTGGAACTGCCCACATAATAAAAAAAAGGTATTATTCTCCATAACTTCAGCTCAAATACAAACCTCAGCATTCACAAGCCAGATCGCGCCACCCGCTATGGCCAAAAATATGGGTCAATTATTGATTTCTTCATCTCCCGCAATGTACTCTCGCCAATTAATGTAAACACAATAGAAGAACTCCCCTCAGATCACTACCCAATAATAGCATCCTTCCAAATAAATACAGAAACCCAGGCTCCCACCGCAACCAAAATAATTAATTGGAAAACATTTCATACAAGTATCAACAAGAACACAAAGATCTACAACCCGAATGATAAAAACATTGACAACAAGTTGCTCAGCATTAATAATGCTATCTCTGAAGCCATCACTAGTAGCTCTCTACCTGTACCGAATAACCCCTCAGCACCCCTCCCCCCACACATTAGAAACCAAATTAAAGAACGAAACAGGCTAAGGAAAATACACAACAACTCAAAAGACCCGGCGGTCAAAAGAAAAATAAATGCACTTAAAGAACAAATTGCAAGAAAAATCTATGACCACAATAGCAAATCATGGGCCAGTTATCTACAAAGCCTTGACCCCTCAGACAATTCAATCTGGAAAGCAACTAAGAATATCAAGTCCCCCAAAAATCCAATTAAACATCTTATAGGAGAAAATAAAATCGCATACACCGATATAGAAAAAGCTGAAACCTTAGCAACAGCCTTTGAAAAACAACTTGCTCCAAACAACCCACCCCCCACCACCCATCCAGACATCAGCCCCCTAATCAATAATTACTCGAGTATCCTTCAAAGCCCCGCCCACTCGGACGTCAAACCATCAGAAATTGTTGAAATTATCAAAAAACTCAAGCTCAAAAAAAGCCCCGGTTATGACGGAATTACAAATCTCATTATAAAAAAGCTCCCAATAACCATCGTACTTGAAATCACTGATATAATCAACGAAATTTTAAAACAAAGCTACTTTCCCAATGCCTGGAAAAAGGCAATTATCGTCCCCATCCATAAACCAGGAAAAAACCCACATCACCCAGCAAATTATAGACCCATCTCCCTGCTCCCAACCATTGGAAAAATAGCTGAAAAGGTCATTCTAAATAGGCTTGAAGAGCACGAAAAAAACCTTAAAATTATAATCCCCCAACAAATGGGCTTTAGAAGGAAAATGTCCACATCACATCAACTACTAAGACTAGCAGAACAAGCCTCCCAAACAATTAGTCAAAAATCATACACAGCAGCACTCTTTCTTGATATTGCAAAAGCGTTTGACAAGGTCTGGTTTGACGGGCTAATACTTAAATTAATAAAATATAACTTCCCTCAGGCTCTTGTCAAACTAATTAATAGTAATATCAAAAATAGAACATTTTAAGTCAGAGTCGAAAACTCCCTCTCAAAAGAACACCCCATTAAATCTGGTGTCCCGCAAGGATCCCTCCTCGGGCCCTTCCTATTCCTGATCTATATCAACGACATTCCTACCCACCCCCGCACATCAACTTGTCTATTTGCTGATGATACAGCAATTATTAGCTCCAACAAAAACTTTGCAAAAGTGCACAATAATTTAACTGCGCATATCAAAAAATTGGAAAAATGGTTTGACACTTGGAAGATCAAAATCAATCCCGAAAAAAGTGTTGCTATGCTATTTACTCGCTCAAGAGCTAACTACCTTCCCCTCAAAATATATAACAAAAATATACCCTGGAGCCAAACAACAAAATACTTAGGTGTCAGAAGAGACAGCAAACTTACATGGAAACCCCACATAGCAGATATCAAACAAAAATTTATTGCCACCAAAACAAAATTATATCCCCTCATCGCAAGAAACTCAAATCTAACTATCAACAACAAACTGCTTATTTATAAAACCTTCCTGAGGCCTATCATCACATATGCATGTTATATTTGGGGAGGCACCGCCATCACCAACTTTAACCACCTGGAAACCCAGCAAAACAAAGTTTTAAGGCAAATTACCAACTCCCCCTATTACGTCAGAAACGAGATCATTAGAAAATCTCTCAAGATTACAACCTTAAAAAACTTTATTCAAAAACTCTCCTTCAAATTTTATGAAGAATTAAATACTTCACCCAACCCTCTAATTAACAATATGATTAAATACAACATCTATGATAAAGCGAATTTTAATCGACCGAAGGGAGTCCTAAGGCTCACCCCCTCCACCAATGGATAAATAAAAGCAAACAAGCGGAATTAGCGACACACATATTCTCTGGTCCAATTATAAACAAACTAATGAAAATTATGGAACTATGCAGGACTACAGAGACTGTACTTACAGATTGTCATAAATAATTTTGAAATTGTATATCTTTTTTCTTTTTTCCTATTTTTTACTAACCAAATGTATGTAAATATTTTGTTTTTTTACTAACCCATTTAGCCCAGATTGTAACCGGAAATTTTGTTTTTGTACTCTAATAAAGAAAAGGTAGAGCAATACAAATTGAAACAAAATAATATAGCATAATTTTCCATTGTTCAAGTCTCATCCAAACAAATCCCCATTAATTGAAGTGCAATAGGACAGCTTAGTGCTTTCCACTAACAGCAAATTATTTTTCCAGATGAATTTTTACATGATAATAACAACTTCTTCCCATGAGCACAAAAATTAAGTAATAGCTGCCCTTATGCCCCCCACAAATTATTAGATTTGAGTCAGCGGGCTTCAGCCTGGATACTCATACCCAAGTCTTGCCGACAAATAGGTATATGAAGAATTTCTATCTACGTAACTTGCTTCATTAAATATTCTTTTTGCAATTCATGGACTCATGTTCGTATAACGAATTTCAACAAGAATAATCTAACTTGAATTCTATGCATAATCTGACGTACTAGAAGCTAAAACTTGAAATTTTAAATTGAATTCGCTTAGTAAAATGTATTTTTAACGATTTGTCTATGAAATAGTATTGTCAAAAAACATGAGATATTTTGAATACGTTTTTGCTAAGCGTGCATACATCTGTCAATGTAAATAAAGATTTTAATTAGATAAGCTTAATTAAGGTAATACTTTCAAATGAGCAAGCATGATTCCTTTGAAATTATTACTAATAAAAATATTGTTAATATCCGTCACAAGAAATGAAGAAACAAATTAATTTGCTTGAATAGAGTAAATTATGGAAAAAAGTTATAACTTTCGAACAACTAAACCTGCAAATGAAATTCCTAATTTGTTACTTGGGTATAGAGTTAACAAACTTAGAAAAGGAATACTGTGTACATAAAATATTCTTAATTAGAAAAGAAATTGGCAACAAAATACGATTTCCCGATATATTCATTAAAACGCACAGAAATAGAAAGAATATTCAGTAAGCTATTTTTATTGAAACTAATGGCTGTGTATGAAAAGAGAAGTGGGAAAATATAAAAAAAGACCAGACACTTCTCATCAAAATAATTCGCAACTTAATTGAAAATTCGGGCTCTTTGTCAAGTTCCTAGTCGTTTATCGATATCCTGGAAATAAAATGATAAAGTTCAATACTTTTTTTATTTTATCGTCAGTGAGAATTTTTAATTATAGTATGATTATAAATAATTTCCTAAAATAATTCCATTTCACTCAAAATAAGAAAAAGCTATTATAACTAAATAGAAACAAAAGTAAATTATTCTCCAACTGTGGAGAATTTTTCACGGAGATTTACCACTGGATAAAATAATCCAAAATTTAGCATTGAATTGGAAAAGTATGAAAAGATTCATGTTTAAAGCAAGAATATTAGGCAACTAATATGTGAAGTTAATAATTTTCAAATAATTATAATTCAAATCCTAAATCTTCTGTAATTTTGATTTACTTCCAATTATTTCTTAGGGAACTAAATTTATCATGAAGATCTTTAAAATTTAAATGCGTATACACTTTCATTCTGTTTACCAAATGTTAGTATAAATAATTACAATTATGTTTTATTCTATGAATATCTAAAATATTTCTTCTTTACGTATCAAAATAAGCATTGACAGTTAACGTTCACAGATTTCTTTATAAAACTAATGAAATATTCTCTTACGAAATTCCCGATTTTTCCATAAAGTCTGTAATGACTCCCTTTTTGAAGACTCCATTTTAAAAATATATTCAGCATTTTCTTTTAATCATATGGTATGGCATTTCACTTCTATAATGATATCGCCATATTAAAAAATTATAATAGTTCAAATGAAATTAGAAAATGATTATTTAATAAAAATCTCATAAAAATCGAATACTTTCTAAAGTCCTGGAATTCTTAAGGTGAAATTTACTTAAAATATAATCAATATTTTTACCAGAGAAAAGTAAAAATTACCTCAATATATCGCAAAGAATAAAAAATGCTTAAAAGACATTTAAAAATAAGTAAAGGAGACTTCCGAATAGAATTATAAAAGCTGACATTACTGTGCATCCCAAATTTATTTCCAATAAGTACCATATGACTGGAAATCCAGAAAACATAATACCAAAACCTCTGCTCTACGCACTGCATACCATTGGTTGTAATAATTATAACAGGGTTACAGCTCCATCAAAATTATTCAACTATTGTGCGAAACACTCATACAATAACTGTGAACGGGAAAATTTGAGCTACATCTTAGAAGTTAAAGCGAATATGATATAGCAGTAGCTTCAGCCATATAAGTAGAAGAAATGTGGAGACCACACATATAAGTAATAAATATTTAATGCCCCATAGCTGACGTTATTTTAATGCTTATATAAATTTACAAATACTTTCATATTTATAAATTTAAAGTCGGAATCTTAATATTTAGTCGAAACTATTAATTATTAAATGAAATAAGATTACTTTATTATTTCTTATCAATGCAAATTAAAAAAAGGGCTTTTAATATACATAGGACAGCACTTCAAAAAATTTTATAAAAAACAAAAGATGTATAAAATTTAGGTGTGCAAGAAATCCATAATTTAATTAACATCAAATTTCAGCTTCCATGAATCTTCTGTATCAGCTGAGATGCTATTTCATTAATTTTTGATTAAGCAAAATTTACTGTCAGGTAACATTCATAACAGCGTTTTAGTAAATATTCTCCTTATCCGTGGTCGGGCACACTGACCACTAGATAAGTTGGGCGGCATTGTAAATAAATGTAAATTTTTTAATTGCTGATTTTGCAGTTTATTATTTTATCAAATACTTTGGAATATTTTTTCGTTGATTTCAGTAAATTGTTAAAATATTTTTGTAGAAATTCATTAAATAAAAGTTATTCTGGAATTAGGTAAATATTAAGAACTGTTTTTAAGACCCATATAAATTGAAAAGTACTATCAGGAAACAAGTTCGAATCAAAGTAATTCTGTCGATATTTATTAACTACTTTAATGTTATAGAAAGAAACTTTATTTGTCACGTACTTTCCAAATACTACAAGTAAATTTGAAAAAAAAATGAAATTGAAGAAAATTCCAGAAATATACTTAACTTAGGGCTTTGGACACGTCAGATTATCATTACATACTTTCTAATTCTTTTATCTTATAATTGTAAGGGATAGAGTAATGTAAATAATGAGGGAAATTCATTATACTTAATAAAATTATAGATTAATGTGACTTAAACATCAGGTTTCATAACAATTTATTAATTTACATAGAAATAAGTTAAAAGAAAAAATTAAACAAAATTTTTCTTATACACTTGAAAGGTCAAAGTTCTGCAAAGGTTATCAACTAGGTCTCGCCTTAACTATGTTAAAACTGTGATTATACAAAATTTTGCTCCTTGAAATTAAGAGAAATACAGTAAACTACATTTGAATAAAATTTCGGAAACGTATTTTAAATATTACAGCTTTGTTTTGAGTTTTGAACATATTTTAGGAGAAGGTTTGTATTCATGTAAAATGACTGCAAATTTTTATCTACTTAATGAAAGTAGTTTTTTTATAGTTTTAAAATACTTTTAGTTACTTTTCTAACGGAATAGATAATTTCCTATTTTCCAAAAACAGAAGGACTGAAATTAACATAAGGAAAATAAAAATTCGCATTTAAACATTTTAAATAAGAACGAAGTATGAATATTCCATATTATCAAGAAAATGGTACGACAACATTTCTTTTTTTATCAAATTTCGAATATTTTATTTTTTAAAAGAAAAGTTATTTAAAAATCAAAAATGTTGTCGACGATAAAGAGTTGCGTATTGAAATATTACTAATCTGATCTGGACATTAAAATTTGCCGTCTTCTTTAATTGCACCTAAATTTCGTAATATGATAATGTATTTATTCACATTCTATGTATACATATCAGTTTTTTTTTCCTGGTAGAGCCACCCAAGATGTAAAGTCCATGCTATGTTGTCAAGTTAAATTAAAGCAGGCACTTAGAGGATAAGCCAAACTTCAGCCCTCTTAGTTCCTCCGAGAACTGAAGTTGCTTCATGCCCTTACCATACATCAGTATTACTCTAAAATTGGCTGTTTTGACCCAAGGTAGAACTGTGTGTTTACAGTGGATCTCCTCGCATGCGAAAGTTTGCGGAAACGAAGTCACTGATCAGCTTGTCAGTGAAGATAGCAAACTCTCCACTCCTCTTCTGCCGAACTGAGCATTTCTGAAGTCCACTCCCTGTTTTTGACCAACGCAACACCACTTGGATGACTCCTTTTGTGCATGCCTGGTATGTTGCTGAGTCCCGAAGGGGATGTCGCTTAGGATGAGGTAGCGGCAACCACCTGTGATCGGGTTTCTGCAGAATAAGATTATTCATCTCTATGTCTGCATTGTAAACTAACAAATATTGCTGTGTTTTTAAACTTTATGAAATTTTTTGTCTTAAAAGTACTGTCCATCTTTTGAAGGAAGCAAAAATTACCGCTGACAATGTTGGAAAGTGATCCCAGGAAGTAAAATACTTCCAATGATGGAAGGTTGAATTCTAACAAAAGCAGTAAGTCAACGCACAATATTGCTTCATATACCGAACTTTGTTTCAAAGATGTTACAGTCCCGTTAAATCCTGTACCATTTGTGGATAAAGAACTGGTGTTTTTCACAACACTGTGACGTTGCATCTGGAGGCTTATGGTTAAACAGAGAGTGTTGGTACTGTATTGTTTACCATTTAACGGTGGTTCGTTTTAGAGATATTTTTCAAAATATTTTATTATATTTTTATCCTGTGTAATAATAAGGAACATGCCTTTTAAATGTTGCGTAACTGCCCGTAAAGGCAGTTACGATATTGGACCAGGTTTTTCGCCTTCGATTCTCACATGAAGAAGATTTAAACTCCGAGAGTAAATATGGCAGTAATCAAACACAATCCAGGGTAAGTACATGAATTTCATTTATTGTTTCATTTGCATGATTTTTATCTTGTTATTTCATTTTTGAACATTTTTAATAAGATTAATAATAATAAAAATCTTCAAATGAAATCAAAATTGAATTCCTATGTAATTTTTTTAAACTTGCTTAGCATAAAGTCATATCATTCAAATTTAAATTGTCATAGAAAAGTAAAATAATTATTAACTTTTTGATTTATTAATAATAATAAAATGTTTGAGTTAAAAAAAGAAAACTCTGTAATAATAGATAAACTCTAAGTTATTTCGAAATTATTTTCAGAATGGATTCCAATGATCATATCAAATAAATAATCTATTATTAGTAAAGAAAAACTGAGATTCCTTTGTCACATGTATATCAGCTTTATTAATTGAAATTTTACTTTTATGTGTGAACTGCATTTCAAACCAAGTGAAATTTTAAGAACAAGTTGAAGCTTTCATTGAGATAAATGGTAATAGAATAGTCATGATCCTAAATTATCTTAAATTACATCCTATTGCTGCACCTTGTATCTTTAATGGACGCTGAATCTTTAATTAACATATAAAGATACCATTAAGAGGATTCTTCAATTAAACCGCAAAGATGTGATAATACTCAATTGTGTGAAGAAATTGCTCAAAGTAAAAAAAGTGACTAGTAGAATACAAGTAAAAATACTATTTTTCAAATTTAGATGAAATGGAAAAATGCTTGAAAAATATAGATTTTCTGGATTTTTGGGCTACAGTCAAAAGAAAAAGCAATTTTATATTTTTAAATATTCGCTATAATCCACGTCCAAATTTGTGTATTTCTGTTGTAATTGATGAAAATCTGATTACAAATGGTTTCATTAATAATGTGCCAATAAAAGAGTAAGTAAATATTCATTATTATTTTAAATTAATAATATTATCGATATTAGTGATATACAACAAAATATTATAAGCAAATTAAATTAAATTAAAATTATAAAGATTATGAAACAGATTTGTATGATTTAATTGATAATATTTCAACTTGTTTGTCAGAAAATACTATGAATAAAATGCAGAGAGATGTTTTGTTATGAACAGATTTCTTTTTTAAAGGTTATATTACTTGTCATTTGTTCTAATTATAGAGCATATACATTTTTAGTAAATAGAATTCTGAATGAATCTGAAATTTACCTAACGTTTTTTGAAAAATAGGAATATACATATGCTCTTGAAGAGGTAAAATTCTTCATAGTCAAATCATGTATATAAATATATTTCTTAAAATCATTGCAAAAAAAAAAATATATGACTCTATAGTGATTAATACTCAATTAAAAAAAAGAAAAATTCAAGCGTTTCCTAATTCTGAAAAAATTATACTTTAATGTAATTTTTATCAGAAATTGTATCCATTGTATCAGAAATTATTGCTGAATACATGTTTCAGACTTCTTTTTATTGTACTCCACGTCCCGTCGATGGAGTTGGTATGAGCAGCTGAATCAGTGTCCTTGAAATGAAGACAATGGTTGAGTCTCATATGCTGAAAGCATTCATCGGATAAGCAATCGCAAGTTTTCCAGCAGTCAGACATAATCAAGCTACTATTCATAGCATTTTTTTTCAAAATTTTAAATAATACTCCTTTTATTCTACTTTCATAGAACATTTTCCGTATTCTCAACGTCTCCAAACACCGACATTCCATCATTTTTTTCCTTCTATTTAAACTTCGGCTTATCAAATTTACTTTCTTTAATTTTCACAATCTTATCTGATCCTCATCTCATTTCCTTTGTTTTCAGATGTACTTGCGATGAAGCAAATTAACGAACTTTATTAATAAAAATTTGGCGTAATTTAATTGTATTTTAATTCTAGTTTCACTGAAAAACCATAATCTTCCTGAGTGGATACATCTAAAGAGCAGACACCACTGCACAGCAAATTCCTTAGAAGACTGGAGAGGAAGTTTTTATTCATTAGAATATACTCATTTCCACATGCAGGAGGAATATCATTACGTAAATGGACAGATTCTGGAACATTTACATCCATAAAAGAAAATTTTTGGTCAACTGTTTCCTTTGGTACAGCTTCCTCAGCAAATTTTGATTGTCTTTTACGAGCTGATTCAATTGCAGCAAGTTATCGTTTCGTTACTCTGCCTTTAGGCTTTCTGTATCTTGAACTAATTGCATGCATTATGATGGAAATTACCATTGTTTTGTTTTCGTTGCCATACCAACGGTGAAATTCGTTAAAAACACGGATTTTGGTTCGTTGACATAGAAACGATGTTTTTGCGTAGTGTCTCTCGAAGCATTTAAATCCGCGAGACAACACGCAAAAACGCGCCAGTTGGTGACTTTTTGAAAATGCGCCAAGCAATGGACCCAAAGCACATTTTCACCTTGAACAGCAAACAGAAATATAATTTTAAAACAAAACTGAAATCAAGCGGTGAAATCAAAATAATGATAGCTATGAAAATAGGGATGGGACTTTGTTACTTTTCTTGTACTTGGTACGTACTGAGTACAGTTACTTTTAAAGTAACAAGTATTTTACCGATTACTTTGTGTACTTGTTACATTTATTTGTGCTGCCATCTATCGGATTAAAATATAATGACAATTTTTTCCTGTTTTTTGAATAAATAAAAATTAAATTAGTTATAAATAAATTAATAATTAATTAAAAATTAATAATTAAATATATAACATTTTGTATAATTTCATATAATTAATTATTATAATTAATGTTAATTTAAATCATTATCATTTATAAATAAGCATCCAGTTAAGGTTAAAGTAAGAGGTGATGTAATAATCTATAAAAATATTTCTTCTTATAAATGCAACATTTCAATAATTACAATTTTTTTCCCTGAAAAACTTTAATTTTTAGTATGAAGCAATTAAATATAAGTTATTCCCTCAACAAACAGTTTTTCTGTGAAATATTTTGAACACATATATTTTAATAAATACATTTCTTTCAGTATAAAAAATCCTAATCTTTTGTTATTTACACTTGTTTTGAGAATTTTCACCTGTTCTAAGTAAATTTTCAAATTATTCGATTGTAATTTTCAAAGTTTAATTAAAATATTAAATTAGTCGTGATAATATAATATCTATTTTTCAACCAAATCATCAACTCATTTTTTGTTTTAATTTAGTAAAATTTTCCAATTATATAAATGAATTTCTATAATTAACTGGTAAATAATTTGTAAAAAATCGCAAAGTATTCGAAGGAGGATTAATCAATTACAAAGAGATTTTTTTAATTTGCTTAGAAATATACAATTACTTTTAACAAAAATCAAATTAAATTTCTTATATTTTTTTAAAATTAAACATTGATGAAACAATTATTGAAAAATTTTTTGATACCTAATAGATAGTTATTTATTTTACAAATGACGTTTATTTGTTTATATTTTTATGAAATGGATAAACTAGATATTCTAAAATAAAAATTGCGTTAACTCACATATTTTGCTTCAGTTTCCTGAATCTTAATTTATGGATAAATAAAGTAGCTTTGCAATTAAAACTGTATTAATAATTTTTAAGTGAATATGATCATCATTCATAAAGTAACTCTAATAGTAACACAGAAATTCATTAAATATCAAAAAATATAAAACTATTTTACCAATAATCTAAATGTTATGTTGTTTTAATGTAAAATATTAAGTAAAATGTAATGTTTAATACAAAATACAGGAACTAAAATATATATATTTTATTTACATCAAATTGTAATTTAAAAAATACACATGATGGTATAAATAAAGATAAAAAGTAAAAGTTGACTTATTAAAAAAATTTTTTTCATTTTGAAGTTCAATATTAAAATGAATAAACTACCTTTATTATATTTCAACCAACATTATCACTATACTAATAAAATTAATTGTAATAGTAAAAAAATATAAAACAAATTTTTCCCAAATTTTAAATTCTATATTTATCTGAACTGAAATATATAAATCTGAACTGAAAACTTGGTTTTATAAAAATAAAGGTAATTTTTCTCCATCTAATGTGCTGGCTGGCGTACATTTTAATTTAGATGCTTGATTCCCAGTTATATTATTTTGAGATAAGCTAGAAATACGTATTTTCTGATTAAAACTCTAAACGAAATTTAATTTTTCTATAAAACTACTTAATATAACACATCTTAATTAATTTGCTTAAATGCAGCTCATTATATATAATGAGCGAATGTTTTTTTTATTTTTTAACAGGTACTTACATTAAAGAGTAAAATTCTATATTTGAAATACAAAAAATTCTAGAAAATTCTCAGAATTCAGTGTTATTAATTATTTTCAAATATCTTTTCCTGTTTCCGAAAATCATCCCCCAATCAAACCATTTTAAATTTTAAATACGAATTGAAAATATGCTTTTTTATTTACGTGAACAATTTTCCCTAATTTTGTTTTCGCATTTTCAGAACAGCAATTAATGTGATTATATATTTACCTAATTTTTTATGGTAAAAATATTTTTGAAGAGAAAAAATTGTTAAAATAAAAAATATTTAATTACTTTTAGAAATATTTTTTAAAAAATTATCTTTAAAACTAAAATATAGTAAAAAAAAAATCCATTCACTTTTTGTTCAAGCCAATAGAGTAATTTTGGAAACAATGATCAGATTTAAAAAATTTAATTAAAATTAATTAAAAGTTAAAAAATAATAAGAAAAATAAGTCAATAAATATGGAATAATATATAACAAGAATATCAGGCTTTTTTCTTATATTAAAAAGTGACATATTTAAAACAGAAGTGTAACCACATTAAATAAATGTGCTACGATTATTGATTTTCCCAACTTATTTATTTTTTTAACAAAAACGCAACAAATGAACTTGCTTTTTTCTTCAATTCGTAATAGAAATTCATTATGTACCCTCTCCACCCAACACCCTCTCCTAAAATGCATGCATCTCTAGGGGGTGTTGCTTCAGCCCAAAGAGATTTTCTAATTCCCAAGAATCGATCTTCTATTTTCCAGTTAAACCAGCATCTCATTTCTCTTCTCCTACCCACCCTTCCTATCATGGGAAGAGATTTCCCGAATCCTGACACAATCTCCTAATTCGTCCGTCGATATCGATATATCGATGACATTGTTACTTGTACTCGCTCTGTCATTGGCTCTTCTGTACTTGTTACATTCAATGAAGTACACTCATTACTTTGTAACAACCACGTACTCACATACTTGCTTGTTACTTTGTAACAACCACGTACTCACGTACTTGCTTGTTACTTTGTAACAACCGCGTACTCACGTACTTGCTTGTTACTTTGTACGCTTGTTACTTGTTACTTTGTACAAGCAAGTACTCACGTACTTGCTTGTTACTTGCTTGTTACTTTGTAGATTATGCGGATTATATCCCTACACAAAATAAACAACAAACAAACAACACACAATCCTATGCAGCAGCACTAAAAAATGATGAAAATTTCCCAAGCTTACCAAATCAACAAATAAAAAGTAATATTACCAATGAACAAAATGAAATAAATATAACAAGCATTGCCAATGACATCATGAAAATAATAAAATACCTCAGTGAGGACAAAGACATCATTAACTTTATAAAATTTATTGCAAACAATCTAGATAAACTAAAGGAAGCAGAAAACCCAACTAATAAATTCTTTATTCTAATCGAATTATTTCATCAAAATGCCAAAAATAACACAAATTAATTTTTAAAGTCCAATAAACAGAAACTAACTAACCCATTATATTTGAAATAAATAATCTAACTAAAACATATCAACTAACTTAATTTAATTTAATTTAAATAATATTTAACTAAACCATAATAATACCAATAGCATATATATGTAAATATTTATCATGGCAATGAATCACTGTTGAGAAAAAGGCACGAGCCTGGTCATTAGAAATGTAAATAAAGTATGAAAAATGTAACCAAAAATATTTTGTAACTGTTAAGCATATATCATTGTAAATAATAATTTAATGTCATCAACAAACTGTATGTAAATAAGAAAAATATGTGAACAAGAACACTATGTAACTCAACGAGAAAATCATGTAACAAAATCAATATTATGCCAATTAGCACCCGCATGCGAGCGGCAATGTGCCTTTGTAACGTGTAAAAAAATTTTTTTGATTTTAAATAAATACGGACCGCCATGGTGGGATACTGGTTCTCGCCCAAAATATGAATACCAGCAGAGTAGGGGTCCCCCTGCTCCCTATTATAATTTTGAGATTAATAAACTCAAAATAAATAAATAAATAAATAAAAAAATAATAATATAAATAATATATATATATAAATATATATAAAATAAATATAAAGAACTTAGGCAAATAAGAACCTGCAAAATAGTAGTCCCCCCCCCAGTATTATATTAAGAGGTACGTGCTCCGGCACAGGTACTCTGCTGGTACAGCAAAAACCAGGTCCGGTTGTTACTTTGTAACAACCACGTACTCACGTACTTGCTTGTTACTTTGTAACAACCGCGTACTCACGTACTTGCTTGTTACTTTGTAACAACCACGTACTCACGTACTCGCTGATTACTTTGTAACAAGTACGTACTCACATACTCGCTGATTACTTTGTAATAGGCAGGTACTCACGTATTCGCTCAGTCTAAATAAGAGACTGGTCTTAGAAAATGGTCAAGTAAATTGTACCTGCAACTGTCTGAAGATACTCGAACCAGCGCTGACTTTGTTACTGGAAGTACTGAGTATTTGGAAGAAAAAGTACTGATTACAGGTTGTTACATTCAAATACTGATTACAAAATACTTGTTACAGTTATTTCTTCCCATCCCTATATGAAAAATCAACAAGATTAGTGTTGCCAGACGATATCACACAAATAATAAAAACTAAATAATTTTGATGTGGCTAAAATATAACACATTGTAAAACAAGAATTCAGTAAATAATAATTTGAAGAATAATTATTTGCATGCTGTGAGACGATTGGAAATGGGCGTGGCCGTTTGTTTACAAAATAAATACTTTCTTTTTTCAAGTTTTAATTGTGTAAGTCAAACAATTATTAGCCAAATTATGATATTTGAATCTTATTACATTCTAAAAATACATATATTTCATTGGAAATTAGTTATTATTCAAATATACTGTCCGTGTGTTCATTGTTTACGTTTTCGAGCAAACGTGAAAAAAGGGGTGTGGCATTTGTTTACTTTATTAAAACATTAATAACTTTGCCCAAAATTGACAGAAATCAAAAATTCTTTTGTAAAATATAGAGAATGATTCATATTTTTTTATAAACTAAAAAAGAAGAATCAGAATTTTTGTCGATTTTTCACAATTTGATAGTCCACTGTCCCCATAATATTATTTGAAGAGAATAGGATAAAATTAAAACTTTCTGAAACAATTGAATCGACAGTAGTGGAAATAATAAATGATTAATGGAATGTTCTACTTTAATGTAGATTAATAATGACGTTGAATCTAGAAAATTAATTTCAATATTTTTGAATCTTAATATCGTATTCATATATTTTCAGGTATTTTTTTTACCTATTCGTCAAACGACAGTGAATATATATTTATACATCTTAAGTGTGCTCACACAAGCAAATCACCGTTAATATTTTTTTACTGAAACTTATGTACAAGTTTAATATTCGTTGGCCAAGTTGGTAGGTGTGCCGTTCTCATCATTAACCTTTTCTCGACGGGCGGAGCATATGTGCATTTCGTAAGGACGAAAGTGAGGGCCTTTTGTATGCATTTTAGCTGGAACAGTTTTTAATAATCATTAGATGGCACTATGTCTCCATTACAATTAAACTGAACTTAGTTTTAGTGTGTTCTGACCTTCATTATTTTCGAATTCCTGCTTTTTTTGGTATTTTGATTATCAGCTGTGGGTGGGGAGAGAGGAAATCTCCATGTAAACAAACACAGCTCGGCTCTTCAACTATCCACGTGATTTAAGCATTCTCTTCTGACTGCTCTCCGAACACTTTTTTTATTTTGTTTTCGCTACCATTGAAAGTCCTTTAGGGTTTTAGCGTCAGTTTCGTTACAGTTTTTACTGCTTTCGGTTATATATGCTAACTTTTCTTGTATTTTGAAAATTCTCGACTCCAGATTATTATGGCGAGGATTGTCTGGTAGGCATTTTCCTACCCTTAATTTGAACAAAAAAGGGAGAAAAAAATCGCAGAAAGTGCATTGTTTGCTCACAAACCGTGATGAAAGAAAAGGAAGAACAACAAGTATTTTATACTTGCAAATTATGCTATGTCGGATTTTGCGTTTCTCCGAGATTAGAGATTTTCCATACTTAACTCAGTCTTCCTTTTAAATTTTGTTATTTTTTCTTGTAATAAGCCCTTGTATTAATTTGCAAATATGTTGAAGTGTTTTGTCAATTAAAATTTTGGAAAAACTAGAATTGCACTGTCGAGAATTATTTCTCAAAGTAAGCAACTTTTATAAATATATATTTTCATATAAATTGAAGGAAAAAATTATTAAAGTCTAGTTTTAATGTTATAAAATAGATTATGTGATAATCTAAAATGCTACCAAAAATTACGACGATAGGACTTTAACTTTATTATTTACGAATTTTTTTCTAAAGTTAAGCCTAGCGAAGAAAAACCCCCGTCCTGTAATATCATTCCTTTCACTTCAGCTTCGTCCTGAACGCGCGTCTTAAACAAAGGCGCCCCGTCGTGAAAAGGTTAAATGTAGTAAATTTGTACCCAGGCTAAATCGAAGATCCATAATGTTCAGTAAATGTGACTGAGGAACAGTCGGTATTCGGGTCCTTCTGCTTCTATATAAGGAATAATCTCATTCAGCAGTTTCTACCTAACTGGTAGATCTCAAGTGTTGGCTAGATACAGAGAACTGTGCTCTTATTTGTGATTAAATATCCCTTATTTTGTAAATTAAATTTCCAACCTTAAGATGGTTTGTTTTGGAGCCAGTGCAAAATATGCCAAAATTTATGTCTCTTGTTGTTAACAGCCAATTTCAACTGTCCTTGTAGTGCACAACAGTTTATCGAAATCTAAGCGCTCTTGTGGACGTGTCTTCACGATAAAAATTACTCTGGCCTGGTTGGTTTTGATTACCCTTCGAAGTCTTTTGTTCGATCTAAATCAATGATGATAACGTAATATAGATTTTGAAATTCTGCAATCATGTCATTTGATTGCTCTGGAATTTTTCCCTCGTGACACATGAATAGGGTTCACCTTCTATTAAATTTAGGCATATAAAGGCAATATAGAGTGTGAACGCTAAAATGAATAAAAACGCTTTTCGTTAGTTAGGCTCTCCATTAAGTGGTCTTAAAAGTCCATAACTTTGATATAACACATTTGTTTATATTTTATTCATGTGAAAAAATTAGTTAACATTGAAAAATAAAAAAAATTATAAAAATTTATGAACTTTTTTAGTTTTATGTACGTGAATATAATCGAGAATTCACAAAATTTTATGACAAGAAAAATTAAAAAAAAAACTTTTGATTTATCGTTTTTGATGATATTAGATGCGAATTTTACAAGTTTCTACTAAGAGCCGCTTAAGTGACTCAGAAAGCCAGCCGGGGCTGAGGCAAAAGCCCCATGGATAAAAAGTGGCAAATGTTCTCTTGATTATTAGGTGAGACTATGGTGACTGAGGCCAGCATAGTGACACAGAAACAGCATGTAAATGAGACCATTGCTGTGCGCTGATGTTCTGATGCTCTTTAAAATTATTAAAACGATTATAATCTTTTTTTGCAAAGGATTTTGACACATAACCTTAGCTTTCTCACATAAGTGCTTTTAACAAAAAGTTTTCTATCCATCATTTGAAATGATGTAATAACATCTGCGGCAGCTCCAAAAGCTGCATTAAAATCGTACTATGACGAGCAATTATTTTCGCATACCGATCTTCAGATGTAGCTGTCATTCGCTTATGATTCCTGACTTCTTACAACAGTTCAATCTTTTTTAAATATTTCCATAAATTAGAGACTATATAAATAACTAGTTTGAAATATTTATACTCTTCTTGGCTTTCATGATCGATTGTTCAACTAATAATTTGCCAAATCAATGATTTTTCTAAATGTAGTTGATAGTTATAATAAACACAAATGATAAAAAACTGAATATTTACTTACCCAAAGTCATATTCTGTGTTGCAAAATTTCACCCAGACATTTATTTTGCGAACAGCTCTTTATTTAACTCTTGGTGAAATTATAACTACATTTCGATATCGCAAAACATTTGATTCTTTTCAGATATATAATGCTCTTTAAGTTTATTATTTTCTCTTTCTTTGGAATTGCGGATCAGATCGATTGGTTGTTTTACTAAATATCATTATTTTTGCTTATTTGGCAAGAAATTTGGATATGCTTGTAATATGAAGGTAAAATTGTGTAAAAAATTAATTTTTATTTTGCTATTCACCTTTATGAAAAATAAATAAGTCTGGAAAATAACTCTCCTCTTTTATATTAACTTTGTTTGAAGCAATATTTAAGAGGAACATTTGTGTCTCTCCTCACAGTTTTCTCTTTCTTATTTAAATCGGATGCTATGATAGGCCAAACATTAAAAATTTTCTTTATACATTATGAAATGTATAATACAACTGAATTTTAAATTAGCATTTTGCTTTTAATCTACTGATAAATTTGAGGTTGAAATAGCTTCTTTAAGAAAAGTGTGTACTATTTATATTAAGTGATCTACGATATATCTCATGCATCACTTAATACCTTGTAGAAGTACTAGTCTGAAAGAAGTCATGTGAAATATCAACATTATACCTCAACTAATAGAAAATATATTGAATATTGTGCTTTATCAATATTATATGTATAAGAGCGTTTTTCAAGTTATAATATTAAAAGATATTCCTGTTTATCGTTTATATATGTTCATTGTATAAATGTAATGAAATCTCTTTCACTCTCTAGAAATTTTGTCTGTGTCCAGAGAGTATTTCAAAAATTTATAAATTGACCTCATAAGCAACAGGCATCTGTAGTGAAAATCAGAGTTATAAGTCAGAATGAAGTTAGAAATGACTACTGAGAAATAAATGTTTGCAAGATCATGTCAAATTATATTGGACATGATATTTAGGACAGATTAAAGTGATGTATCCAAAATTTCTTCTGTGTGACAGCTATTAAGATAATTCGCAAGCCTGATGTGCACAAGAGGAACCTTTCTGATGTATACGTACAGGTCACTGTTATCAATGTAGGTGCGTATTTTTCTTACCAAAATCAATAGAGAAATGATATCCACTGAAATAGAGTAAATCAAGAAGTGGTAGTCTCACTTATTGTTTTCCAGCCATTAGGATAGGTATGATATCATTTCCACAAATTAATAAGGGTGTGAGGTATATATATATCATTCTCTTCAAAAAAAAGTTTTTATTTAAAAACTTGTGTATCTCAGATTAAATTTTTATTTTTCTTAAATATGTCTATAATCATTTATGAATATTACTTTGAGACATTATACACGTATCATACCATAATTTAAAAAGCTTAAGTACCTTAATCTTTGAAATTAACTTTTATGTTATTTCCAAAATATAACATATTATACTTTCTGCATGAATAAATAAAATTTAAAAAAATCTTCTTTATATTTTATTTTGAATTGTGTGTCTCCAGCTTAAAAATTCAATTTTAAATGCATAATTACATTTCGTTGAATATTTTTCATTATTTGCTTTTAAAAAGCTCAATTTGTTAACATACTATTAACAAAGGAATAAAGATTATAGTGAAATATTTCAATTAATAATATTTTTTAAAAAATGTTTCAGCTCTGGAAATATATTTCTCTTATTTTAGTTTTCCATGATAAATTAAAAAATTTTACCCATTATTTTAACAACTGATAATGCGGTTGCTATTGTACTTCGTTAATGCTGTAGTGAAGATAATTCAGCACAAATTTCAACAACTAAATGTTCGTTGAACCTAAAATAATCGATGCAAAGTTCATCCGGGGGAGAAAAAAGTTCTCTATTCCCATGTAAATCGGCCGAAATCTTGAACTTATTGGATTACTAATGTCTTGTAATATAACCAAAAAAATTAACGTTGCCATTCTTACATATCAATGGAAATCAACGAGGAAACACCTGTTGATAAGTTGCAACGGCAAAAAGAGCATGCGCTTGCCGAGCAGCAAGAGCAGAACGAAATATTGATCATCTTTCACTGCGCCGTTAAGCAATGTATAGGGGAACCCCAAAGGACTATCGCATTAAAAGGCAATAATACGCGTCCAGTTGAAATAATGATTAAACATCTTTAATGCAAATTTCATTAGTTTAAAAGATACAGAATGTCAGATAAAATTTCATCTGCATCAGATCGTTCTGAAACGGTGTCTTCAATCCGACTTGTCTACAAATTCTCTGCCTGACTTCAAATCACATTCTTCGAGTTGATGCAAACATGGCGAATCTCACACTCGAATGTCTGATTGTAGATTGTAGTAGGGAGTGATGATAGTAGTAGTGATGAAAAAAATCCATTCATGATTTTTATTTGTAACAAAGGAGTATTTCTAAATATTATTTTTTCTGTTTCTAAAGGTTTGGAAATCATGAAAATTACTTGCAGTTCTAATTAACTAGTTTTCAAATTTTCAAATATTCAAATTTTCAAATTTTCAAATAAAAGAGAACAAAAGTGAAAATCATAAGAAAAAGACAGGACAAAACATCCATACCATGTTTAGTAAACTAAACATAGGCAAGGACGATTTAAATTTTATTTTTTAAAGATTAATACTTTTTTCTTCTTTTGGATAAACTCTTAATTTTGGATCAAAAAATAATAAAAAAATGTTTTCTTCAAAGAATGTATCTTTTTCCTTATGAAAAATGTTATGTAGAAATTCTTACATATATAATTTTTTAAGGACATCAGATCGAACTTTGACAGAGATAATTTCTTCATTTTAAAATTAAATTTTAAAGAAAACAATTCCATTTAGGTTGAGCTATCAGTGTTTTTAATAATTTAATTAAAATTTTCAGCATATAATTTCAGTCAAGGTCTATTCGAATATTTAATGTTTTTATAAGTTGATGCCAAAGATCAGGTTCGCTGAGTGAGGAGTTGGATTGTTTATTTTTAATCTTAATTCTCCGCGCGAGTCTGTTTGTCACACCTAAATTTTATAAAAGCTATCAGTTTTACACACTAGTGTGTCAAGATTATAAAATTACTAAATTTTAAAAATGACATCTACATTTAGAATGACCTACCAATTTTTTAAATAGTTTCATTTTTATATAAAACATATAGTTCGTTGAACTAATGGAAACGCACTTAACATTTTTTTTAATGCCAATGACCACTTTCTCTGACTGAGGGTATGGTCTATATAATATTGGTCAATAATGCATGCTCATATTAAAACCGCACTAACGTTCGACAAGTTACCAGTTTTTACACTATAATTTCATGATAGAGCCCCTAACATCGGCTTCAGACGGGAATTCTAACGCATGCGCCCTCGAAGAAAATAGATTCAATAATATGGCGGTATAAAACGTGGATGTTGTTCAGACTTTGTTTTGGCAAAGCTATGGTCTTCGATTTGCTTATTTACTTTCCAATACTTTCTTGCGCCCTTAAAAAATAGATTATGAAAAAGAAGAAAGGGTATTTATGTTTTTAAAACGTCCACCGGGAGATCGACCTTATTCGCCTTAAAAATAAGTGGCAGAATTTTGTAAATTTTAATAATTATTTTTCGAAATATGAAGGAAAAGTAGAAAAGTTTACTAATATCTTAACACCGTATAACACATATGTAGGTAAAAACTGTATTTGTATTTTATATGGTGATAAAGCGCAACATTAACGACATTTATTTTTTCACAGATATGTTAGACGGGATAATGCGTAAGTACCGAAGAATAGACTGCAATTCTCACATTTTCTTATTTTTTCTGTGTTTTAATCAAAATAAACATTCACACATGGGAATAAATTGCTATGGGAAAATCAATTTTATTAATTATTTTTGGCACTTTTTATCATAATTTAATTATATATTAATATCTCAAGTTTTTTCTTTCCAAAGGCAAAATTTAAATTTTTGTCAATTCAAATTAAAAATTGTTTAAAAATATTTTTGCACTCGTGAATTGTTTTAATAAGCTTTTAATGAAACATAAATTTCAAATTAAAAAACCGTAGAATTAAGAAATTGTGTTAGTGTGTACATTGTCTATTTTTTAAATTAAAAATTCTAAATATATATTTAGTTTCTTATTTATCTTATAAGATAAATCACAAGCTGTAAATATTGAACATCTATAGTTCACAGTGTAGGAGTACAACTGATTTATTTGAAAAAAAAATGTTTTTTCATTTTTAAAAAAGGGAAATTTTATAAATAATTTTTAAATTCCCGTACATGAAAATGCATGAAAGCTTTGAAAACACTCAGCATGACATTTCCTTCCGATTTCTGTGTTTTAATAAAGATATTATAAACATAAATGGGAATGAAAATCCACGTGTAAAAAATTAAAGGTGAAAACAAATTTTTTTCATTAAATAAACCAAACAAATTATTTATAAAATATCACTTTACTATGCCTAAATGACAAATGCCTGGTTTCATTGTAAGTTCATTTTATTTCATTTGTTTCTTATTTTAATATTTTTCTATTTATTATGCCCAATTCACACAAAACTATATTTAATTTTTGGCTTACTTATAAATTTATTAAATCAAGTTGATATTTTAAATTTAATTAAAATTTTTGCCATTTGTATAACTAAACATTATTTACTTATTTATTTTCTTATAGTTATTTGTTTATTTTATTTCATTTTATTTATTTATAAATTTATTTTATCATATTTATTTATTTATTTTTTGCATACTGTAGTTGTTTTAATAAGCTTCAATTAAAAAAACTGCAGAATTAAATTATTTTTTTATTTAGAGTGTAGACTTTCAATCATTTAAATTAACAAGATTACTAAGATATATCGTAAACTGGCAATACAATAAATATCTCTAATTTGATTCAAAGTGTAACTCATTTATGTGAAACAATAGATTTTAGTTTTTATAAATGAAGAAATTTATAAATAATACAGAATTTAATAAAATTTCTCAGTTACATGTACTAAAGGTTTAGTATTTTATACGAGACAAATTTGATCAGATTTAGAAAGGTAAGCTAAAAAATCAGTAAATACATTCAATAAGGTAAACTTGGTATTCACTTTCCATTATTTACATTTTTCCATTTCTACCATTATTCCATTATTTACACATTCATTCCATTATTTACATCCTCAGGTCGGGAATTATAGTCAAAGTCTTCTGGAGCCGACGATCAAGGCTCTGACTCGAGACAATAGTCGAGTATTTTTTGGATCGTTACCTATATATATGAATAAATTGAGGTTGTGCTTATTTAATGCAGCGCAGTATTTAGGATGGGTAATTCTTTGAGGTTCAACCAAGTAAAATTTTTGCTTTGTACAAGGTGTTTCTTTTTTTGTATGTATGTAAAAGTAAACACCAAATTTTCTGTTTAAAATGAAATATATAAAATTAATTATTTTAAAAATGAGTTTATTTTATTATCTCGATTTATGTTTTAGAATTCCGTTTTTTCAATGTTCACATATTTATGTCATTCAAATTTTAGCAGGATTTTGTGGAACTCATATGATGAAGATATTATTTCAATGAAACAAAAAATGCCAACACTATAAAGATTTATGTGGATTAATCTGCAATGCTTTCAGAAAATTTGATAAGATTTCACAATATTTTTTCATTTGAGTTAAATTATTAACTTAGTGGAAAATTTTGAATCATGAATAAATATACATTTATGAGATATTCAACTGTAATTGATAACTTATACTGATCAATAAGAGATTTCTTATATTTTTTCTACTTATTATTGATATGATTGCAGTTGAATATATTAGTTATTATAGAATGGTGATTTTTGAAATAAATCATAAGACTGATTTGGCGAGTCTTTTTTTTAAAGCTATTTGAATAGCACCTGGGGCCTGAGCAGCTACCAGGCGCGTCGGTAGGCGGTGGATCACCGAACGTCCTGTAGGAATGACAGGATAGCCTTGAATATAGAATCAGAGGCCGTGAATCAGCTCCCGTAAACCCTGGTGTTATGCGTTCCGTGCCTAGGGCTAATTGGCACCGCAGTATTGGTGTCTTAACGGAGCCTCTAGTTGCCTGGCAAACTTCTAGAGTAATTTGCCTTGCCCAGTATCTCAGGCAATGCTGGGTGGACTTATATTACCTGAGCTTATAAATTGTTATCTTGTGGCTGAAAAGACACAAGAAATAACAATCCTTTCTGCATCTACAGGTGATGCCTCTGAAGTTGACCTTGCGGAAAAAGACAAGTGAACTCAGAGGCTGTCTTGTAAAGGGGCAGTAATGAATCCTTCACTTGAGGTAGAAATGACCTCCAAACCATCTTCTGGTGAAAGTCAGGAAGCTATCCCTTGTATGACTGACTCTCTGACCAGATGGGACTATTTCAGCAAGACCCTATCTGCTGGAAATGTCATACGCAAGAGGAAACGGCAGAGCATATCATTTATGAATGCGAGGCTCTTGTCCTCCCTAGATTAACCCCTTTAGGCATCATCCATTCTAGAGAGTTACACCTAGACTCCATTAAAGGGTTATCGGACTTTATTAATAAAGTGGGTGACCCGAGCAACTGGAACTAGGAAACATTGGGTTTGGAGTTAATGGTACAAAATGCTGATAAAAGCAGAGGTGCCCAATGACATACAAACCCAATTCTAAGAAGAAGAAGAAGAAGAAGATTTGAATTGCAAATCATTTGCTGTGCATTTCACCAAATGATCCATTTATTACAATTACAAAAAAAGGAATAGTTTGGTATTCTAATTAATGTATGCTTCATAACTGTTAGAAAAATGTTTAAATTGACATGATAAAATTTATATCTAATATATAAAAAAGATAATTCAAGATTTTTTCATCAAAAACATAATTTTTTTATTTAATAAAAAGAAAAATTATGTACTCATTTCAATATTTAAAAGGTGGGAGTATATTTAAAACTAATATTTAACTATATTACAATAGTATCCTTATAAAATATCAGAAATGGACACAAAATTTGCAATTTGCCAAGCTAAATGATGATTAAAAATTATAAGCAAAATACTGCATTTAGTTACTAAATATGTAACTTTTAGATGCAAATGCGTCTAATATTTAATTAAAATATATATTTGGTTCCATTTGTACTCCATGCACAGCAATTTTAATATTGGGAATGTATGCCAGAATTAATAATAAATTAAAAAAATAAATAAATAGGTAAATTTAATGTCAAACTCTTCATTATTTAACTTAAAGCAATTCAGTAGAAAATTAATTTCATTCTATGATTTTTTTCTCGTCGAATTATCAATATTTTCAAAACACTATTTTAACTAAGATACTGATTTTTTTATTTAGGTAAAGACAATAAATAATTTATTTGAATATAAATGATTTAACTAATATTATAAGTGTACATTTTATACCTCAACCAAATTAATTTGAGTAAAATTAACATTTTATCATTTTGTCTCTCAATCGTTATTCTGGTGGAGACAAGTAATATTTGTTCTTGATAGAAAAGGATGTTTTGGTTGAGTAAGATTGATCAGCTGATATATAAATTTTTTGTGACAGCATTTGTTTTTCATGTAATTTAAAGTCATTTGTCAGAATAACACTAATTTGCCAATCAACGAGCAAATTAGTATCATTTGGCCAATATCCAGGGAAATGATATTTTAGTGCAAGTATCATGCATATGAGTAACTTTACTTGAAAGCTCCTAGTTCAGACAATTTTAGATTTCAGTGAATGTTTTATATATGAAATCCATAGCATATTTAAACTTTAGAATTATTTTTATTGAAATTCCAATGGAAAAAATGTCTCACTTCCCATTGAATATTTTTAACAACTAAAACAACTCACTTTATTGTGAATTAATTTATTTACCATTTTTAATTTATAAAACATAGTGTATATTTAAAAATGATATATTCCTCTGTATAAAATGTATGCTCTTATAATAAAATTTTACACTATGTATATTAGTGTGTTTATTGCCATAAGAAACAAATTGTGACTTTGTGTTTTCAATTTCGCCCTTCCATGTCAAAAAATTTTATTTGCTTGTGAAAGTTTTTAAGCAATCAGGGCACATAAAACTATTCTCAGCCTCAATCAAATCTTTTGCACACTGACCCATATTATTAAAATTTTCTCCCTGACATACCATAGAATTACGATTTTTCAAAGAATCAATAAATATAGTATTATTAGAATGAAATTTATAAACATTGAGTTACAAATTGTATTTGTATTTAAAAGATTTTAAACAATCAGGGTAAGCAAAATCACTCTCATTCACATTTGAATCATTCGCACAGCTAATCATATCATTCACAATGGAATCATCATATATAACAAAATCAGAATTTTCACTCGTAATATAGAATCAATTCTCACACAAACCAGAATTAGAACTCTCACATTTACCAGAATTTGAACTCTCACACATACTAGAATTAGAATTCTCACACATACCAGAATTAGAATTCTCACACATACTAGAATTAAAATTTTGACACACACCAAAATCTGAAATCTCTCACAAGATAAATTCTTCTCTATTTTTATTAACTCCAGAATCAAAAACTTCTGAGGAAGCAGAAGTATTTGGCCTTGAAAATGGCCATTTTTATGATTTTGTGTCGAAGACATAATAATCAAATTATCAATCGCAACAATTATTAAAATATTAGCAAACACACGTTTGTAGTAGTGATAAACAAAGGTAAACAATATTTATAACCCGACGCTACCATAGAAATGACGTCATGGGCATGAACCTGGGCAGATGACCAAGGAGGAATGAGGAGGAAACTACTGAGGGGCTAGACGTTGTTTTGTGATGCTCTCAGCCACTCCCTTATTCGATGGATACTACACCAGTTTTACACACTCGTGTTTCAAGATAGAGCCCCAAACATCGGCTGCAGAACGAGTTCTAACGCATGCGCACTTGAAGAAAGCTATAAATAATTAAAGATTTCCTTACTTATATATGCACAAAATATTTAAAGACACTCAGTATCGCATTTCCTTCTGATTTTTGTGTTTTAATAAAGATATTATAAACACATATGGGAATATATAAAAATCCATGTGTAAAAAATTGAAGGTGAAAATAAATGTTTTTCACTTTATAAACCAAACAAAATATTTATAAATCATCACTTTACCATGCTTACATGACAAATGCATAGTTTCATTTTAAATTCATTGTATTTCATGTAGTTTCTCTTTTTTAATGTTTTTCTATTTATCATGCTCAAAACTATATTTTATTTTTGGTTTAATTATAAGTTTATGAGCTCGAGTTGTTTTTTTAAAATTAATTAAAATGTGTGTGTCACGTATAATTAAACATTATTATTTAATTATTATGTTATATTATATTTATTTATTTTTTTTTTTGCGTAGAGGAGTTGTTTTAACAAGCTTCAATAACAGAACTGAAGAACTAAAATATTTTTTTCTTTAGAGTGTAGACTTTCAATCTTTTAAATTAAAAATATTACTAAGTTTAATCGTAAACTTCCAATAAAATAAATATCTGTAAATTGAAATAAAATATAACTCAATTATGTGAAACAATAAGATTTAAGTTTTTATAAATTAAGAAATTTATAAATAATATAGAAATTTAACACAATTTCTCAGTTACATTTACTATTGTTTGGTTTGTTTGTTTGGTTTGTCGCTCAACGGTCATTTTTTGCACACGAGGGCTAATTAGACCGTTACATTTACTAAAGATTTAGTATTTTATACGAGAAAAATATAATAAGATTTAAAAAGGTAAGTTTAAAAAACGAGTAAAAATATTTAATAAGTTAAACTTGGTAAATTTGTAACCAGATAATTTAACCAGATAAATTTGTTGCATTATTTACATCAAGGCATGAATTGTAACCAAATTCTTCTGGAGCCGACGATCAGAGCTCTATATCGATACACACAGGTTTACTTTAGATGATTTCCAGTTTAGGAATCAGAACAGGAATAACAATTCTCCAGAGCCTTTAGCAACGAAGCTGCTTTTAATCTTTCATCTGAAGTAGAAAAGTAATGGCATAGGGAAAAGATGGTGAGTAGGAGGAGTCATGAGATGTAGAGGAAAGAAGGCAGGAGTCTGGGATAAGTGAACGATCTCTGATTTGCCGACTGAGTTAAGCCAGCAGCCGAAGAAAGCGTGCTAGAATCATTAATAAAAATTGGAAATAAAACACATTACAGGGGCAAAATGAAAAATTTTGCCGAAAGTTGAGAAATAGCAATAAAAGATAAAATAAAAGTAATAAATGAGTATTAAAAGGACAAATAATTAGTAAAACACAAAAATATAAGTAAAAACTTGGGGGTAAATACTATACAATCAAGATATAAAATTAAGCAAAGAAATAAACTTAAATAGATAAAATAAATTATATACAAAGTGATTATGATGGAATGACATATGACAGGCTAGAAATTATTATATAGCTTAGGTAGTGGGCAGCTGAAGGTCGTAAATTGACCTTATACATAGAATTAGTACATTTGAAATTTCGTTAAAACCGGCTGCAGAACAGTTTTCAGCTTTGTTGAAAAATCGGATGTTACGTTTAGCAACAAACTGCTCACAAGTGTCTAATTTGAGATCTCTTCTAATAGCAGAATTTTTGATATTTAGATAGATTTGAATAGATTTCAATTAGGTCTCCAAGCATGTTACAGATTGTTTTATTTTAGAAAGTGTTAAACATTTTCATTGTAGTTTTATCTATTACGTAGCAAGCAGGAGAGGTGTACGTAAGAATACGTAATATCATGGTAGTGTAAAGTAGTTTCTTCATTTTGGTATTAATTTTGCTGTATTATACGAAATTGGGTCTTAATTTAAATAGCATTCCTCTGGCTTTATTAATGGTGATTTTGACATGAGGTTTCCATTTAATTTGTTGATTTATAGTATGTCCAAGTTAATTGGCATTATGTACGATAGCAATTTTATCTCCGTACATGTAGAGGTCAGATTTCCTGTCACTTCTTGTGCTGAGATTTTTGATGATTTTGAGGTTAGATTTGTTAGTATTAATTTCCATTTTCCAGCAAGAACACCGGTCTTCGACATTGTTGATTTTCTTTTGCAACTTGCGGATGGCAAGTTCAATGGATTTTGACTTGGTAATAATGGCAGTATCATCAGCGTAGTAAGCAGTAATGCTATTATAGTCTAGCCTATCTACAAGGAAGTCCACAGTATAGAATAGGTAGCGGATCGGGCCTTGAATGCTGCCTTGCGGAACGCCGGCGTCTGTGAATCTTCTAGATGATATGCTTTTATTATTTCTCATATTGAAGGTTCTGTTTTTAAGATAGTTTTTAATTAGGAGAATCATGTTATCGTTGAAGTTTCTAAATTTTTGATTTAATATATCAAACCTTCATGCCAGAGTGTGTCAAAGACCATAGAGACATAACAAATGCGGAGTTATCTTTATTCATAAGTCCTCTGCTAAGGAATTTAATAATGTGGAGAAGCTGTTTGGTGGTACACAGCTCCTTACGGAAACCATATTGCTCGTTAGGTAGTTTATTCATATATGTATTTAGTCCATTGTAGATGATATTTTCAAATAGCTTGTCGAGGGAAGACGGGAGGCTATTTGGTCTATAATTACTAGGCATGACTAAATCTTTGTTAGAATTAGGTGGTATTATAATGATGAGGGCTTCTTTCCAGGCCTGAGGGAAATAGTTAAATTTAAGACAATTGTTAAATATGTTAGTTAATAGTATGATGATGTTATCGGGAGAGGATTTATTCATTTTATTCGTAATATTGTCTTTACCAGGAGATTTTCTGATATTCAGGTGCTTACTGATATTCCGAAGTTCTTCAGGAGTTCGAGTCCAGTCCTCTATGTTGTTTTTGTTAGTTTTCTCATGTATTTGAATAATGTTTTCTCCAAGATCGGGGTCCGTCTGAGTGTTGTTGAGCTTAAAACATTTTTCCATACTGAAGTTCAGTTATCCACGAAGTTACCTATATGTATGAATAAATTGAGGCTTGTGCTTTTACCGCAGCACATTATTCAGGATGCTTAATTCTTTGAGGGTGAACCGAGTAAAAGGTTGCTATGTACAGGGTGTTTTTTGTATATGTGTAAAAAGTAAACACTAAATTTTCTGTTTAAAATGAAGTATGTATAATTAATAAATTTAAAAATAAGTTTATTTTATCAACTCGATTTATGTTTTAGAATTCCATTTTTTCAATGTGCATTCACTTGTGTCATTCAAATTTGAATAGGAGTTTGTGGAACTCATATGAAGATTACTTCAAAGAAACAAAAAAAAAAATGCAAACACTATTAAAGATTTATGTGGATTAATCGTCAATATGTTTTCAGAAAATTTGATAAGATTTCACAATACATTTTCATTAGAGTTAAATTTTCCTATTTGAAATTGATTATTACGAAATGTTTTTTTAAGTGAAATAATGGAAAGTAGAAATAATGAAAACACCAAATTTTATCCAAAGCTTAGTGAATCCAGATAATATTTTAAGAGTTCTGACTAAATTTTACATTTGCACATGCAGCCTGTATATATAATAAATTTTAAAATAGTTCTTTTGAGATAAATTTTTGAATTATGATAATTAAATGGAATGAATCGTTTGGGAAATCATTTTACATACATAAATTGTTACTAAATTGTAAATTTTTTGAGTACATTTATGAAGAAAAATAATAAGTAATTTTTTTTTATTTGCATAACTCTTACACCTTTCTTTAACGATATATTAATTACGTATTGGTGAAAAATATTGCAAATTCGTTTTTAGAATAGAATCAAAATAATTTTTTTATCCTTTTTTTGATCTTGTCACCATATGAATTCTTTCAAGTAACACTCAAGATTGTGTCTTGCTGTACCCCGTTGTCTCTTGTTTCTCCATTTCACGGAACCGCACGTTCTTTCGATTGCTTGGGTATGTGCACCCATTTTTAGGTTTACAAAATTATATTTGTGACTTACTCTAGAATAATTAAATCCAGTGATTTATTTTCTTTTACATGTGGCGAACACAAATCTCTCTCATATAATTATTCGAGTCTACGACTGTTTTTTCAGTCTTAAGTTTTTCGTCACAAAATTTGACTATTAATTTTTTGCACCACCAATACATGAATCTTACTGCTGTTAATAATGGGATACGGCTTTCTTCAAACCAATTACCACTTCTTACTCCCGTGTGTTGATTATAGGTTGCAAAGTTGCACATCCAAAAAATCTGTTTTCCAAAATTAAGCCATATCGGGTGAGAGGTGGTACATTTCCTAACGTCTGGTAAAATGTTATATTTCTATAAAAGTGTAACGGCATCTTTTTCGGTAAAATCCCAGATTCGCATTTTAATATTCTACCTTGCTATTTTCAAAGAACAGTTAGGCTGAGAAAGGTGGTAAGCAGGGAAATTTGAAAAAAAGTACATGGTTGCCAATTCAGCGCTAGATGCGTGCGACATAAGGGTTGCCAATTTGGCAAGTTATCCCGGATGTTGGCATGGTTGCGATAATACGTAAATACCAAAATTACTGCTTAATTGTAAACTTTGGTCATTGTAGTGTATTTTATAGCAATGTTCATTGAAGCATCCGGAATGTAATAATTATTCTGTTGAAGAATTAAAACATTCGAAATTTTATAGAAAGTGTTATCGTACCTTTTTCTTGATGATCTGGAATATTTTTACTTCGTTCTTGTTTCAAAATAAGATCGTGAAGTCGATCGTTACTTGTTCTAATTACCTTTAAAAGCTGCAAATTTTTCTGCATCCATGATTTGATTTCGTTTAACCTCGTCGCCAATTTATTGTAGTGTATTTTATAGTAATGTTCATTGCAGCCAACGGAATGTAATAATTATTTTTTTCAAAAATGGGACGACACACTGATACACTGATATATGTATTGACATTATCGAATTTTTCTGTTTTAAAACATTATTATAGTCTTGAACTAAGAGTGTTCTGCTTATTTTCGTTTTAAGAATACTACATTCTCCCACACTTAAATTACGTAGTCCAATAGATAACGTGGTGGTTGTATTCTTGCTGATCTTCGAATAGGAGGACTTCGTGGAGCACCGGAATCATTAGAAACACCACATACTGGCTTACCATAATTGTTCGCAATTTGAACTTCTGAGGACATGGGGTCGAAACGATTTCCAGTAGGGATCGATTTCCTCGGATAAATGACATCAGGCTAAGGAGAAAATGTAACTCCTGGAATTTTAGGAACCTCACTTTTCCTCAATTGCTTTATGTGTCTTTTTATAATTTTTCCCTTCATCGAGTTTTATTAAATAGTGTAATTTAGCAGTTCGTTGCTTAACAATGCCAAATTTTCTAGATAGCTTATTGTTGGCATAAGTACGTGATTATACACGATCTCCCACAGTTTAGATTCTATGATTTGGAATAGTGGGTGAAGTATATGTGTTTTTGAATTTCTTACTTAGTGGACGTAATAAATCTAGTTTTATTCGAATTTGGAGTCCAAGATACAATTCTGAAGGAGATTTTTCCGGATTGTAATGGAGTTGCTCGATAACAAAATAAAATTTCTCTTACCTTCTTGGGTATTGAGTTCTTTTCATTGGACATTGACTTTAACTTCTGTTTAAGGGTTTTTGTATTACATTCAGCTAACCCGTTAGTTGGAGGATGACCAAATTCCATTTTCCCTACAAAATTCTGTAAATTCGGTACATGTAAATATAGATGCGTTGTCAGATACAAGGACTTGAGGCAATCCATGCACACTGAAAATATCCTATAATAATCTTATGGTATAAATAGCTGATGGAGAGCTTTGTTGAATTTTAACTTCAGGCCATTTTGATCTTACAACCATTACTATCAAAAAATTATGTCCTAAAAAGTTCCAGGGCAGTCAATATACATTCGTTCAAAATTTGATGATCCATCTTCCCAATCATGATTTGATATTTTTTAAGGATTACCTTTTAATTCTGCACAACTCATACATTCTCGAATTAATCGCTTTATATCTCTATGAATGTTTCTCCAATAACAGTATCTTCGGGCAAGACTCTTCATTTTGACTATTCTTAAATGTATGTGATGAAGTTCTTTTAATATACTTGTTCAAAATTTTTCAGGAATGTACAATCGATGTCGTTTAAAAATTATTCCATCTTGTAATATTCATAATCATATTTGTTACCTGATAAAAGTTCTTGTTTTAAAACTGACAATTCTGGATCATCCTCTGTCTCCTTAGAAATTGTGTCAAACGTAATGGAAGAAGTTGAAATTTGGTTAAGAGTCTGGCAGTGAATATCGGTCTAGCATCTGGCATCGTCTTGTAAGATGTTTGTATCTTTAAGTTTTAGTGATGCTCTTGAGAAGTAATCGACACTCTGATTTTCTTCAATTTTTCTATGTTGGACATTATAATTATATTCACCAAGAAATGTGCATATCTTAATAATCGAGATGATGCCGTAGAAGGTATTTTACTATCGTGATGTAAAATTCTATATAACTGCCGGTTATCAATTATTAGGGTGAATTCTCTACCATAGATGTAGTTATGAAATTTTTGAATTGTAAATTTTATGGCTAATGCTTCATCATCCAGTTGACTGTAATTTTATTCAGCTATTGTTAGAGATCTAGATGTAAAGGCTACTGGTTTCTCGATACCATTTACTATGTGGAATAAAATTCCAGCGATGCCTGTTGGGCTGGCGTCACAAGCAACTACAATGGGTAAACTTGGATTGTATGGCATCAAAACCTTATCGTTAGAAATCTCATTTTTTAATTAAATGAAGGTAGATTCTCAGTTAGAAGACCAGTGGAATTTTTTATTTCTCGTTAGAAGTTGTCTTAAAGGGTAAGTCAGAGATGATTCATTTGGGAGAAATTTAGAATAATAAGCAACCATTCCTAAGAAATGTTTCAATTCTTCGATATTATTCGATCCCGGAGCATGAATAATGGCTTCTGTTTTCTCTGGACGTTTTGATATTTCGTTTTGTTGGATTACATAGCCTAAATAGGAAGTTTTGTCTTTGAAAAAATGACATATTGAACTATTTACATGCATATTGAATTTTTGAAAACGTCTCAAGCATTTGATCAGATTGACATGGCATTCTGAAAAAGTTTCTTCATGTACTACATTATAGTCAAAGTTTGTAAATACACTTGGTAGACCCATTAATATTTGATCTAATATTCTGTGGAATTCACTTGGAGCAGATTTGATGCCAAAACATAAACGATTTATTTGAAAAGTTCCTTGATGTGTAGATATAGTTTGAATTATCTTGCTTTTGTCATCAACCACTACATACAAATATGCTTTGAATAAGTCTAGAGTGCAGAAAAATTTAGAGTTCCGAAGACTATTCAGTATTTCATCTCTCTTTGGGATAGAATAATGTCCATCTTGTAGTTGAGGGTTTACAGATACTTTATAGTTAACACATAATCGAACACTACCATCAGGCTTAACAACAAGAGGTGAACCACAGTCGCTACAATCTAATTTTGTAATTATTTGATCTTGTTCAAGTATTTTAAGTTCTTCGTTAACTTTCTCACCTAAAGCAAAAGGTACTTTTCACGAATCTCTTTAACTCAGTTTTGCACGAAAATAGACCATTTCCCTTTTGAATTTAACTGTTTCCTTTTAAATCCCTTTCAGATCTTGTTCCGCAATGATTTCCGTGTATTTGTATGATCAAAATGTCATGGTGTTGTATTTTCTTTCTTTTTTTATGTCCAGGATTGAGGGAGGTCTGTAGCCTTCCGGCCACGTACCTCGTTTTCTAATGAATTAGCGTCCTTGGATAGTCTTGGCCTGGTGATTAACAAATCAGAAATAGTTATTTGTTAACTTTTGCTATGCTACAAACTTAAATAAGTTAAAAATTTGTTTCTATATTGTTGTTAATTAAGTGTGCTATTTAGTTGTTCAGGGATTCTTGTGGTGTCTTTCTTCTACCTGTCTTAATAAATCTGCCAATTATTATGGGAGATGCATCATTTCCTTCGGACATGTAGAAAACACCCAAAGGGACTGTTTGGTATCAAATGTGTCTGCAAATAACTTTTGAAAATAGCTCTAATCACTCCCTCCCTATTTATAAGCTCCTCTAATTTGATATCAGAGGAAATGCTGCTCATCTGATATTGGATTCTTTATCTGATAGAAGTTTTAAAGTGAAATGGCGTGGAACTTTACCTCATTTAAATTTTAAAAAAGATAAGTTTTTGTATTATGTCTATTGCATCGATAATAAGTACTATTAAATTAAAGCTAAATTTATAAAATTTTGACAGTAGTAAAAATTTTACGTAAAAAAAAAGAAATTGCTTGATTTCCATATAAAAGCTTGCATAGTGTTGACAACATTTTGAAATTTCATAGAACATTTCGTAGATCAAATGTCAGCCATTAATCAACTCACAGCCTTAAATTCACGAGGTTATCAATCATGTTTCATCCTGCGGCACGTTTTTAATTTTTTTAAATTTTTGATCAAGATAAAATATTGTATAAAACTCGTGCCAAAACTACGCCTTTTTATACTCGCTACTTCTCAGCACTTGCTATTAACTAGCTTTTAAAAGTACAGGTTTCGAATTTTCTCGGAGTTTTAATAAGCACGTAAAATTAGGTATTTTCCCCAATGTTTATTCAAACACAGTAGGAAATTGTTTTATAATGTCATCAATAATACTAGAAATATTGAAAGTATTTATTTGAATTTCTTCAGGTTGATTACACTTATCGATATCAGATAAATTTATTTTTAAATGTCAAATCCATGTTCTTCCTAACACTGGTGTAAACATATCTGGAATTATATACAAAGTTTCTGTACTTTTGAGATTTTTATATTTCAATAAAACTTTGACAAAACCTAATGGTTCGAAACTTTTGTGAGTGTAAGATCGAAAAATTACGCCTGTAGGTTGTAAAACTTTTGTTAAATTCAGAAAATTGAAAGCTTGTTTAGGCAAAAATGAAAATCCTGTACCGGAATCAACGTGAAAACGGGATAGAAATCTGTGTTGTTCGATACTAACATTAGGCTTAGGACATAAATGCTTTTCAAGAACAGAAATAATTTCATCATACGATAAATCAGAAGTAATTTTACGTGCAGTTATAAAGAACACAACAGATTAAAATGCTTAGATCCAATGCACAGTTCTTAAACACATAAATCTGTATCTTCGAAAACATTTTTGATTTTTAAATAATTATGAAAAATCTTTGTTCATACGGCAAAAATGTTTCTGTTGAAGAATTAAAACATTCTGCATTTGATAAAAATTTTATCGTACCTTTTTCTTGATGATCTGGAATATCCTTACTTCATTCTTGTTTCAAAATAAGATCGGCAAGTCGATCATTACCACTTGTAATTACCTGTAATAAATTTCAAAATTGTTCTGCATCCATGATTTATTTTATTTCTCCTCGTCGCCAATTTATTGTAGTGTATTTGATAGTAATATTCATTGAAGCAGCCGGTTTGTAATAATTATATTATTCAAAAATGGGACAACCTACTTATACACACATACATGCATTGACATTATCGAATTGTTCTGTTTGTAAACATTCTTATAGTCTTGAACTAACAGTGTTCTGCTTACTTTCGTTTTCAGAATAGTAAAGAGAAATACAGTCATTTTTAAATATTTAGCTTGACAATCTAAAGGTATTTTTTTAATAAACATGTGTAAGAGATTCCCTCTCAATGTATTTTTTCAAAATACATTTCAAGTAATAAAATAATTTTACTGCATATTTGAAAACATCTGTTATTTATATTTGAAGCCAATTGTAAGGCATTCGAACACCAACTTTTAGATACATATTTTCATATTGCTAAATATTAAAAAAATAATTAATCAATTTATGTATAAATAATTATGATTTCAATAATTTATAAATAATTTATTTTACCAATATAAGTTATATATTCAATTTTCCTGGTTATACTAAATTGCAAATACTTATTTAAATTTACATTAACTAGTATTAACAAAATTCCAGATCCATATACAAACGTATTTCCACTCATATCATTTCAATGTTTAATAGGAATGACAAATGATTTTGAAGGATGACGGGATAATACATAAATACTGATATTACATTACTTATTTAGAAAAAAATTATAAATAATGCTAAATTTATTGTGGCTTTAAAAATATTGCAGTATAAATGCTTATGAAATTTGGGAATGATTCTAGCTTTAGGATATTTGTAGAAAATATTTTCTTCTTAAAATTATTGGTACTACCGTTAGATAAATCCAATCCCTAACATGCGCTGCATGAATAAAATATACTCTTCTTTACCATTGCAAAGTTTATCTTCTTCCAGTTAAAATATATATATATATATATATATATATATACACCTGTTATTAACAACTTAAATTGCATTAATAAAAATGATAAATAAAATACAGTTTAGTCTTTGCTTAAATATAAGATGTGAGACATAGAATTTTAAGTTACGCTAATTCTTTAATTAAAGAAGATTTTATTATTAAGATAGACAATAGGAATCATATTATACTAGTTAATGTATGGACAAGTTATGATTGACTGTACTTTTTAAAAGTGTATTATTTTATATAGTTTGTTGCATTTCAGAAAAAAGTATTATTTAGTACGTTTCAGTTTCTAAATACATATGTTCAGAAAAGTGTATCACAGAGATAAGTTGCACTTGAAAATAAAGATGATTTTTCTTTAAGTGAATGTGCATTAGGTTTTATTCCATCCTTTCATACATTTTTAATATTAAGTTTCTTATTACATTCTAGTTCTTTATTTAGTGGTGGAATTATCTCAATTATTTGTGTATTCCATAAATTGATTAAATACATATTCGCAGTTTACTTTCTGTCAGGAAAATGAACCGAAATATGTAACCAAAATTGTTTCAATAATTTTAACAAAATAAAATTGAATGTATTATATATCATTCTGAAACTTTCAATTTTTATATATTTTCTTTTTTGATTTCATATGCGATTTTTAAAAATGTTCATCAGCAAATAAAAAAATTTAAGAATGTTAATACATTAATTGATAGAAGGGTTATAATTTCAATAGTATTTTATCCATAATAATACTGTTGAATTTACAATCATTCTATCAAGTAGCGTATTAATATTCTTAAATTTTTTTATTTGCTAATGAAGAAATCATCATTAGCAAATAAAAAACTTTATAATCGAAAATGATAATGAAATAAGTTATTTTAAAAAAAATTATAGGAAGCTAAACTCAGATAGAAAATGTTGACTTATATGTATAAACAAAAGTGAGATTTTGGAATAAAAACTATCACAACTGTTGTTTCCTATACCAGCACTAATTTCAATTGATAAAATAAATTAGATTTATTAACATGGTCAAAAACAATAAGTTTTAGTACGACAATATTTTTTTAGTATATGGTTGTTACTTTGGAAATTGATATATTTTTTATTTTATGTCAAAATATATTCATTTTATAAAAACACAATGCACATTTAAATTTTATCATATTATTTTATTTTCAATTCTCTGTGAAGTTCAAACATTTCTCATGTGAAGTTTTATGAATATAATTGAAAAAAATATGTTTGCAGCAATTGTATTAATTATAAATGGTGTAGGTTTTCTGCACAATGCTTTCACAATTGGCCAGATAGTTGTAAATTATTTAATTTTGATATATTATAAAACGATTAGTGTAAAAAAATTAAGTATGTTGTTATACATTTGGCGACGAAGTTACATAATTTGCGAATATATTTAGAATATCCAATTTTTTTAAATGAGAAAGAACTTTATGATATCAAAAATTTATTACTATTTACAATGTTTTGTTCTTAAAATTAACTTTTTAATCTTATATAACATCGTTCATAAAGTAACTCTTTTTGCTTCGTTAAATAATTTAAATTTTTTTAATTTACAATTTTCAATTAAAATATTACTTTAAGCATTCTGAAGAAAACCTTCTTTTAACCAGTGATTGACAAACAAAATGTTTTAAAATTCGAATGTCTTTTAATTAGTACTCATATAAATATAATACAATAGATTTAACACATTGGTCCTCCATTAATCAGAAATGGAAATTTTCTAATGTCTCAGAGCTCCAACTTAGGTTAATTTCAAGCTAAAAAAATGATCATTTACGTATTTAATAATTTGGAAGTAGCTCAATACAATAGCGAATGCTTCATTTATGTTTAATCTCTTTAATTTCATTTCCAGACTGATGATGAAAACCTTAACTTATTACATTTGAATCATAGTTTATTCTAACAAAATCATATGTGAATTAGAGCTGTCTTCATTTCATACTGTAACTGTAAATCAGGAATTTTTAAGCATGTCGTTTATGAAAGAAAATAGTCACCAAAATATCCCATTTGCCATTTGCTGTGATTTATTATTTTACAAGAATTTTTTTTAATTGATGTATAAAAAATGTATGAGAAATTAATAACTTCATTTAATAATTATATTTGGAAGAAACGCGAAAGAACTCTGACAACCAAAAGCAACAACTCTGGTACCTGAGAGATTTATTTGTAGATGCTGATGATTTTCTACTATATATACATCACTGATGACGAATTTTTACTGTTAATCAAAAGTGACAATATAATCTTTCATTCACTGGCGACGACTATTTGCTATTAATCATTGGTGGCTACTTTAAGTTGTTAATCACATTTGTGATGACTTTTAACTACTAATCACTGACGACGACTTCCTACCGTTAATCAATATTGACGAATTTTTGCATTTAATCATCGGCAATGACCTTTTTAACATATACCTGATTTTTCATTGGTGTAGACTGTAAACCATTCATGTCTGTGTGATTGCGATTTTCTCTTATTAGATGTACGCGAAAAATTATAATTATCATGAAGTGAAAAAGATTAATATAATGCATTCTAGGTGGTAATTTTTTAACTTAATACATTTTTTACTTAATGTTAAATATTTAAATGAAAAATATGTATTCGAGATACTATTTAACCCCCAGTTGCTCATTATCTTCAATGCGCTTCTCGTAATATCGGCAAGAGAGTATGGCTTGCCACTAGCTTTGACTTTCAGATTGACCCCATTTGTCTCACTGGATTGTTGGAGCTCCGTGAGTTGGGGACGTGTGTACTGTAATTTGTGACATCAAAAGTCCTTCCACTGCTGTGGAGGAAAAAAGGCAAGGTATGCTGTTGACGTCGAATCCTGATCGTGTTTCAAAATTAAAAGAAGCTTCAATATGAACTAAAAGCATTCAGGAATAAAACTCCCAGAGTTTACTTTGCTTCATTTAGGGACAGCTTGTTTTTCAAAATTCCTTTGGCGAATAAATAATTTGAAATCATGATAAAGTCCATCACAGGCAACCGCAAATTATGCACAATTAGCTATAACTTGTCAATAATCATCGTTTTCATCAGCGAAGGCCATGCAAATTAAATTTCAAATGATTGTTAGAATTTAAATGTATCATTAAAGATTTGTGTGCTTATATATTCAGTAGTTTTAGTTTTTATGACTTCAAAGGAATTGGTGTATCCTTTTATAATTTGCTTATCTATGCTATTATTATCAGATTCTAAATTTTCATTTTAAATAGCCATTATTTTACTGATATTTGCCGTCATATTTTAGCGAAATAGATAATGCCTAGGGCATTAGACGAGCAGTGTAGCTTATTTGCCAACGAGAAATCTCTGGAGGATAATAATGACTTTTCTCCTATTATATACGCTATTTTTGAATAGCACTTGAAAGAAACTTTTTGCCAATTTTATGAAAAATAAATAAATACTATTACACATTTCCATAAAATTAACCGTTTCAAGTAAGTCATTATTCGAACATCACCATGAAACTTATTGAATATGAAAAAATTGCCGAATAATATTATTCTTAAATTAATGGGTGATAACATATTTAAGTAGTGCATATTTAATCATTTAATACACTTTACAATACATAAAATAGGCATCAAAATTGATATAATAGGTTGGGGGAAAAGAAATCCATTATTTTTTCGCTAGATGGCTGTAGTGATCGATATCTAGAGAAATATCTATCAAACAATTTCAAATTCACGATCGTTGTCAAAGTAACATTGCACACTATAAGAATTCTTTTGCTGTTTTTTGTTTGGTCCATTCATTTGTGAGTTACAGGGTGTTAAAAATGGATGTGAACAAACAGAAAATTTTGTGCATTTTACAGTTTTTCTATAACAAAACGAAAATGCAAGACAGGTGGCAAAAAGTGTCAATGAGGCTTATGGGGAATATATTGTAACAGCCAATTATGTGCAATTTTGGTTTTGTGTAGATTTCAGAATTTTTTGTGTTAAAAAGCACCTCGGACAGGTAGGCCGGTCGTCAAAATGTCGATAAAATCGAATAAATGATCGAAGTTAACAGACATGTCAGCATTCATAACATCGCTCAGCAGCTAAATGTCGACCATAAAACAGTCTTAAACCATTTACACAAAGCTGGATTAAAAAAAAACAACTAGATTTTTGGGTGCCTCACCAATTAAAAGAAATAAATGATGGATCAAATTTCCATCTGCGAAGCCTTGGAAAAATGGAATGAGATAGACCCATTTCTTATTCGGATGGTTACTGGAGATGAGAAATGGATCGTATAAGATAACTCTGTACGAAAACGATCGTCATCTAAGAGCTGTGAATGACCTCAAACGGTGGTCAAAAATGGATTAACGGCGAAGAAGGTTCTGCTGTGCATTTGGTGGGATTGGAAGGACATTATTTATTACGAGTTCCTTCCATATGGCCAAACACTAAATTCTGATCTCTACTGTCGACAACTGGACAAATTGAAGATAGCGATTGATCAGAAACGGGCGGAATTGGCCAAAAGGAGATGTTTCATATTCCACCAGGACAACTCTAGACCACAAACGTCTATAGTGAGTCGCCTGAAGCCTCGGGAGCTTGGTCGAGAAGTTTCAATGCATCAACCATACAGTCCGGACTTGGCAGTTGGCAGCGATTATCATCTTTTTCTTGCAATGCAAAATATCTTTAGTGATAAAAAATTGACATCTAGGAAAGATTGTGAACATTGACTACTAGAACTTTTGCAAATAGACACAAGAACTTTTATAATAGAGGCATTATTAAGTTACCTTTAAAATGGCAACAAATCATGCCACAAAACGGTGCATATTTGACCCAAATTGGACAATCCGAAACTTGTTGAATAAAGTCCTGAAGTTGGCATAAAAATAATGGATTTCTTTTTCCTCAACCTATTATTTGATAAGTTTTCAAGTTTTACTTAAATATGAAAATTCATTTGTTCAAAACCCGAAATCATCGAAAGTTTTCTTTGATACCTTATAAATTAAATGTTGCGAAGGAGTTGCAACAATGCTACCAATGAGTATGAGTGCGTGTTTTTATGTACTTATTTTATAGATATTAGTCCCTTGAAACCTCTAAATACGTGTTTTTTTAAAAATCTTTTCCCTTCTGTTGAACGTAGAAAAAACTTCCGAGCTTTTAAATAATTTAAAATTCGGTTTCAGCGATTCCGTTATTAAATTGAATTTACATAGATTTTAATTTTTCAAGTTTAATTTTGAATTATTTATACTTTTATATTGCATTAGAATCTAGTTCGGCAGTGGTCAATTCGTTAGTATTTATTTTCTTATTATTCCCATCATATTTTCCTAGTTTTTCAATTTAGTTGTAAGTAGAAATTGGGCTCTCAAGATTAATTTTTCTACAAATTATTATATCGTGAAATTGTTTCTTTCTGAGTTATTATTTCACGTGGATTGAAATATTACATTTTTTTATTGTGTTGAAAATTAGTAGTACTTATATTGATATGTTTTTGAATTAAAATATTTCATAAATGTTAATTTAGTTTTAACTTTGTTTTGCATTGTTTTATTGATTTGTTACATTTCTACAGGTTTTTGTAGCAAATTTTATTTTTCCTGTGCCTTAATGATTGCCTCGACAAAAGTCAAAGTTAAGTCTCTCAATCACTGAGCAATGCAATTAGTACTTGAAATCAAATTGCGGAACAATGGCAGTCAGCGAACAAGTGAAACAACAAATATCTGCTTAAAAATACATGACAAAAAACATTAGCGGAGCCAAGTACAGCTGAATTCAAGAACACAAAGCTACTAATAATGATCTCAAGCTCTCCACCTTTACACCTACTTCTTTTCCAAAAGAGTGAACGCGAAGAGCTTAAAGGGGGAGGGAGATATTAACTGGAAACCGCAAACCCGCATCAAACACGATTCAACAGTTTCTTGCACTGTAGTGAAACACCCACTTGGGTAACACTAAATATTTAATATCAAACAAGGCAAAGTGTTAATAATGAGATTACAGACATATTTTTAAATGTACCAGGAGGAACTACTAAAACATTAGTAATTATATTGATACTGGCAGCAATTCATTTCAAACTTGGTTTCTCTTTTCAGCCCTCTGCCTCTGAAACATAAGGAATAAAAACTATTTCGTATATCAAATTGTTTTTGAACATAAAATTCCAAATAATGTTTGCATTTCTATACAACGTCTTCTATGGTGCTTTGAATTTTTTAAAGTGGACCCGCGTTTAATGAATTTCAGGTTCAAAAACTATTTAAACTGTAGGCTAAGCAGAATGTCATAAAAAACAAAATCGCTCACAGCTCTCGATGGGTGTTTTCAAGCTTCATGCGCGAACATCCGATAATTTTGGTATGCATTAAGGGGACAGTGGACTTTCAAAACTTGTTGATTTAAAAGATTTATGGCAATAAATGTAATTATAATATCCGATAATTGTTCAATACTAAAAGAATGCCCTGCGTCTTGAATATGGAAATATTCTTTTATTTTTCATAAATAATAATATTTATATATATATTTATATAGATATTTATAATTATATATATATATATATATATATATATATATATATATATATATATATATATATATATATATATATATATATATATAAACACTTTGCAAATAACATTTCTTAAATAAAAATGTTTAAATACATATCAAATTTTTCATAAAAATGTCACATCAACATTAATTTTAGACCTTAAATTTTAATTTTATGTAAAGTTATAACGACAATTTTTTAAGAACATTTGAACAACTGTAGCAAATGCCATGTACATGGGAAAAAATTAATGCGCATGCAGCACATTTTACGTTCAGATATTTATCAAAAAATTTAAATCTGAGAAAAACAGTATTTAAAATCTGTGAGGTACTTGTGAGACAATAGTTTCATATTTAAATACCATTAAATTGTTTTTTTATTGAATTTTTCATAAAAGTAGGTTTCATTATTAAAAAATACCTAAAATGTTATTTAAAATAAATTTAATTAATTAAAATTTACAAATTGTATTTTTAAAATTTTTCAAACATTAGAAAAAATTTTATATTGCATAGAAAGCATAAACTCTGTAAGCATATACTATATTAATTTTAAAATTCCAGATTAATACAAAATTGTGAACATGATAAAAAGTAATATATTTTAAAAATTATTTTACATACAAACTTATTGGAAAAAATAACAGAAAAACAAATATTCACAAATATTCTTATTATAATTATATGCGAAACATTTTTACTTTTTCATTTTACTATATACATATTAATTTTTTGTAGGTAGTATATTAATGTTCTAAAATTTTAAACACATACATTTAAAATTTTTTAAATTAATATTTATTTAATATTCTCCTGCACTGTAGGCAATATTTTTTGGATTTTGTTTCCATTTTTTATATTTTTTTGACTTTTGTTACAGTTTATAAAAATCTGATGACCTTTGATTTTTTTCTGAAAGTCTTGTTGCATTTTTTGTCTTTGCAAGTTATAAAGTGTGGTCAGATAACACTCCTGCACGTAGTTTTGTTGTATATTTAAAACTCCACAATTATACTCGCTGATGGCTAGATTTACTGCATACACCAGTCTCTTTTTAGTTACAAATATGTCTTTTGAGCATTTTTTCCATATACGGCTGTAAAGACTTCCATTTGCATTTTAAATTTTTGCAGAAGCACAACGAAGAAGAATATCATTAGAGGCTAGTCTTTCGTACACTGGTAGTATCTTTTCGACAACATTTACTGAATGTTTAGTCTTCATCAGTGAGTGACTTTGTGGTATTTCTTTGCATGCCACTGCTCTTTGACAAAAGCACCACGATAAACGTCCCATGGGACATTTCTTATGTTAGGGCTTTTTATCTGTTGACATACAGTGATAAAGAGTCGCCCCCAAGAATTGAAGTTTTCATCTTTTGAATATCAGTAGCATTATCTTTTATAGCTTTCCAATAAAGATTTTGGAGTTTTAAAACAGTTTCTTCCTTTAAATTGCCTTGCTTTCGACCACCAAGTGTGACGCCTTTCACTCTCCATTCTTTTATAACATTACGAGGTGCTGTTCCAGGTCTTTTTGCAACATGATTAATACATTCTTCCTTAACAATTCGAATATCACTATATATTTTCTCTTCGTTTAAGTGTATAAATGTTTTAGAATTACCGTCACATATAATTGTTGTGTACAACATAATATGTGAAAGTGAACGCGTTTCAAAATTCGTGATGCAGCAACCATTTCCATGCTTTCAGATGATTCGCTGAAGTTTTTTGGCAGTTTTCTCTGTATCCTTCTTTCCATATGTGGAATTCAGCACTGTCTTCCCTGAGATCTCGAGATGCAACTGTACACTCCGAACAGTGCTTCGACATGATTTCAAAGTCAACTACTACACTTGTGAGGGAATCAATGGCAATTCCAATACCATATAAAAAAGTTTGACCTCGTTTCTTCCAAGTTCCATCATAGGACACAGAAATATGTCTCTGATCCTAATGATTTAAATTTGAATTTGATTATCTGATTCATAATATGCTTTCCTAACGGCACTGTGGCTTACTTTAAACATTTCATCTCGAAACCCTTCATTTTTTTAAACTAAATTAGAGACACATTTAGAAAATGTTTTTTTTATCCATGTTTGCACAATCCAGGATTTGAGAGAATGATTCCATCGCTGCATGGCCTTTTCCAAAGCTCAAAAAGCTTCCACAACTTTGTTATTGACATCAAATTTTCGTGAATAGGATTCCCTGTGGCTAGAAATAGTTGAGCCAAAATTTTCCTTTCAAGATTTGCAGGACCCTTCTAGTTTCACTGAAAAACCATAATTTTCCTGAGTGGATACATCTAAAGAGCAGACACCACTGCACGGCAAATTCCTTAGAAGACTGGAGAAGCAGTTTTTATTGATTAGAATATACTCATTTCCACATGCAGGAGGAATATCATTAAGTAACCGGACAGATTCTGGAACATTTACATCCATAAAAGAAAATTTTTGGTCAACTGTTTCCTTTGGTAAAGCTTCCTCAGCAAATTTTGATTGTCTTTTATGAGTTGATTCAATTGCAGTAAGTTTTCGTTTCGTTACTCTGCCTTTAAGCTTCCTGTATCTTGAACTAATTACATGCATTATGATGGAAATTACAATGTTCCATTCAAGACATTATTATTTGAGAAAGTAGTTCTTGAGAAAGTATTTGAGAAAGAACTGTTCTGTAAACACTGAACGGGAATAATCTGTGGTTTGGGTACCCCTTTCTTGCCAAATGGGCGATAGACGCGCCAAGCATGGAAACCATGTCTATTTCATCCTAAATGCACTCCTTGTGGCTCATGCTCAATAACAAATCTTTTATTTTAGTATTCCTATTGGTCGCTAATTATTTTGATTTTGAAATAACCTTAGAATTTAAAATTTGATGCACATTTTATTACCGTTGAATTTGCCCTGGAGGTAGTACGTGAGTTATTTATTTGTTTGTGCGCATTTTTATTTAATAATTTTAAAAAATATGATAATTTTTCCCCAAATTGTAGTGTATTTTTTGTTATACAATTCGTAAAAAAACCATTGTTTTGTTTTCGTTGCCTCACCAGCGGTGAAATTCGTTAAAAACACGGATTTTGCTTCGTCGACATAGAAACGATGTTTTTGCGTAGAGTCTCTCGGAGCATTCAAATCCGCGAGACAACACGCAAAAACGCGCCAGTTGGCGACTTTTTGAAAATGCGCCAAGCAATGGACCCAAAGCACATTTTCACCTTAAACAGCAAACAGAAATATAATTTTCAAAACAAAACTGAAATCAAGCGGTGAAATCAAAATAATGATAACTGTGAAAAATCAACAAGATTAGTGTTGCCAGACGAAATCATACAAATAATAAAAACTAAATAATTTTGATGTGGCTAAAATATAACACATTGTAAAACAAGAATTCAGTAAATAATAATTTGAAGAATAAATATTTGCATGCTGCGAGACGATTGGAAATGGGCGTGGCCGTTTGTTTACAAAATAAATACCTTCTTTTTTCAAGTTTTAATTGTGTAAGTCAAACAATTATTAGGCAAATTCTGATATTTGAATCTTATTACATTCTAGAAACACATATATTTTATTGGAAATTAGTTATTATTCAAGTATACTGTCCTCGTGTTCCTTGTTTACCTTTTCTAGCAAACGTGAAAAAAGGGGTGTGGCATTTTGTTTACTTTATTAAAACATTAATAACTTTGCCCAAAATTGACAGAAATCAAAAATTCTTTTGTAAAATATAGAGAATGATTCATATTTTTTTATAAACTAAAAAGAAGAATCAGAATTTTTGTCGACTTTTTCAAAATTTGATAGTCCACTGTCCCCATAATATTATTTGCAGAGAATAGGATAAAAGTAAAACTTTCTGAAACAATTGAATCGACACTAGTAGAAATAATAAATGATTAATAGAAGGTTCTACTTTAATGAAGATTAATAATGACGTTAATCTAGAAAAATAATTTCAATACTTTTGAATCTTAATATCGTATTTATATATTTTCAGGTATTTTTTTTACCTATTCGTCAAACGACAGTGAATATATATTTATACTTCCTAAGTGTGCTCACACAAACATATCACCGTTAATATTTTTTTACTGAAACGTATGTACAAGTTTAAAATTCGATAGCCAAGTTGGTTGGTGTGCCGTTCTCATCATTAATTTCTTCTTGACGTGCGGTGCATATATGCATTTCGTACGGACGTAAGTGAGGGCCTTTTGAATGCATTTTAGCTGGAACATTTGTTAATCACTAGATGGCTCTATGTCACCATTACAATTAAACTGAACTTAGTTTTAGTGTGTTCTGACCTTCATTATTTTTGAATTCCTGCTTTTTTTTTGGTATTTTGATTATCAGCTGTGGGTGGGAGAGAGGAAATCTCAATGTAAACAAACACAGCTCGGCTCTTCAACTATCCACGTGATTTAAGCATTCTCTTCTGATAGCTCTCTGAACACTTTTCTTATTTTGTTTTCGCTACTACTGGAAGTCTTTTAGGGTTTTAGCGTCAGTTTCGTAACAGTTTTTACTGCTTTCGGTTATATTTGCTCACTTTTCTTGCTATTTTGAAAATTCTCGACTCCAAATTATTATGGCGAGGATTATCTGGTAGGCATTATCCTACCCTTAATTTGAACAAAAAGGGAGAAAAAAGTCGCAGAAAGTGCATTGTTTGCTCACAAATCGTGATAAAAGAAAAGGAAGAACAACAAGTGTTTTATACTTGCAAATTATGCTATGTCGGACTTTGCGTTTCTCCGTGATTTGAGATTTTCCATACTCAGTCTTCCTTTTAAATTTTGTTATTTTTTCTTGTAATAAGCCCTTGTATAAATTTGCAAATATGTTGAAGTGTTTTGTCAATTAAAATTTTGGAAAAACTAGAATTGCACTGTCGAAAATTATTTCTCAAAGTAAGCAACTTTTTTATATATATATTTTCATATAAATTGAAGGAAAAAATTATTAAAATCTAGTTTTAATGTTATAAAATAGATTATGTGATAATCTAAAATGCTACCAAAAATCACGACGAAAGGACTTTAACTCTTTAACTTTATTATTTATGAATTTTTTTTAAAGTTAGGCCTAGCGGAGAAAAACCCCCGTCCTGTTATATCATTCCTTTCACTTCAGCTTCGTCCTGAAAGTGCGTCTTAAACAAAGTCGCCCCGTCGTGAAAAGGTTAAATGTAGTAAATTTGTACCCAGGCTAAATCGAAGATCCATAATTTTCAGTAAATGTGACTGAAGAACAGTCGGTATTCCGGTCCTTCTGCTTCTAAATAAGGAATAATCTCATTCAGCAGTTTCTACCTAATTGGTAGACCCCAAGCGTTGGCTATATACAGAGAACTGTGATCTTATTTGTGATTAAATATCCCTTATTTTGTAAATTAAATTTCCAACCTTAAGATGGTTTATTTTGGAGCCAGTGCAGAATATGCCAAAATTTATGTCTCTTTCAACTTCAATTCATGCCAATTTCAACTGTCCTTGTAGTGCACAACAGTTTATCGAAATCTAAGCGCTCTTGTGGACGTGTCTTCACGATAAAAATTACTCTGGCCTGGTTGGTTTTGATTACCTTTCAAAGTCTTTTGTTCGATCTAAATCAATGATGATAACGTAATATGGATTTTGAAATTCTGCAATCATGTCATTTGATTGCTCTGGAATTTTTCCCTCGTGACACATGAATAGGGTTCACCTTCTATTAAATTTAGGCATATAAAGGCAATATAGAGGGTGAATGCTAAAATGAATATAAACGCTTTTCGTTAGTTAGGCTCTCCATTAAGTGGTCTTAAAAGTCCATAATTTTGATAAAACACATTTGTTTATATTTTATTCATGTGAAAAAATTAGTTAACATTGAAAAATAAAAAAAAATTAAAAAAATTTATGAACTTTTTTAGTTTTATGTACGTGAATATAATCGAGATTTCACAAAATTTTAAGACAAGAAAAATTAAAAAAAAACTTTTGATTTATCGTTTTTGATGATATTAGATGCGAATTTTACAAGCTTCTACTAAGAGCCGCTTAAGTGACTCAGAAAGCCAGCCGGGGCTGAGGCAAAAGCCCCATGGATAAAAAGTGGCAAATGTTCTGTTGTTTATCGTTTATATATGTTCATTGTATAAATGTAATGAAATCTCTTTCACTCTCTAGAAATTTTGTCTGTGTCCTGAGAATATTTCAAAAATTTATAAATTGACCTCATAAGCAACAGGCATCTTTAGTGAAAAATCAGAGTTATGTGTCAGAATGAAGTTAGAAATGACTACTGAGAAATAAAAGTTTGCAAGATCATGTCAAATTAAATTGGATATGATATTTAGGACAGATTAAAGTGATGTATCCAAAATTTCTTCTGTGTGACAGCTATTAAGATAATTCGCTAGCCTGAAGTACACAAGAGGAACCTTTCTGATGTATATGTACTGGTCACTGTTATCAATATAGGTGCTTATTCTTTTTATCAAAATCAATAGAGAAATGATACACACGGAAATAGAGTAAATCAACAAGTGGTAGTCCCTCTTATTGTTTTCCAGCCATTAGAATAGGGGTGTACCATTTCCACAAATTAATAAGGGTGTAAGGTAAATATATATATATATATATATATATATATATATATATATATATATATATATATATATATATATATATGGAAATCAACGAGGAAGCACAACGAGCTATCGCATTAAAAGGGATACGCGTCCAGCTGAAATAATGATTAAACATCTTTAATGCAAATCTCATTAGTTTAAAATATACAGAATGTCAGATAAACATCATCTGCATCACATCGTTCTGAAACGGTGCCTTCAATCCGACTTGTCTACAAATTCTCTGCCTGCCTTCAAATCACATTCTTCGAGTTGATGCGAACATGGCGAATCTCACCATCGAATTGTAGATTGCAGATGGCGATGAAAAAAATCCATTCATGATTTTTATTTGTAATAAAGGAGCATTTCTAAATATCATTTTTTCTGTTTCTAAAGGTTTCGAAATCATGAAAATTACTTGCAGTTCTAATTAACTAGTTTTCAAATTTTCAAATATTGAGCAACATTGTTTCCAAAATTGAAAAGAGAACAAAAGTGAAAATCAAAAGAAAAATACAAGACAAAACATCCAATCCATGTTTAGTATATAAATAGGCAAGGACGATTTAAATTTTATTTTTTAAAGATTAATACTTTTTTCTTCTTTTGGATTGACTCTTAATTTTGGATAAAAAAATAATAAAAAAATGTTTTCTTCAAAGAATGTATCTTTTTCCTTATGAAAAAGTTATGTAGAAATTCTTACATATATAATTTTTTAAGGACATCACATCGAACTTTGACAGAGATAATTTCTTCATTTTAAAATTAAATTTTAAAGAAAACAATTCCTTTTGGTTTGAGCTATCAGTGTTTTTAATAATTTAATAAAAATTTTCAGCATATAATTTCAGTCAAAATCTATTGAATTTTTAATGTTCTTATAATTTGATGCCAAAGATCAGGTGCGCTGAGTGAGGAGTTGGATTGTTTATTTTTAATCTGAATTCTCAGGCAAGTCTGTTTGTCACATGCAAATTCTATAAAAGTTATCAGTTTTATTCACCAGTGTGTTAAGAATATAAAATTACAAAATTTTAAAAATGACATCTGCATTTAGAATTAACTACCAATTTTTTAAATAGATTCATTTATATATAAACTATATAGTTCTGAAAACAGTGGAATGCTTATTTTACAACTTACGTAAAAGATCACCTTCTCTATATGAGGGTGTGGTCTATTTAATTTTAATCAGTAATACAATATGTATTTTTGCCGCACCCACTTTCGAAATAAGTTACTAGTTTTTCTAGATCGAGCCCCTAACGTCGGCTCCAAATGGGATATTTTAACGCAATCGCACTTGAAGAAAGTAGTTTCAAAATTTGGCGGTATAAACGTGAATTTTGTTCAGTCTTAGTTTTGGCAACGCTATGGTCTTCAATTTTCTTATTTACTTTCCAATGTTTTCTTGTGCCAGTGAAAAAGAGATTATGATAAAAAAAGAACGGGTACTTATGTTTTAAAAACGTCCACCTTCCGGTGGACTTCCGGTGGTCGATCTTTTTCGCCTTAAAAATAAGTTTCAGAATTTTGTAAATTTTAATAATTTTTCGAAATATGAAGGAAAAGTAGAATAGTTTACTTATATCTTAACACCATGTAATACATATGTAGGTGAAAATTTATTTGTATTTTATATGGTGATAAATCGCAACAATAAGGACATTAATTTTTTCACAGATATGTTAGACGGGATAATGCGTAAGTACCGAAGAATGGACTGCATTTCTCACATTTTCTTATTTTTTCTGTGTTTTAATAAAGATAAACATTCACATGGGAATAAATTGCTATGGTAAAATCAACCTCTAAAATTGGTCTCCAGTCAGTGTCTTAGTGAGTTTACAGATGCTCGTAAACCTGAAATGCATGTCCAAAAATGACCTGTTTACGTTCAATTGATACCCTTTTATATCAATGAAATTGCTGACATATTAAGCAAAAGAGACTTCACAGAGAAACTTACTGTTTCCGACTCACCCACCGTTTTCGAAATTTCTTCTATATGGAATGTCAAATACAGACAAAAATTGCTTAATCGCTAGCATATGCTTATGCTACTCGCTTAACCACTGCCTTGTCTTGAAATTGCTGCTATCACAGGAATTTCGAGACTAAACATTGGTCATCTTAACGGATTAACTTTTATCTCCAACAGCAAAATTTTCTAGTCTACAAAAAGTATAATCTGAAACCAGTTTTCCAAAGCATGTCCTAGATTCTAAGTTTATAAGGACCCAATATCCACTTCGTGTGATTATCTTTGTGAGAATACATGGATTAAATGAGTCTATTGCTAGATCATGAAGGCTTAGATAAAACAACACGTCAATGCATTAATGAGCTCTTAGTAAACATTAAAGAAATTTTATGGATAAATAAAAAAATAAAATGATAATTTGAAGTTATTAAATGAGTTATTATGAATAGCACTAAAATCTCTAACTGCGAAATATTACTTTTGGTAGGAATAAATAATTCTGTAAATGAATTAGCTTTGTTTCTTTAGGACATTTTTCCATACGTTATCATACTATGGAAAATGAGATAGTAGAAAAATTCAAGAGTACTAAGCACGATATTGTTTTTATTTTTACTGAAAAGTATTTCATTTTGATCTTTCAAAAAATTTTCATGTAATATAATGATATTCAAGAATAAATTACTAATTTATAACTATCCTATTAATTGAAAGATATGAGCTATTTACATGATCCAGAGAGAATCCAGATTTAGATCATCCTTTCTTGATAATTTGACCATAATCAAGCATCCTATAGAATAAAACAAAAAAATTCTGAGTACACTCAATCATTAAGAAATTGTCGAAATACTTCAGAGTTTTTCTTCCAGATACATAATTAATAAGTTTCCTACCACACAATATATAAGATAAAATTTAAAAAGTATTCTAAGTCGTTTACCATAGTTGGGTTTTCACTTTCTATGAGAAGAATTTTCAGCTACAGCAAGAAATATAAATTTGTCTGAAGTCAATTTGAAAATACATTATTTCAGCTGATATACACGCTCTTTGCATGTATATCATCTGGAGCTATACTTTACTTTGATTATCCCAGATTAACTAGGATTTATATATATACTCTCTCTTTCGAAATTTGACCCACCCAGATCTTCTAACTATACCTGCTTTTTAAGATATTTTGTTTACTTTAGTTATTTGGTTATTTATCAAAATTAAAATTTGAAGGTAATATTTAAGAAATAAATTTACTTATAGAAATGGCGTGTTTCTATAACAAGATAAATTATCATAAAAACAACCCATTCCTATAAATCTACTATTGACACAGTATTGCATACCTTGAAATAAAAGCATAATTGTGTTAACGGTATTTTTAGCGTCTTATAAATTTAGAGTTTATTATAAATTCCTTAAAAATAAAAATCATATGTTAATTCAAATTCACAAAAGTAGAGTAATGGTTTAAGTAGTACAAACTATTTCAAAGATATAATGCAATAGTTAAAAAATAATTCCCAGTGAAAAATCCTTATTTAACACATAGTATTACATGAAAAGTAAAAAATAACATAAATATTAAGGATCAATAGAAATTTGTAAAACAATGTTTTTGAAAATTGTTAAATATTGACATTTATTATTGAGAAAAAAAGTGTTGAAAGTGATTGTTTTTTGGGTTATGTGAAATGTGTAAAAAAAATGATACATTAATTGATATACGAAAGAATAAAGAAGGAAGAAATACTACTAATTTCCAGTAGCTCGATGTGAATTTAACTTACTTTAAGCAAATTGAAGTATCAAGGCATAAAGTTTGTAGATTCTGGAGTATGTTTAATTTTAAATAATTTTTGTTATTTAAAAGTAAAGTTTTAGTTTCAAATGCATGCTCATTTAATTTGAGAGAGATAATGGAAACTTTGTTGACTGCAAAAACAATTTGGGTTTTTAAAAATTCTTAGAAATAAATAGAAAAAGAAACAAAATACAGTTATAATGTAAAAATAAATATGCTTTGAATCAAAGCTTAGTAAAAAATTACTATATATATGTATACTCCCCGCTGGTGTTACCACCTTGCCGTGGTGGGTGGGCTTGCATGTGTCAAGACCTACTGAGCAATGCCGGAAGTAGCGTGCTACTGGTAGGGCCTCCTAAGCAGGACAGGTCAGTAGTGAGGCAACTGACGAAGAGAAACACTCTGGTCTTACAGGTTGGGGTTTCGGCGAAGGGTTAACAACCCCACTCCGGAAAAAACAACTGTTCCGAAACCAAAACAACTGAATAAAAGTATGGACTGCTGCAAACGGAAATAGGATGGAAGAGAAAACTAGACATGAATCTGGTAACATGGATTGTAAGGACAATGCTGAAATAATGTGGAAAAGGACCTGGAGACCATGAAGATAAAGAATTGGAAAAATTTGGCTCTGAAGCGGGAAAAATGGAAGGAGGTTGTAAGGCTAAGGCCTGCATAGGACTGTAATGCCAGTTAAGAAGAAGGTATATATATATTTATACATATGTATAATATATACATATGTATATATATATATATATATATATATATATATATATATATATATATATATATATATATATATATATATATATATATATATATATATATATATATATATATATATATATATATATAAGCTTCAGTTATCTGTTCATCAAAAAAAGTAGTTAAACTGCTGTATATTTCTTTCACATTTTAAGAAAAGTATCTAAAACTTAGATTTGATCACATATTTTTATTGGCGAAAATGGTTTAAAGAATAATACACTTAAATATTATTTTATATTATGTATAACATGATATGAATATGTCAAGAATAACTAAGTTTATAGTAAGTTTTAGATGTATAACAAAAATAAAATAAAATTTCCCAAACCTTGGCACTGAGGCACCACACGTAATGAGCTGACTGTTCAAATTTCTAAGGAAAATTAGCATTTGAAATGTCATATAGTTTTTTTAAAAATGCATAATTATTTTGGCCTTTTCGAATTAAGGTGTTGTTCTAAGTATTGAAGATAAGGTATTTAAAATTAACTGCAGATTTGGCGGAGCTTTCGAAGGCTCTCCAAGACTCTTCAGATTTCCAGCTTTGCTGGAAAACTATTCTTAGGGATATATTTAAAATACTTTGAAGTCTTTTCTGAGAAGATGGAATTTCTTGATCATATGCAAGAATAGATTACATTACAGTATTCTGAATCTGACACACATTGGAATAAATTTTTTAGCACATTTTGTGTATTAGTAGAAATGTTTAAATTATTATGAATGACTTCATTCGGACAAAGCATAGAACTCTGATAATTAACGTAAGTTTTGTTTTGAAGGTCTGATTAGCTTTTTGTTTGGTGGAGGAAATTTTTCACAAGACTGAAGTCAACTTTCTCAAACTTTCCTCTTCAGTCCTCATTTTTCCTTTCTGCAAAATTTTAAAAAGAATTCACTTTTGACCAAAGAGCAAAAAAAGTTATTTTTTTGTTATTTATTTTTGTCATTTCATTCTATTTTATAAGTTAATAGTCTTGACTAATAATTTAAGAATTCATTCTTTAAAATACTAATATAATTCTTGGATATAACTCCCAGATTTTGGGGCATTTTTCGCCATTTAAATGAAACTTTTTCACTTTATTTGATTAAATACAAGTCCAAATTGCTTTAACTTTCATTTTTAAGTTTGGTCAGATTTATTAAAAGACAATTAAATTACCAGTCATTTCAGTTGTCATTGTTGCTACAGCATGCTTCCCTGTACCTAACCAGTCATTTAAGTGAAAAATATGTTCTATTCCTTCTATTCTTTATTGTTACTCCACTGATGCAATTTTTCATATTTAATTAAATTTGATAACAAATTTGCCCTATTGATTTCTGATAAATTATTCAGAAAAATAAAATTATCTCTGTGATTTTTTATTGTATCAAATTCTTCATGTGAGGATGCCCAAGGAATAATTGAAATCCTGAAGAAGTAGTTTGACATTAACTTTTCCTCTGGAGCTTGAAAGGATTTGCCAGCATGTTCATAATCGATTAATATTTCTTTATCCTTCGTTGGATTTCTACAGTAATTTTAATCCTTGACTCACCATCCATTTCTTTACCGAATTCTTTGGCTTTCTTAGTAATGCTTTTGTAATTAATGTCACTTCCATATTCTTTAATGAATGTTTTCAAGTTACTTACTGCCTTTAAGGGCAGGGTAACACTCAAACCAAGTCTTTTCTTGTAACTGTCTACTGACAAGATTAATTTTGGCGTGCAAGAATATTAAGAAACAAATAAACTTTTGATTCTTGATTCTCACACAGACTTCAGTTTGCACTTCTTTCGAATATATATATATCTATATATCTATATCTATATCTATATCTATATCTATATCTATATATATATATATATATATATATATATATATATATATATATATATATATATATATATATATATATATATATATATATATATACAGGGTGACAACTTTATACTGTTTACATAATTGTACTTTATCTGTTTTGATTGGTTTAATTCATGTCCTTCATTTTTTTTATAAAAAATTCATTTGCTTAAGAGATCTTAATGTTAGTAAAACAAATAGTTAGTTTTTATTTCCTTATTTTAAATATGCCAAATCGATGATGGACAATAATTGCTTTATTTGGGAATAGATTAAAGCAAATTCAGATTGAGGGAATGTTGCCAAACTATTAACCTGACTTAAACCGAATGGACTATTATGTTTGGTCTATTCTGCAATCAAGAGTTTGCTCTAAGCCACATCGAACTTTGGGAATGCGTAAAGGCGATTCTTAAGAAGGAATGGGCTAAATTAACTTCTGATGAACTGCAGCCCATTGTAGAAAATTTTACGCGACGTTTAAGGTTCAGTATCGATGCCCAAGGGAGCCATTTTGATAATACTTAAATATGTTGTATCTAAGTTACAAAGGACTTAAGTAATGTTAGTTTTTTCAAAATAAATTCCATGTTTTTAGTTCAATACATTATTTTTTATCAACCGGAGAAAGTTGTCAAACGGTATAAATGATTTCTTCTAGTTGATATCGTAAAAGTCGAATGGCTATAAATTTGCATTCCTGTTACTAGTAAAGATTTTAAGAAGAAACAGGAAATGCTTTTCTGAAGAACTTCCCATGGCTTAGGAGTAGAAAAATTTAATTACTGTTCAACTGTTGAAAAATAACTAAATCTGCTATCGCCTTGAATGGAATTGTTAATCTTCCAATTCAAGTATGAGAGCTACACAAAATCAATTTAGGATTTCTATTAAAGATATTATTTGAAGGACATATCTCTTATATATATATATATATATATATATATATATATATATATATATATATATATATATATATATATATATATATATATATATATATATATATATATATATATATATATATATATATATATATATATATATATATATATATATATATATAACAAATGCACCGTTGTCCTATCCGGTGATCCATCACGACATTAAGGGGCATGTTACAAACTTACCAGATTTCCATTACTGTTTACTCAGGCTTCTGTATTTAAGTTTTTATTAAAGATTATTGTGGAATGGTCATTTCTAATATAACCTAATGTAAAAGTCTCCTTAACTTCTGGCATGCCATATTTTCGTTTCATGTCAAATTGGATTCGTTTTTGCTTCAAAACAAGACAGATTTTCGATACTCTGAACATTTATTGCAGATTACTGTTAGTTAAATTTATAATGATATTAATATTCGATATAATAATCAGAAAATAAAATACGCGTTTAAAGATTTAGATTAATTAGGATTACACTAAACAACTAAATGTGACACAATAATCGATTTTTCAGTGCACGAAGAATTGACAGGAATAAGGTCTATGAGAAAATATGAATTGCTGCTCTGGAATATAATTTTTAATAGTTTGTGTATATTTTAAAATTCTGTGCATTAATTTCAATTCCACTGTTTGAAACTTTATGAGTTGTTTTTTCTTCAAACAATCAATGAATTTTGTCGAGAGTGAAATCACTGGCTTTAACTATAACGGTTTTCATAGTTGCGTATAGTATAATTTATGAAATATTTATTACTTGTCTTAAGACAATTAAAACGGCTCTCTCTGGGATAATTTCACTTAGCATAGTCAGAAAAAATGAATTCATAAATATTTAAAGAAGACTTGAGAAGAAGAATAACTTGAGCGGAACAAGTACATGTCATGAGTAAGTTACTTCATTAGAGATGGTCGTTATTTAACGGAACTATTATTTAAGAACCGTTATCAACAAATGACCGTTTAATAAATAACGCGTTCTTCAAAAATTATGCTATTAATAACATTTTTCCCCGTAAGTGCTGAAATCGTTTCGTTATTGGTAAATTCTCAAAGTCGTTACAATATTGTGGAACGTTTCTAAATAACGTTAATTTGTAACTTCCTGGAACTTTAAAGCTGTTCTTGTTGTTTCGGAACGGATTTTTAGAGTCGTTATTACGTTTTTTTGGTTTCTAACATTGATGTTGAGTTTTCTCGGGAACACATTCAAAGCTCTCGCTTGTCCCGCTGCGTTACTTGTAGCTAAAAATGTATTCTTTTCGGCGGATGCATGAGTAAATATATTTAATTTAAAAAAAGATGGAAACATTTGTAAAAAATGAGAACTTTTAAAAATGCATTTTATGCATCATTTTTATTTTATGCCAATGTTGTGGAAGCATTTTATTTATCTTCAGCATTTGTTTTTTATATGAATTTTAGCGAAATATTTATAAAGCTGAAGCATTTTTTTAGAAACTTCATATTATTCTCACATATCAAAACAAGCGTGAAATATTTTAAATTTGATATCAAATTTCAGAAGTTAATTTTTATAAATTAATAAAAATTTAAAGAACATGTTTACGTACTATTCGATAAAATTTGAAATTTACTTTAAAAATTTATACGTTGTAAAAATAATTTTTGATTTTATAATCTTTATATATTGAAAATGCATAATCATAATTGCATTAAAATTAATTTATATAAGTAAAATTTTAATTATTTTTAATGATAATATAATTGATTATATGAAAATTATATTTTTATTGTAATAATTTTAGACACTTAAAAATGCATTTGATGGACTGCAATAAAAGAACTACATCATATTTCTTGTAGAAAGCCATTTATAAAATTTATATAAATATAAAAAGTATTATTGTTGTTAAGTTATGAACATAATTATTAAAAATCATGATAATAAATGTTCTAATGTATAATTATATAAAATTATTATAAATTTGTAACTGTAGTTGTATTTATTTAATATATATAATAACTATATATACATATATATATATATATATATATATATATATATATATATATATATATATATATATATATATATATATATATATATATATATATATATATATATATATATATATATATACATATATATATATATAAATAAATATATATATATATATAAATATATATATATATATATATATATATATATATATATATATATATATATATATATATATATATATATATTATAATTTTTCACTATAGATTTTAATTCTTTTTTAAATGTAGACAACAGTATTTGTTAAAAAATTTTTATTAATTGAATTTTAACCGAGTATTAAAATTGCTTCGTTAAAAACAGTTTGGATATGAATAAAATTTTCATAAATTTTATCCAAATAAAAATTAATTTATTTTTAAAATTTTGTGTTTCTAGCAATGATTTCTAAGAACTCTTGAGATTCTCTTAAAAGTAAACTAAGATACTTTTTGCACAATCATTTCAGTTGAATTAGAATTTAATGAGTTAAATTATATTAAATCTTTTCAGTACAATATACAGACAGTTTACATTATACAGTCCATTGACTTGAAGTCGTTGTAAAGATTTTCTTTAAATATCTAAAATGCATTTTATTTCTTGAAAAAGACACTTTATAATATTTGAGTTGACAGAAAAATTATTATGGTTTTACTTTTTATCACATGTATCACTAAATGGTTTGTAATGTAATTAGGATAGTTATTAAGAAACTTGATATTAAGTGTTGGTAAATTATTTATTTTAAATTAATTATAATAAATTTGTAAGCACATTTTATTTATTTATTGATTAAAGTAAAATTACGAAATGAATATCTAATGTAGAAGTAATATCTACATTTCCATAATTTATTTTTCAAGTTATGTTAAATATTTTACAATTATTATCAGAAATAATTGTTCATAAATTAATTATACTGCAGTTTCAGAATCCAATTTAATATAATTCAATTCCTTAAATAGAATTAACTCTATCGGTTAAATTTTTAATATTTAATTTTTTATATCTTTAAAAGTAATTATCAATCATTTAATTCTAGTTATAAAAATTAATTAAAGTGCCCGTTTGTAATTTTAATTATATCCTCATGAAGATTTTGAAAAAGAAAAGTGTGGTTTGATAATAATTGAAGGTATTTGCAGTCTATTTATTAAAAACATTATTGTAAGCATTTACATATTAAGTAATTTTTCTTCTGTTAAATTTCAAACTAGTAAGAATTTTTTTGAAAGACTATAATAAGTAAATAACTATACAATTCTATAGCCTATATTCTTCAACAATCATAAAAAGGAATGATAAGTAATAACTGCTTTTAGCATGTAAATTATGGGAAGTAAAAATGCTCTCTCTCTCTAATTCTGTTTATTAATCTAATTTATTTAAACTCTTATGATTTCAAAATATATTTGCAGATCAAACAATACAAATTAAAAAAATTTTCAGTTAATAAAATGTCATCTTTGAGTCCACGAATTGAAGAAACATTAACAACATTTTGTGTTTACAATATAAGTCATATTAATATCATTTTTTAATAAAGTATTTTCTTTTCTTTTTAAAACTTCTAATATTTAACAACAATGTCAACGATTTAGAGGCCACATAAATTCTCAGGCAAACGCAGAGACAACGAAACAGACAAGTAAACGCCGAAACAGAAGAGTAGAAATGTAAGCAATATCCGCTCCGAAGTACTGCGCATGCGTTAGATCTTGCATCCATCGCTTCAGTGTGTGGTTCTTTTCGACATGCTGCTCGCGTGTAGCAGCACTATAGGGAAGCAATAGGTGCGCGTTGAAGACATGCTCCCTCAGTGTGCGGCCTGCCTAAGAGTGCTGCTGCGGAAGCATGTGACATTCCCGTAAGTATCAATGGAACATGGAAAAAACGTGGTTTCACTTCTTTGAATGACATTGTTATTGCCACAAGTGTTGATACTGGTAAAGTTTTACATGCAGAAGTACCGACAAGATTTTACAAATGTAAAGACAAAAATGAACCATGAAGGAAATTGCCAAGCCAATCACTATGGTTCGATGGAAGTTTCTGGAGCCGGCTTGTTTGATGGCTTTCATGGTAAAACGCAAAATAGTTATGAAAGTTTGAATGGTTTCTTGTGGTTGAGGATTCTGAAAATTTTTTTTAGTAGTAAATATTTTGGAAATTTGTACGTATGAAGCTATTTTCTTTAACAATAGAAATATCTCAAAATGCATGTTTTTCTCATTTTTAAGAATCGAGCCAGGTTTATACACTTGTAGAGCTATGATGTTAGCGGATCGAGCTTGTATACATAAGAGTACTTATAATATAAAATAGAAATCTGTAGAAGCTTAGATAAAAAGATAAAAAACAGGCACACAAAAATGTAGAATGGAAGATATTCTACCAATAATTTAGATAATCTAAGTTATGGAACTGGAATCTATTAATTATACACAATTTTTATATTAAATCTTGTTTTTCTCAAAATGAAGTTTTTTTATTTAATAAGAAATATTTTCTGAAAAAATACGTAATAAAACATGTTAAAATTTGGCATAGTTAAAAAATATGTTATTTTTTATGTTATAATCAAGGAATTTTTCTATATAATAATTTCTTAAAATTTTATAATTTAAAATGTTTTAAACTTTTAACGATACAAGTGAAAAATGCGTGTTAATATAGTTATTTTTTTAAAAAGAAATAAACTATGAAGTAAAAATTGTTCTGGTTAAAAAGTTAAAATATGTATTTAAATAGGAAAAAAAAATTTGGTTTTATAGTTATTTTTTAAATGTTCCTTAAACAGAGCAAGTTTTAACATTATCGGTATAGGAATTTTACTTCGAGACCCTACTCTCTTAAATAATTTTTCGAAATATAATCATAGAGAATTAAGTAAAATAAAAATCAATAAGCATTTTATAAAACAGCTTTATTATTTGAAATTCAGATTTAAAAATGTCACGTGTGCGTTTCTCTTCAGATGGTATGCCGAATATCTTTGACATAAATATTTTTGAATTTGTTTTATCGTGGAAACAAGTTAAGAAATGTAATTTGCAACTCAATGGCTTTGCTATCTTAGACATTTGTTTGATAGCGTTAATGTCGAAATTATCTACAATAAATTCCTTTGTTATGTTATCCGTCTTGGAATAGATGGTCCATGACATTTTATTCAGTTTTATTTATAAAACAAAATAAACTATTAATTGAGTTCATACATATCAAGTCCACTATGTACATGATGAATCTTTAACAAATTGACAGTAAAGACACAAGAAATTGGCATGTATCTATATAATTTTTCAGAATTTAATAATTTTGTATTATTAACACAGAGCTGATACCTTGCACAGCTGAACAGTAAGAAAACTCCTATTCTATTACATATCTACAGTTCCCACTAAATCTAGTTGTTAATAGCGACAAAGTGAGTCTTTATAGGTAAATAATGTAATAACATTACTCATTTTATATATAACTGTATCATTTAGATAACTCTGACGATAGGACACAGCGTCATTATGTACTAACTTGAACAACAGAAAGTCCTTGTTTTATCACCACTTTGTTACCAAGACTCTCAAATGAATGGTGATCAGTTAATCTAGTATGAGGATTCTTAAAGGGTCACCAGTAAATGATCGTGAATTTTATTCCCTTTCAATGTTGAACAATAGGAGATAGATTCTGTGTTCTGCAACCGCAACTGTCTATAAGTGTGTTTTGGAGTTCCCCATGGCTTGTAAACTGCGTTAATAATTTAGATAAGTTTCATGTAAGTGTAATTTGTTAAAATTTAAAATCTTTGCAAATATTTGATTATAATTTTAAATACTTCTTTATTAGTCTCAGCATTGAGGTCTTTGTATTTTTTTTGCATTTAATTATTTCTTTCATGGAATTTTATAATTAATCTTTCGCAGAAAACCTCAATTCTTTCCAAAGTCATACAGATGCAACTTTACTTTAACCTGTAGTTAAAGACAACCGCAAAATTTAAAAACCTCATTTGACTGGGGAGAGAAAGTTTTATATCCTTATGTTTAATTATTAAATCTTTTTGTGTTCGGTAATTGTTTCATGCAGTTTTGTAGTGTATTTTATAGTAATGTTCGTTGAAGCAGCCAAAATGTAATAATTTTTTTATTCAAAAATGGGACGACACAATCTCGAACTCAGTGTGTTCTTTTTACTTTCGTTTTTAAGAATACTACATTCTCCCACACTTAAATTACGTGGTCCGATAGACAACGTGGTGGTTGTCGCGCATTCTTTCTGATCTTCGAATAGGAGGACTTCGTGGAGCACCGGAACCATCAGAAACACCAGATACTGGCTTACCATGATTCTTCGCAATTCGAATTTCTGATGACATGGGGTTAGAAATGATTTCCGGTAGGGAGCGATTTTCTCGGATAGATGACATCAGGAAAATGTAACTCTAGGAAATTTAGGAACCTCACTTTTCCTCAATTGATTTATGTGTCTATTTATAGTTTTACCATTATCGAGGTCTGGAGTTTGATGCGAACCTTTATTCGCAGAAATTATTAATGAGGAGGATAGGAGACAAGGTAAAAGCTCAACTCTTATTGGAGTTCTAAGTTAAGCCGCTCTGAAATAGTCATGCCCTTTTACTCACATTTTCTAGTGAGTCAGCGAGCTCACAAAAATTAGCGAAAAATAGTGAAAATGATTTTAAATTGAAACAATTTGCATTGCTCTATCCTTTCTTTTTATATAAACTTTAATTTTAGGCACACAAATAGAAATTAGATAATTGTTAAAGATTATTCTAAGTTTACTTCTTTTTAAATTTTAGATTTGAATAAGATAATGATAATTTTTCAACAAAAAACATTTCTCTTGAGCTTGAGCTTTTGAATCTGAGTTTCTAATCACTCAGCTTGTAGTGAAGTCAGTGTTTAATTTTCTTTGATGATTAAAAGGAGAAAAAGAAGAGGCATATTGCCCCTATAATATTGCTACAGAAGTAGCAGACAACTGGTCATAATTTGGAATTTTCAGAAAAAAGTTTCAAATTTGAAAATTTCGTTGAAATTAACTGTGTTATAACTAATAACATTTTGATAAAAACTTGTGATTTAGATTGGCAATGTAATTGTGAAGTGGTTTAAGATTGAGATTATGATGATTAGATTTATTACGAAAGCTTTATGTTGCGTAAGTTATTCATCTTAGAAGTTTATTTTGAAATATTGTATGCTTTACTTTCTCTGTGACTGTATTCGAAACAGGTGAAGCATAAGTTAGGATTGGTCTTATTATAGTTTTGTATATTACTGTTTTGGTTTTGGTAACTTGAGAGTGTGGTCCGATTAATGGTTTTAATTTATTGATATAGGCGTTTGCCTTTGCTATAACTGTATTTAAATAGTAATCCCAAGTTAATTTGTTGTTGATTGTTAGTCCAAATATATTTTTGACTTTATTTACTCTAGGAATTTCACTGTTAAAGATAATGAGGTTGTTGGGGATTTTTTACGAATTTTGGCTGTGATGGTTAAGACTTGAGATTTTTGAACATTAATTTTGACTTTCCATTTAATGCATCAGTTTTCGATCCTTTTTATTTTGCTTTGTAATCTTTCAATCGCTAGATTGACATATTTTGATTTAGAGGTTATTCCTGTATCGTCAGCATAGAAGGCTGTGAGGCTGTTGTAATCTTCTTTATCAATTGGGAAGCCATAAGTGAATAATAAATGGGGAATAGGGCCTTGAATACTCCCTTAAGAAACACCTGCATCTATTCTTCTGGTTATAGAATTGTGGTTATTGAATTTGACTTGAAATTTACGGTATCTAAGGAAACTGTTTAAGATTTTTATTAGATTGGGAGGAAAATTGATTTCTATAAGTTTGTAAATAGTTCCACTATGAAAGACACTACCAAAAGCCTAGGAAATAGCTAACATTAAAACTGCAATGGATTGCTTTTTTTCTGATAGATCTTGCAATCTAATCTACCATTCTTATAATTTGTTTTGTTGTGTCTATAGTTTTACGAAAGCCATACTGTTCTTATGGGAGCTGTTGTAGATGATGTTACAGCCTGTTGAGGATGATTCTTTTAAAAAAAGTTTACTCATAGTTCTTAAAAGACTTATTGGACGGTAGTTTTGTGGCATGACTGGATCTTTAAGTGGCTTTGAGAATATTATAATTGCTTTATTTCATTAGCTTGGGAAGTTGTTGCTGATGCAGATATTGAAAATGTTTTTGAGATGTTGAAGGTGTAAATATCAGATATATTTTTAATCATTTTATTGTGTTAATATTGTCAAGACATTGTGATTTCCTATCTTCAAGATTTTTAATAAATTGGTGCGTTTTTTTCTGTGGTGGCAGGAGCAAGGAGATCATCATGAAAGTTATTCTTATAAAAGTTATTAACTGTTATTCTGATGAGATCGTCAGTCTTCACCAATATCTTCTTCATTTTGGGAAAACTAATCTTCAAGAGTATCATCGAAGACTCCGGCTTTATATTCCGTATTATAAACCGAAATATGCTTGCAATGGAGAGTGCTATTCATTTCGATATCTCTTTTGAGAGTGTTGGTTGGTTGCCAGGTGGAGTTGCCTTCAGTACAAATATTTTCAATTTTGTCTGTCTAAGTTTTATTTTGATGATTTTTCCAGAGTTGTTCTATATTTCTGTTGAGTAGTGTTCATCTCTTTCTTGTAGTTTGGATCTTGAGGTTTTTGTCATCTTTTGCATACCCATTTCTTTGTTTGATTAGAGATTTTACTTCCTTTGGAAGTATTTGATGATTAAGAATAGGATCTTCAAATAATATTGCTTTGTTGATACTTTTTGTAATTCTTCATTTAAGGTAATTACGGTATTATCATTTTCAATACAATTTCTTGGTATGGTGCTATTGCAGTTATTTCTGATCAGAAGATTATAAGATAAGAAGATTAATAAAGGTTCCAATCTATTTTTAAAAGATTCCTTTTGTTTATGTTGGGAGTACTTATTGTTGCAATTACTGGTGAATGATCCGAAGAGAGATCATTGATGATATCTGCTGCTATTTGAATATCAGAGTTAGAGATGAAAAAGTCTGGAATATTATGCCGATGATTTGTATTTTGGGAATAATATGTCGGTTGCGTTGCGGCGGGGACTTTTAAATGAAGTTAGTTAATAATTTTAATCAGTTCCATTGTTATTTCTGCAATTTCAGCTGATGTTTTTAGTGATGAAGTTTCCTCTAACTATTATTGGAAAAGAGATTTTTAATGTCGCAGTAAGTTAGTTTATTTTTCAGAGGATTATATAATGCAATGAATTTAATGAGTACATGTGTTTCAGTTTGAATGACTACTGAGATTTCAGCAAGATTGATTACTTGTTTTACTATATTGAGTAGCTGATAGTGATCATTTAGCAAGAATTGCTACTTCTCCTCCTCCATAATTTTCTCTGTTGCAAATGAGAGTGTTATAATTTGCCTGCTGAAATGAGTTTTGTCCATTAGAATGGGTTTCTGTTATAAGGCGAATGTTTAAAAATAGTCTTTTAGTTCAATAAATTTTTGGCTAAGACCATTGACGTACCAAGTTGCAGTGGTGAATGGTAAGAAACTATTATTGAGAAATTAGGCATTATCATTGGTTGGTTTTGACTGCCTGCATTAGTTATGATTGTTTCGATTCTTGATGATTTCTTGAAGTTGACAAGATTTCAAGTTCACTAAATATTTTTTGAGTTTCGTTGATGGTTGTTTCGTTTTCTTTATTTATTTTTTCGATTTTTCTTTTCTTGAAGCTTCTGCATGGCTTTTGCTAATAAAGGTTCAAATAAGATACTATTGGTTATTTGAATTACTGTTATCAAATATTGGTTTACTTTCGGTATCAGGATATTTCTGAGAGCCTCTATGATTTTGAGTTATGGTCTCCTTCACAGTTAGCCGGAAGTTTTTTGGATTTTGTGCAATGTTAACGTAAGTGGTCACCTGTACTTTTGAGACGTTTAGGGGTATGTCGCCAAGTAGGTTTCACATAATGAAATGTTTGACGTTTGTAACATTGGGTTACTCTATGTTTCTTCTATTTAGCTCTCATATTCAATTCTAACTCTCATGTTAACTTCAAAGTTTCTATCATATGTTGTTTTCAATTGCTTTGAGGGCGGCAAAGTGTTAAAAGATAATGGTAGTTTAATGAGATTTTCTTGTGAATTGGGTAACATTTAGAAAAGTACATCCGTCGTTTTGCAAATGTTTAATTATTTCAGAAATTTAATTTGGCATTTACTGCACGATGAGCATTGGAATCTGGTACTCTTAAATTTATTGAATTTCCACCCACTCTTAAACTTATTGAATTTTCCTATATATCCAGTGATTTTCATACTGTTCAGCAGTTGTTTAATTTGCTTCCACATTTGACTTTAGTATTGTTAACAATTATTATATGAATTTTATTATTATTATTAAGTTTAGCTATTTGACAATTCTCAAAATTATTTGAATCATCTTCTTTCTCTTGATTTTGTGATACAAATTCATAAATTTCTGAATTTTTATTTGTAATTTTTTGATATTTTTCTCTAATTTCTTTAATAATTATCAAATATGACAATATGTTTAATTCCTGGTTGATATTGAGAGTTTCCTTAAAGTTAAGTATTCCTTTGAGGGACGGAGTATCCATTTTCAAAACCTATAAATACAAAAATAGGAAAAAAACCCTCTAAAAGAGCTCAAGTAATGATAAAAATAAAAATAACTCCACAACAACCATCAAAAACAAGTATGCCGAATTAAATTACTTACAAAGCAACAAAGAACAAGAAATAATAGAAAAAAAACCACCCATTCAAACGCAAATAGTAACCAACTCCGTCCATCAGAATTGTACCTAAAACCCCCAAAACCAAACAGTACCTACTGCAAACCCAAGAATCCAACCTAAAAACCCCATAAATATAGAGGACCAGCCAAAAATTTTATCTATCTGTATCAAAAATACAGTGTGTTAAAATATTAGTTAAAACATTTCAAGAATAGTCAGGAAGTATATAATATCTATATTAAAACTTCTGGTGAGCACTTTAAAATTATATGTAACACCACAGACACCCATACAAATTTTAAAAACACTTACAAGAAAAATAAAAAAAAATAAATACATTGTCATTCCATGACGGAGTGAGAAATCGGTCAAAATAGTAATCAAAGGGTCACCCTTAAATTAGCCAATAGAAGAAATTAAGGGTGCCCAATTAAAGAGAACCAGACATTAAATAAAACTCTCCATTCACCGAGTACAATCAAACAAAATCCAAAATATGGAAGATATTTATAAAATAGAAAAACTATGTGGCATTATATTCTCAATTGAAGCATACAGGCCTAGACCAGGTATTTACCAGTGCTTTAATTGTCAGACATGGAACCATGGTTCCAACAACGACTACTTGAAACCAAGATCTTTAAAGTGTGCTAGGGACTACAGCACAAGAGATCGCCAAAAATCTAAGGAAAAACTAATTAAATGTGCAAACTGTGATGGACCACACCCAGTCAACTACAAAAACACTTTGAGTTTCTTTTGTGATAAAATTATTTGTGATTCGAGTTTCAGACCAACCACAAAAGATTCCATATAGGTGTTTATGTAAAAGTTTTGTAGAAATATGGATATCATTTAAATGATTAGTGGCTCGTTCTCGTGTAATAGCGCGACACAGAAAAGGGTTGCAAAAAAGATAAAAATGAGTGAATACTCATGTAATTACTTCATCCCTAAATGTAGCTGTTTTTAAGGTTTTTTTTTGTACCATAAGAGTCTTGTTGCATTCCTTTGGATGCAAAACCAATTGCAAGAAAGCCTGTTTATCATCATAAACTAGGGCAAGTTAACGTAGTCGAAATCGTAAAGAACAACCAACAGTCTCAGGGATGAGATTGGGACCAACTCTTAACATATCACTTAATAATGGCATGTGCCTGGAAAAAAGTGATGAGGCGTCAAAGACAAATATCCACTTTATATTATCTTGCTATTTTCCTTTCGTTGCATGATATGGTAAATAGTACACGGTGTTTTCAGTTTCATCTGCAGATGGGCAAACTTCAACATGACCTTCTTTAGACTTAGATTTATTTTGGCTTGAAGGTTTCCAGAATTTGTTTTAGTTAAATATTAATTTTAAAATTTATATAAATTACTTCATTAATTTGCTTTAAAAAATAAATGAAAACAGGTTTTTTAATCCTCATCTAAATATGATTCTTAAAATATATTAGACATGTTCATACTTTTTTTAAAAATTTTTAGTATGTTAAGAAGCTTTAGTCTTAATAATTTGACCTAGCATTTCTGATATTGAATATAGATTTTTATTTTGAGTAGGTTTTCTAATATTCTTTAATTAACTTAATATATACAATTCTAATTCCTATAATTTTAGTCTCCTTGATCATTTATTCAATTATTAAAATTATTTTTATACAAAATTTAATTATCATATTGAAATTTAGAATGTGATGGTAATTGGTGAACCATCCTTGATAGGCAGAGAATTCGGAGATGAAGATGCACGCCTCATCACTTGACTAGAAAATACTCAATATAATCCTTCAGCTGCCAAAGGATTAGAAGATGGAGATGAATTTTCTAGCAACCCTGTTGGTCCAGGTGGTGGTGGACCACCCCCACCATCTTGGTCTGTAGGTCCTCCAAACCAGAAATCCGAACACAATCAGACGGGAGGATCTGGGTCTGTGTGAACAACAAATCTAAGAAGATAAAAAACCATCTCCAGCAATAAGCCAAAAAAACAATACACATTTTGAATGGTTTTATAAATAAAAAGAGAAATACATGTTGTTGACAGTCAAAGACTTTGTGAAAAAGTATTAACAGCTCTTCCAAAACATTTTCTGTGTGGATCAGTTATCATGAATTTTTAAGTGTGTTCTTCAAAAAACGATGTAGCATAGCAGAGCAACATTTATTAGACATTGTATCCTCTCCTTGAATAGTGTTGTGGAACTCTTGTACAAATGCAAACCGAGCCATCGTGTTTGTTGTTTTTATGGCAATTTTACTCTCCTCTCTGAAGGATTTTGTTTTTAAAATGGTGACGAGATTTTATAATGTGGGGGTGATTTTATTTTCAATGCAAAATTAAAGGATGTACATATTTCTCAATTATACAGCTGATCAATCTTTTTTCTGAAAGTAATTGTATAATTTTTTTGTCACAGTTTAACAAGAGTTGGTACATTATTAAAAAAAATTGATACTTGTTTATTATTATACAGTCACATTAATTATAATTGCTTTTACTTGCACATTATTACTTTTTACATTCATTTCACATTGGAAATAACATCCTTTAGTTTTGCTATTATGCCATGTTGCATTTTTATAAATAAAAATGAATCTCTAGACCAAATATAAGTGTATTGTGTATTTATAACTGGCTTTTGTGCTATGATCACTTACAACAGGGTAGTGAATTTGTCTCAAAATAAAAATTATTTTAAAAGTGTGTTCTGTTTATTATCAAATTGTGTTTTATTATTTTAAAAAGGTTTATTTTAAATTTATTGTTTATTATTTTAAAAAGGAGGTAATAAAAGTTGACTGATTAAAATCAATCTATTTGTCTCATATAAAAACATTATACTACTGATTGGGAAGATCAGACTATCAAGGCTAACATATTTTCAGTTTAATCTTAGTTCATAAATAAAATATTCTTAAAAACAAATCGCATTTTATTTTTAATTCACGAGTTTTATGAAAGTATTAAATTAGAATAAGTTGTAATTCTAGTTTTACATTTTCTTTGTATAACATGTCTTATTAGCACACAGTAATCAATTCAGGATGAAAAATATTATGTAAATTATGCTAAACTCATTAATAGCTACTTAATGAATTAAAACTATAACTTATCCTTTTCTTTGAATGTTTGTCTTTCAATTTCTATGGCATTCATTATTCTTGTCAAAGATAAAAAGAAATATATTGAATTTTTTTCAAAAACTAATCAGATTATAATGTTTATCTAAACAATGAAGTTCTTTATTACCTTAAAGGAATATTTTGATAAAATTCACAAAAATAGTTTGTCTTTTTTTTCATATAAACATGTATTGCTTGCAAGTAGATGAATGAGATTATTCTCTGCTTCAGAAAACTACACAATCTTGCTTTCAATGAAATGAAGACTAAGAGAACTGGATAAAATTTGTTTTCATTGGTCATAAAAAGGAAGATTGAAAAAATGACTACAAAAATCAAATAAACTGCTAAAACTAGTAGTCGTTTGAATGTTACATTTAACATTTTGATTAAAAGCTTCTGTAATTTTAAATTTCTCTGGTTATATATCAATTCTACAAAACTCATTATACTTGAAAACTAAAAAATCAATATTTTTTATTATTTACTCTATGATATTGCAAAGAAATAAATTTTTTGTACATGCTAAGTTTCCCATGATCTGAATGGAATTTCTTGGTCATCTCTCTTTTCAATATTTGTACTGAAGATTTTATGACCATTTTTACGCAATGCTAGGCTAAGCACTGTCTAATTTTCAACTTGCAAGCCTGGAATACTAGAAAATGGAGAGATGCACACCTGGCATTATATTTGTTTAAACATATTGTCAGTCTGATAATTTCTAATCATGCATTAATCCCAATAAAAATTAGATTTAATATTAATTGCAATTATGGGAATATTTTTCAATGTTAATTTAAAAATATTTTCAGACTTGGAATACATCCCTATCGTGTATTATTTCTTAATGGTTAATGAAATAAATACTAAGAGCCCATTAAATATTCTCTAAAATAATTCTGAAATGGCAGTCCATGAATAATTTTTGTGTGTTGCAATAAATTTTATTGACTTAACAATGAACTCTGATTCAGCTTATCTTTAATAAGCAATCTGTTTTCCTATGTAATAAATTTTGTTAAATAAACGTTGATATCTGCAACAATTGAATAATTTAAATTTCTTAGAATTCAGTACAGCTCAATAAATTAGAATTCTTATCCTGGGAATAAATTATGATATTAGCCTTTCACAAAGCTTCAGAGACATGTGATGGTGTATCTAAGTTTTTTTATGTATAGATTTTTAAATTATACAAGCGTTTTTTATAATTTTGGTTCTAATAAATTACTATTTGTGGTATATAAATAATGTATACAAAATTATGCTCCAAGTTACCTCAATATTTTTAACACGCTTATTGGTGACATATTTATAACTTTTAGGTGTATACTGAATCTCAATCAAAAATTAAAATTTTGCAATACTCCCAGATTTTCTTATGCATGAATTTGTATTCCACAGATAAGAACTCTTGACTAATTTAAAGTGATTAGAGCTAAAATTACTCACCTAAATAGACCAGTTCATAAATTAGCTAGCTTAATATTCTCACTGAAAATAAAAGTATTGCCTGCTGGTGAACACAAAGTGCAAAAAAATGCATTTTTAATGTATTCTGCACTACTTATGAGTAACTATCTCTAGTAACATAATGATGGAAGTTGCTATCTGAATGGATTATGTACAGTAAAATTTTGATTCCATTTTCAACCAAAATTTTGCTTTTCAACTCAGTATTATTTAAAGAATCCTATCAGTTATTTTGTATATAAATAGAAATTTTTTGAAGTTAACTTAGAATTTTACACCAAACATAGCTTAATAGCTGGAGATTATTGTAAGGAATTTGAACATCCACTTATTATCAGCGTAGAGGACTTCTTTATCAATAGTGAATCATTCATGTCTCTTTGGAAGACAACAGCAAACAAATATGTATACAAAAAAGATCTTAACTGCTAAGAATATAAACGGAAGTGATAATAGAATTTTCAGCAATTTGGCTTCAATTCATAGCTTTTTGGCTCTTTTTCTGTTTTGGGCCTTGATTTTTGTGGTATTTTAGAATTTGATCGAATTTATGAAAGGTGTGATTAATGAAACTAGAGTACACATTGGTTTAGTCACACTCGCTCCGCTTAAACGATTTCCTAAAATATGACCTCTGAAAACTTGAAAGGCCTGACACTTAAACCATTTGAAAAAAATAGTGGCACAGATGTCGTATAATCCATGACGCCAAATTTTGAGATTGGCGATTTTTTGGTGGATTTTCTTATGTATTTGGCAATTTCGTTTTGCTTATTCATACATATGGAGATCTATAAGAATAATGAAGTAAAGTCCTAAAACGTACGTCATTGCTCACGTCACCATACGTCATCTTGGTAACATTCCTTCATCGCCAAAAAAATTTGGAATATAGAAATATACAACGCCTGTTCCAAAATAATCAAGACTTCCCAAACATTACTACCTACTTATATATTTCTATTTACACAAAACAAAAAAAAAATTTGTAGTTATTATTCTATTTTAATGGTTATGGAATGCATTTAAAAATGTCATCTGCTTTAGCATTATGTGAAACCTTTCTATGTAGACCATATAGCACGAAAAAGTAAGACCTAAAATTCAGTGTAGTAGAAGAGAACATTCTGGTCCTCAGAACAAGGAATTGAAAGAGTTTATAGCTGCTGGTAGAGGTGGTTGGAAGCATCTGGTTCAGAAAATCTTGGCTTACCCTGGGCAATCACACTTTAGATGTGATTTCACACCGAATGTCTTTCATGATTTTTAACCTTTGAATTAACAAAAATATTTATTCGGAGGACATTTTGCTGTCTCAAATGAAGGGAGGAAAGAATCTTTGTAAATAAAAGCTTATTTTTAATAAACTGGCATTAAATAAACAAAAATTGTTCCTTAATATATTTGCTTAGCATTAAATAACATGCAAATTTTCAACTTCCTATATTAAAAAAATTTATTGGAAAACTATTATTTTCTTAAGCAGTTTTTAAAATTATAATATTCTAATGCGAAGATTATATGAGAAATTTTTGTCAGAATAGATCTTGATGATACAGGTTGTTACATAAATTTCTGAAACCACATAAGAAAATAAGAATAATGTAGACTGAATTAACTTATTCTTTCACATAAATCAAAGATAGCATCGCGATTTCTTGTAATAAAATATAATTATAACTTAAGTAACTATAGAAATTTTATACAGAAAATGTGATAAATCCTAATTTTTATAAAAATTTCAAAAACCATAGAAATTTATTTATAATACTTAAAAAAGAAAAATATTTTATTTTTACGTTTTCTCGGGTTGGAAACATTATATTATTTTTAACATGGAATCTTTGGTGAAAACAAGACTTCTTTATCTTATATTTCATTTAAAAATATTTTTTGACTTTGCTATCCACTGATTTTGAAGGAATATTTTCTTGAATTATTTTGAATTTCCATATTACAGAAATAAAACAATGTTTGCTTACGTTATGTACACTAGATGGCGCTGAAGCTCATTTCTAGATTTATTTTTGAGGAAACCAAAAAGGACAAGTATCCAATTCCAAGAATTTTAGATTTTACTAGTGAACTTTATGGAACCAAAATATTCTCTCATATTAACTTAGGTAAGGCATTCCATCAAATTCCGATTACTCCCGAGGATGTTCGTAAAACTACCATTTGTATACTTTTCGGACTCTTCGAGAGCACTTGGATGCAGTTTGCTTGTGCAATGCATCTAGCCCATTTCAAAGGTTTATTGATGAAGTTACCAGAAGTTTAAATGGTGTTTATGCCTGCATTGATGACATTTTATTTGCTTCTAGAAATAAAAAAGAGCATTTGGAACATCTTCATGCTCTGTTCACTAGGTTAGATCATTACGGACTAACCATAAAATTTTCAAAGTGTATATTTGGAGTTCCTACCTTAGAGTTTTTGGTATTTAATGTTTTCGAAGAAGATTTATCCCAAATTTTTGATCGAGTCAGTGTTATACAAAAATTCCCAATGGCTGATACTCTTACTCAATTTCGTAGATTATAAGGTCTGTTCAATTTTTATCGCAGATTTATTCCAAAAGCTGCTCATATTTTATTTCCATTAACTAAATTTCTTGAAAAATATATTAATAAAAAGAAATCTTCATGGCCAACAAAAAAGTTTGAAAATCCTCGCCAATGGTCCGAGGAAACTGAAAAGGCATTTTTAGATGCTAAAATAGCTCTTACTGAAACTACCCTCCTAAAACATCCAAGTCCTGGTTATCCTTTAAGCCTTTTGGAAGACGCTTTTTTATTTGCTATCGGTAGTTCCTTAAATCAATTATCAAATGGGATCTGAAAACTCATTGCTTTCTTTTCAATAAAACTTTCTAAATGTCAAACACATTGCTTATGATCTGCTTATGATAGAGAACTTTGAGCTATTTATTTATCCATTGAAAAGTTTCGGCATATGCTAGAAGGCAGGGAATTTTCTATCTACACTGATCAAAACCCCTAATTGATGCTTTTAAGCAAAAGCCTGATAAATGTTCACCACGCCAACTGTGACATTTAAACTTCATTTTCCAGTTTTCTATTGATATAAGGTATATCAAGGGATCAGAGAACATCGTAGCTGACGCATTATATTGTATAGAAATTGAACAATCTTAAATAAAGTTTTAAATTTTCTTGATATATATCTCTCACAAATAAATGATTCTGAACTTCAAAAACTTTTGAATTCTGAAAATTCTAATTACAAAATTGAAAAACAATATTTCCCCTTAGAGGATATAACTCTGTACTGTGATGTTTCCACAAATTCACTCCGCCCGTACATTCCAAAATCTTTTCGTTCAAACATTTTTGAAAATGTACATAATCTTTCCCATTCAGGCATTCAAGCAATTAGAAAAATTAATTACAAAACGTTACTTTGGTTCAACATAAATTCATTTATAAAAAATCTGTTTTATCTTGTCAAAATTGCCAACGTGCAAAAATTCATCGACGTACTAATTCCCATTGGTACTTTTTCTATGTCATATACTCGATTTGCACATATTCATGTCGATTTTATCCCCCCATCTGAGGATTATAATTACTGCATGACAGTAATTGACCGTTTTACCAGATGGCCTGGAGTAATCCAAAAACTGATATTACAGTAGAAACAACTTGTAGAGCCCTGATTCATGATTGGATTGCACGTTTTGGATGTCCTGTTATTATAACAACTGATCAAGGTAGAAATTTTGAATCGCATTTATTTAGATATTTAACTGAAATTTTATGCATTAATCACATTCGCTCAACCTCATATCATCCCCAATCCAATGGGTTGTTAATGCGTTTTCACAGACACTTAAAAAGCTCCATTATTGCCCATAATCAAACTAAATGAACCGACACACTTAATATAGTTTAACCAGGATATGGTTATGCTATTAAACCTGATATAAATGCAACTTGTGCAGAACTAGTGTATAGAACCACCCTCACAGATTGCCATATGATATTCTTAATTCTCAGAATGAACTATACACACCAACAGAAACATATGTGTCAAAACTTGAATCAATCATGCAATCTGTTATAATCCTTTTTCAACATCTAGGCACAGTAATAAATCTATTTATGTTCACCCTTCACTGCAAACTTGTTCACATGTATTTTTAAGTGTTGATAGTGTGAAACCCACATCTCTCACCTCCTTATACTTGTATATACAGTAATTTCTAAGACAAGTAAACTTTTGTTATTAAAATGAATGATAAGATTACACCAATTTCTATAGATCGTTTGAAACCCATGCCATTATCAGAATTACCAGATTCACCTGAAATGCAACTTATCATCCAAACATCAAAAACAACTATCTACCTGATAAAAATGATAAATGTTGTAAAAATCGCTAAAACTACAACTCGGAGTGGTCGTCATGCGCATTTTCCAAAAAGATTAATTACTGTTATGAAATGTAATAATTTTTCTTACGTATTTCAATAGCTCTTTTTGTTATAATAATTTTTCCTTACACATTTTATTGTCTTTGTATTAGCATATTATTTTTACTACTGTTGTATTATAATGGCATATATTTTTATTATTATAGTTTATATACATTACTGAGCATTGTTCTTGTCAATCACCTTGTTCACTTAGAGGATACCCTGTAGTGATCATACATTTGTCGCAGCGCTACCTATATAAAAATGATCATTTGAGAAAAATACTACAACTTTCAAAATCAGAATGTTTATACTCTCGGAAAAAGGATTTTCCACTTTTGTAGCTTTCGCTTTTCGTTTTTTCCATGGAAATGTATGTTATATTGTTATCATTAAAGTTTTTCGTTATAAAAGGGATAAAATTCATTCATCTCACCTTGATGTGCTTGTAACACTTATAAGAGAAATTATTTCCCTATTTAGTATATTTTTTATAAATCATCACATGTTTAATGTAAAAAAGTTTTTTGCTCGAGATATGGAGGACGTTTCAAGTTTAGCCTTAGTATTATTTATCGATAACAAAAACTAGAAAAGCATTCCAAAAACTGGCTAACCATGTTAATAATTTATGTCCTAAGTTTGTTCAGCGACTTGGTACACAATAATTATGTTAAAGGAGTATTATTATGCATGCATAATAAATTTATAATATAATATATAAATATTTATTCATTAATCAATGATTTAAAATTAATAACTGTTTCCATATTTTGTTAAATACAGCTATAAATTTAAAAATAAAAAACCATTGTTCTAAAAATACTAAAAATTTACATTCACAATTACGACGATTGAATTAACTAATACTTTGTAATATTAATGAAAATATATTAATAGTATGACACTACATGGCATAAAGACAGAAATTACAAACGCATTATCGAGCATGTTTAACAAGATACCATTTATTAATGGAGTTCTCACATTATATAGATCCAACTTGCCAATCTTCGACCATAAACTGTTACGCTGTCCTGCAAATGTTTCAACATCGCGTTTCCGAACACCGTTTCGAAGATACTAGCATTTTAATTAACCGCGGTTAAAGAAACCGCTTATCAATTATTTGATGCTTCTTTACCTACGAAATATGACAAAGAAAGTAACAAGAGAAATACAAAACTTATTTTACTAATATATGTCCTTATGAGCACAAACTTTCAATCAAATTTTTCAGGAAAACTAAAATACTTTGATAACCCATATACTTTGACACTAAGCTTCTACAAATTACTTTTATTTTCAAACAAGCAAAAAAAAAAAAAAAAAAAAAAAGAGAGAACAATATCCAAAGTTGTTCATTTTTCCTTTGCACAAATATGATTTTATGTATAGTAAATTATTTAAAAAAGGAAGATCACGTGAAAACACCTCTGAAATGAATAAAGAGTCCGAGAATACCTAAAAATAAATTATATAAATAATTAATTTCATTAGTAGTATAAATAATAAAATGAAAATTTAAAACATTGTTTTATAATTTTGAAGCAAATATAATTCGAATTGCAGAATAACATTTATATTCATATTTAGCCTAAATTATATTTCTTTTTTTCCCTTCTTTAACACTTCTGCTAGGCCATAAATGAAAAAAGCGCAAATGATCTGCTAGATAAATATTAAGAGTAAAGTATGAAAGAATGCAGGTTGGATACCAAATTACCATAGCAAATGAAACATATATTTTTCAATACAAAAATTGAATTCTCACACTTTTAAAATATTTCAAAATTTTAAATACTATTAAATATTCCTCCAATTAGTATATCTGTGTGAGATGGCACGGATATATTTTCGAATATTTTACTTACTGAATAATTTTAATACTGGTTTTTTAATACCGAAATTAATTGAAAATAACGATTAATTTCTGAATTTCAACTCAATATTAAAAGAAAGTTCTTACCCATTGTTCTTTTAAATAGAGGGTGATTATAATTAAACTGCAAATTTAAAAACGCTGTAAAAAAAAGAACCACTGGTCAGAATAACCTGAAATTTCACCAGAATGTACTTCAAGCACGTGGAATTTGTTTGGCGAGTGAAAAAAATTAGGAAAAAAGTGGCCTATAGATGGCGCTGCACAGGCGGCTGTGGGTTAATTACATGAATTCTAACATGAATGAAAATCAGTTGTGGCTGTAAGCTGAACGTTAAACCAGTTGTGCTATTGTAAGTCAGGCAGAGGTCTGACTTAAATATTATTTAAGTCAGGCAGATAAATAATATTTGATATAAAACCATAAAATTAATTAATATAATTAATGTTAATTTAAATTATTATCATTTATAAATAAGCATTCACTTAAATATTAATAAAAAGATCTATAAAAAATAAATCTTATCATTTATGGAACATTTCAGTAATAGTAAGTTTGTGTTTTTCCTGTATTGCTTTAATTTCTAGTATGAGACAAAGAAATTTAAACTGTTTATCTACAAACCGTTTTTTTTTTTTTTGTGTAAAAAATGTTTGTAAATTTTTGAATCTATTTAAACGTAATTCATTCTATATAAAAATCATGACATTTTATTATTAACATTTATTTTCAGAAGTTATATCTGTTCTAAGTAAATTTTCCAATTACTCAATCGTAATTTTCCAATTAAAGACTTCCAATGTCAATTAAAATATAAAACTCGATGAGATAATATAATTTCAATTTTTCAACCTAATCAGCTTAATTTTTTATTAGCATTTAGTAAGACTTTCCAATTATGTAAATGAATATTTATAATTATCTTCTGAATATTTTGCAAAGAAAATTAAAGTGGGAAGTTTAATCAATTACAAAGAGGTTTTATTTTAAGTTAAATAAAGAGGTTTTACTTACAAAAATACAGCGATTAATCAGAAAAACCAACTTAAATTTAATTTCCTTTATTTTTCTATAATTATGCATTAACGAGACAAACATAGTAAATTTTTTTCTGTACAATAGATAATAATTTTTATTATAAAAGATGTTTACTTGCTTAAATTTTTATGTAGTAGATAAACCCGTTTTTTCTAAAATAAAAATTGCATTAACTCATATATTTTGTTTAAGTTTCCTGAAACTTAATCAATTTATGATTAAATAAAGTAGCTTTATCATTAAATAAAACTATTAATAATATTTAAGTAAACAAAATTATTTAATATTAGAAATAGTTGCATAAAATTTCAATAACTATCAAAAAATATAAAATAGTTTTACCAATAATCTAAATGTTATAATGTATTACGGTAAAATATTGAGAAACAACGTTTAATAAAAAATGGAGGAACAAAAATACATATATTTTATTTACATCAATCCATAATTTAAAAAATAAACATGACAGTAACACATGATGGTATAAATAAAGATAATGTAAAAATGAACTTAAATAAACCTTTTTTTTTCATTTCGAATTTTTAAACTAAAATGAATAAACTACCTTTATTAGGTTTAAATCAACATTCTTATTATCTGAATAAAAATAAATTGTATGGTAAAAAATACAAAAGAACATTTTTTGTAAAAGTTTAAATTTTTTATATTTACAGAAAAATATAGTGAAACTAAAACATGGTTGAATAAAAAATAAACATATTTAAATGGAATTATAATAAAAAATATGCATAAGTAAAAATAACAATGGAAGTATGTAAGCAGATTTATATAATTTAAATATTTTTTTAATTTAAGAAATCTGACCTTATTTAAGATTAAAATAAATATGTTATATATGTTCATAAAAAAAATTAAATTTTTAAAAGAAATAATAACAAAAGTAAAAGTTAATAAAAATTGCTAAATACATAACAAGAATATCATGCTTCTCTTATATTTAAAAAAACGTCATATATTTGAAAAAGAACGACAATCACTAAATAACTGAAACGAAATAAATGTACATGCGTATTTTATTTCGCAATATAAATTCATATCTCCCTCTCCAACCCAAAGAGATCTCTCAATTCCCAAGTATCCCTCTTCTATTTACCCAGTTAAACCAACTGTCATTTCCCTTCTCCCACCCAGCCTTTCTACCATAATCTCAAAATTCCTCCGTTTGTATCGATATATCGATGACATTGTTATTTGTACTCGCTCTGTCATTGGCTCTTCTGTACTTGTTACAAAAGAGCCAATGACAGAGCGCAATGTACACTTATTACTTTGTAACAAGCACGTACGCACATACTCGCTGATTACTTTGTAACAAGAAAGTACAAAGTAACAAGCAAGTACAAAGTAACAAGTCAGTACAAAGTAACAAGCTAGTACGTGAGTACTTGCTGATTACTTTGTAACAAGCAAGTACAAAGTAACTAGCAAGTACGTGAGTACTTGCTTGTTATTTTGTAACAGGCACTTACTCACGTACTGGCTGATTACTTTGTAACAGGCACGTACTCACGTACTCGCTCTGTCTTTGAAACTGGTCAAGTACATTGTACCTGCAACTGTTTGAGGATAATCGAACTCGCGCTGACTTTATTACTGGAAGTACTGAGTATTTGGAAAAAAAGTACTGATTACAGGTTGTTACATTCAAATACCGATTACAAAATACTGGTTACAGATATTTCTTCCCATCCCTAGTGTAAATTCCATCAGTTAAAATGTTTATGATCATCCGATCTCGCATATTAGTGAAAGGCAGTGAAACTATTTGCGATTATTAGGATCTCTTCGATGTTCGACCAGCTCTTTAGAAAATAATGTCACGGATTACACATCAGAGGCGGGATTTCCCTTGAAACAAAGTATTCGAGCGGCCAAAATAAATATAAATTCTAATATATTTAACAAGAGGTAACTTTAGATATTCATTCCAGTATTTTTTCTTTTCTCATGGAGACTATAGTCCATGGTCAGTTGTCTGCAGAAGAAACCTTGAATATAGAATCTAAATTGGGCTACTTTAAGATGGAGGAAAAAACCTTTTCTACCCCTACGATTTGCACTCTAAACAGATCAATCAAATCTAGCTTAAGAAAGAAAATCCAAATTGGCATTTAACTGTGTTTTACAATGTATTTTGTACTTAACTAAATAAATCCCAATTCCATTCACGTTATTTAAATTTTAACAAAATTTTCATACATACATTAAATGGAGAGCCAAGTTTATAAATTTTTATTAATAATTTATATGATTGTTAATAAAAATTATTAGACAATTCTATTAATTGAAAGATCGAAAAATTAAGCAAAATATGTATTCTTGCGTAATCCTTGGAAGTGAAGAGGGGATTCATTTGCAACGGAAGCGAGAAACATTAATGACGGATATACCTTCAAAGTAACTCTTGCCGATGTGAAAGCAGTTGCAAGATACTGTTTAACAGGAAACAGCAGTAAATAAGAATCACAGATTTGTGAAATAAAAGCAAAAAGAGACCTTACTATTACTATTACTTGTCTTAGAACCGTTCACTATCGAGTTATGGAGATCCTGAGAGACGGCAACAGAGCCCACCGTCTTTGCATTAATTGCGATAATATTCCAATAACACCAAAACACATTTTAAGATGTCTGGTACAGCTTGGGGAATCTTCCCCCCACAAACATAAAAAAGAGTCTATATTCCGATAACATCATGAAGACAGCCAGCTGTGATCAATTATAGATATCCCCATGGACAAAATGCAAAACACCTAACCATTAAATATTTCTAAAATTCAAAGAATAATATAAATTGTTGCTGTGATGTGTAGAATGGCCGAGAGAGTTAACTATCACCATTTCTTGGACAACACATTTATTTAATTATAAACAAACATTTAATTTTAAAACAAAACACAAATTAACTCAGAGCCTTCTGCTCCTACCAGAATAATACAACCTATCGCGGACCTGCCTCCGCCGAAACTGTTCTAATTATAGCAACCTCTCGAAAGAGATCAAACCACGCCAAGCGTGGTTTATTCATCGCCAAATAGTCGCCAGATACTACACCTCCCAGCAAGATTGATGTTACATTCCTGAATTAATCATTAATCAGAAAGCGAATCAAGCGATTATTTGTGATCAACACATATACAACAATTTACACATAATGCACATAAATAGAAATTCACAAATTCCAATTAATATAATGCTCAAAAGAACTACTATACATGTACATTATTATTATTAAAGTATATAAACAGAAACACATTTGTTTTCATAAACATATTTCATCACATTACAACAACAGAAATTAAAAAATATAAGCAAATAATACAGCAACATTAATACTTTCAATGTTAATTAATTATCTAATAAACAGTAAATATTTCAAACATTTACTTACAAAATTTAAATTTACTAAATATTGCTATTATGCTTCAAATATTACTAATATTTACTTTTACTTACCACTTCACTACTAATAAACATATAAGATAACCAACATTTTATACATAGAAAAAAAATTATGGCAGAAAAAAAATTATTAAACACAAATAAATGTTCAAAAGTCACTAGTTGGCAATCTAGATAGAGCATCTGCATTCGAAAGATTTCTTCCTGGGCAATGAATGATTTCTATGTTGTATTTTCGTAAAGCTAAGGCCCATCGTTGAAGCTTTGATGATTGTGGGGCATTTTTCACAACAAATGATAGAGGATTGTGGTCTGTCACAATCTTTACTGTTGATCCAAAAATCCATGATTCAAACTTCTTTAATGCCCATACTCTAGCGCAAGTTTCACGTTCTATAGTAGGCCAATTTTGTTGGGGTTTGGACAATTTCTTGCAAGCATCACACACAGGAAAATGTTTATTTTCTCTCACTTGAGACAGACATGCACCTATTCCAATTTGCGATGCATCAGAGTGAATGATGAAGGGATCCTGTATTGTTGGGGTTATTAACTCTGTTGCTTTCATAAGTTGGTCTTTCAGCTTTTGGAATGATACATTATGTTCTTCTTTCCATTCCAGCACTTCTGGTCGTTTCTTTTTAGTGAGCTCTGTTAAGGGGTAGGCGATTTCAGCATAATTAGGAATGTAATTTCGATAATAGTTGCATAATCCTAATAAGCTCCTAAGATGAGATTTAGTCTTTGGTGTTTCTAATTTCTCAATTGCTTTAATCTTTTCGGGGTCAGGTCTGTGTTTTCCTGATCCAATGATATGTCCTAAATATCTTATTCGTGGTTTTGCAAAAGAACACTTTTTCGAATTGACTGTGAAACCAAGTGATTCCAGTTTTGTAAAAACTTTACGTAAATCTTGGATATGGGTGTCAAAATCTGGTGAAAATATAGCAAAATCATCAATATATGCTCTTGCAAATTCTTTAAATTCTTTTAGTGCATTATTCATTACTCTCTGAAATGTTGCAGCAGCATTTCTTAATCCAAATGGCATTACTTTGAATTGGTACTGTCCTCGATGAGTTTTAAAAGATGTAAATTCTTTACTCTGTTCTTCCATAGGTATAGCCCAGTATCCTTTGAGTAAATCTAATGTTGTAATAACATTTGCTTTTCCGATACTGTACATCAAGTCAATTGCATTCTCCATAGGAAAATCATCTGGTTTGGTTACAGCATTCAAAGATCTATAGTCCACAAACAATCGAATATTGCCATCCTTCTTGCTTACACACACTACAGGGTGAGCTACCTTAGCATTGCTTTCTTCTATCAGTCCTGACTTCATTAAATCTTCAATTTCTTTATCAACCTTTTCTTTCAAGGCTTCAGGAATTCTATAGATGTACGGTTTCTTCCTCTCTAAATTTGGTACTAATCTTATCTTGTGTGGTTCTACTTTTGCTATTTTTAATTTTCCAGTAAATAGTCCTTCATGTTGCTTGATAAGAGAAATTAATTTCTTCCTCTGTAATGAACTTAAATTTTCAAAATTCAGATTTTCTCCTACTTTTAAGATTTGTAATGGATTTGGGAATTCTTTACCTGGCAAAGTTATAATTTCTCCAAATTCTTCATTTTCAAATAGTACTCCAACTGCATTAACATTAGCTTGAAATTTTCTTATCTTATTTGAATGGACATGTTTAATCTTTCCATCTGGTAATCTCACTTTGTAAGAATGAGGTGGACAGTGGTTTATAATCTCTCCTGGACCTGTCCAACGGGCATAGAGTTTGTTGTTTGAATCTGGAATAAGTAAATAAACCTTTTCTCCTATTTTAAAATTTTTCATCACTGACCTTCGGTTAAAGTATTCAGCATATTTCTGTTGTTTGTCACTTGCAATCAAGTTGGCTTGCTCTGCAGCTTGCTCTAACCTTATTTTTAATTCTTGAAGATAATCAACAGCAGATTCACTTAGATTATTTGGGATGGGAATCTCTCCAGACCATGACTTCAGCACTGCTAGAGGACCTCTTGGTTGTCTTCCATACATAAGTTGAAAAGGTGAAACACCAGTAGTACAGTTTGGAACTTCTCTGTAGGCAAAAAGTAAATACGGTATATGTTTATCCCAGTTGTGAGGATCAGTTCGAATGATGTGATGCAGCATTTGTTTTAGTACTTTATTCCATTGTTCTGCTAATCCATTGGAAGCACTATAAGCAGGAGTGGAGAATCTGTGTTGAGAACCAAGTCTTTTCTCAAATTCTTGAGTTAATTTAGAAATGAAATTTTTCCCATTGTCACTAGCAATTACATGAGGTATACCTGTTCTCATGAATATCTCTAAGAGTGCTTCACAGGTGGCATTGGCTGTCAAACTTCTCAATGGTATTGCTTCAGGCCAACGGCTATGTTGATCCACTAAGCATAGTACATATTTATGTTTCCTTGCAGATGGAGGGTCAATGGGGCCAATTATATCAATATTTACAATTTCAAATGGTAGTTCTGGTCTTCTGACAGGAGTTATTGGAATTTTATCAGTTCTCTTCTCAGGACTTCTCAGCTGACAGTTCTTACATGCTTTGCAAAAAGATTCTACATTAGTTGATAAATTGGGCCAATAAAATGAATATCTTATCCTTTCCTTTGTTTTCTTTATTCCCAAATGTGCTCCAAGGATTGAGTTATGTGATAATTCAAGAACATTTTGTCTTCTATTAAGGGGTAATACTAATTGGAAAACATTCTGTCCCAATATTTTTTCTTGATGGTGTAAGAAATCATCAATAAATAAATAATTTCCCTTTTCTTCTCTCCATAATTCCAAGCTTCTTTTAAGGTTGGGCAACTCTTTTGCTCCACCCGGAGTTTCTGCGCTTCCGATAGAACGGTTGTCTGGTCGCTCCTCTCCGCTGAGTGAGAGTCGGTGCCCGCGGTCTCCCTTCCTCCCTCCTCTTCGTTTTTCGCCTCAGGCAACTCTAAATGGGGGAATTCTCCTTCCGTAGCTGTTTTTGTTTCGGTGGTTAAACTGAGTAAACTTTCTCCTTCGGAACGTCCTGAAGAATCCTGAAGAATTCTCCTGAAGAATCTCCTGAAGAATTGTCATTGGAACAGTTTTCTTTTGATAGATAGGCTATTGAATTAATTAATAATTCATATGTTTCTGGAGTTATTAAACAAGGCACATTTAATTTATCAGTTACTGCAATTAAAGTATCTACACAATTAAATAAATTATTTCCTGATTTCTTATAGTAAATAGGCTTACGACAAACTTTCGCTTCAATTGGGTTTCCAAATGCAGGTGTTAATGTAACTTTCTCTCCTTCTCGATCTTATAAATCTGGAATTAGTGATGAGTGAACAATGCAGATTTGAGTTCCAGAATCTATAATAGCTTCAGTTTTTAGAGAGTTAATGAAGACATCAATTTTCTGTAATGGTTGAATAATTTCTTTCGATTCAGTTCGTATGTGAGTCGAGTCAACTTTAGCTACTACAGCATCTTCTTTCGATATTCTATTTGTATTCCTCGAAGTTGTAGAATACACCTTTTCATTCTTTTTAATATATCGATTTCCGTTCCTCTTTTCTGAGCACTCTCTTGCAAGGTGTTGATAACTACAGCAAATATAGCATTCCTTACGTTTTGGGGTAAAACTTTGTTTCGTGTATTCTCTTCTTTTGGGTAGTGGAATATATTTATCTTGCATATATGTTGAATCCGTAAACTTTGGATATTTCATTTCGTTTCCAATTTCGTCAAATGATTTTCTTCTTGCTTCAAAATAAATATCACATTCTCTAGCTAGTTCTTGTGGTTTCAACCATTGATTTCCTTGGCGTATAGTGATGTGCGAAGCTGTTTCTCCATCTAACGTTTGCAACAGTTTTTCGGAGATGATTAATTCTTTTAATGTTTAAAAATCAGTTACTGCTCTTGATTTACAATAATTATCCCATGTCGATGTTAATCGTGAAGCAAATTGAATATGTGATTCTCCAGAATAACGTTTTGCTTTTCTAAAATTTTCTAGGCATACTTGAGGAGAAGGTTGATATTCTTTTAGAATTAAAGTTTTTACTTTTTCATAATCCTGCAAATCGTCTTCTTTAATGTAGACAAGAACGTTTGCCACTTTCTCTCCGATTAATTTCAATAATATTTCTGCCTTGAATTCTTCCGGAACTTTCTTGTGTTTAAATGCTCTTTCTATGAAATCGAAAAATATATTCCAAGATTCTGCTCTTTTCGGTACTGGTATCGTTAGCGTTCCTACTGCTTTGATCAGCTTGTCGAGTGGAACTTCGAATTCGCCTCCGGTGTTCGAAATTGAAAATGGCGTCGGACTACTGCTCGCTATGTTCTGCGTAGCTCGGATTTTTTGCTAATTCTAATTCGTGTTATCTTAATCTTTCTTCTTCAGCTTGTGTTCGTTCGAACTCTTCTTTAGTTTTCCTTTTCTCTATAGTAGAAATCAAAATTTCTTTTACGAAGTCAGCATCTTCAGCATATTCTTTAGTATTCAGAAGTTTGTGTTTCAGTTTGGCTAATTTCAAATCAAAAGTTGCTTCTTCACCAATTTCCAGCAAGACTGTTACCAGGTCTTCCTTTTTCACGTTTTTGAACATTTTCTTCTGTTTCTATCACTTTAGAATTCCGTTGACAGTTTTATTCTTTCTTCTGAAATTCGAATTTTCCAAGTTAAGCCATTTTGTTCTTCTCAGCTCTGGTTCTCGAAAGAGAGCTTGTTGTGATGTGTAGAATGGCCGAGAGAGTTAACTATCACCATTTCTTGGACAACACATTTATTTAATTACAAACAAACATTTAATTTTAAAACAAAACACAAATTAACTCGGAGCCTTCTGCTCCTACCAGAATAATACTACCTATCGTGGACCTGCCTCCGCCGAAACAGTTCTAATTATAGCAACCTCTCGAAAGAGATCAAACCACGCCAAGCGCGGTTTATTGATCGCCAAATAGTCGCCAGATACTACAGTTGCATAACGTTTATGCAAAATATAAGCTATTTTTGGCAACAAAATAATCAAATACAACACTTTTTTGGAGTAATCGCATTGGATTGAAACTACCATTACATTTATAAAATGCTACTTATACAAGTTCTAAAATTAATTTTCACTAAGAAATTGCGGAGCAAGATAGAGTGAACACTATGTGTAATAAATTCTACTCGGCTCTCAAGCCCGTCAATATTAAGGAAAAAACACAACTGATCCATTCTCGAACGTGGAAACAACTGATGACAATACAGAATATAATGTTCTAACGAACAATCCTCACTCAGTTCTTGAAGATAAGAAAAAAATGAAACCAAAACGATCAAAGAACTCCAGTGGAGAATATACAGATCAACAAAATATTAATTATTGAAATAAATGAGGAAATTACCACAAACTACCCAACAAATCCCACAGTGGAAGAAGATACACCTGAGGAACCTCTAGCCAAACCCTCTAATAAAATTCCACCGATAACTATATTAAGGACCCTACATGTAGCTGGCGAGATATTAATCAAGCATTTATGCGTGCTGGATTGAAAAACTATCACACCAAGTGCTCGGCGCACGAAAGTAAAAGTAAAACATCAGACAGCGATTCCCAATCGCAAAGCCATTACGATTTTTGAAACATTCCAAGTTGGATATCATACTTATTTAATAAATGAAGAGAAGCCGCTGCGCGTTGTCATTCATGATCTTCCTATAGACACACCTATAAATGATACTACAGAAGAACTCTCATTAATAAGGGTTTCGTCATTTCATCAATAACTCAGATGACTAGAAGACGCAGCGGAGACGTTCAGAAACTGCCACTCTTTATTATAACTATGTCTAAAACAGTAAAAGCCAAAGAAATTTATCAATGCAAATATATCAATAACTGTACAGTCCGCATTGAACCGTACAAAAATAGGAACGGCCCGACACAGTACCATACATGTCAAATGCTTCACCACTCGCAGAGAATGTGTAAGCACACTCCCAAATGTGTGAAATGTGGACAAACACACCTTACAGCTGAATGTAAAAAGCCAAAAGAACAGCCAGCCAAATGCGCTAACTCTAACGGAGATCATCCAGCTAGCTACAGAGGATGCAAAATCTTCCAAGATGTTAAAAAAGCAGTACAACAGTCGAACAATACCAATGCAATTAAAATAGTTAAAGGAGTAGTTGCCCAAAATAAATCATATACCCAAGTCACAGCAACTGACACCATTTCAGAAGCCAAAGAAGTATTAGATAAATTAAAACTATTAATATACTATATTAACAGAACAGGAGTTCTAGATGCTATCAATACCACACAAGGAAACACCAGTCAATCAACGGAAACCAATCATGAATAATCACAATAGTTATCAAAAAATAATACAAATTTGCAACGGGAATGCAAACAACATTACTAATAAATTCGAAGATTTAAAGAACTTTATAGTAGAAAACGACATAGACATCTGCTGCATTACAGAGACACACGCAAGCGGGAATCGAACTCATAAACTCCCAAACTACACCACCTACTTCACTAACAGACTTACTCACCGTGGTGGAAGAGTTATGATACTTATCAAAAACTGTATTCCAGCCACTCAATATAGTAATAATAACGCAGAGACGGCTATGAAGAAATTTCCATTATTACAGATTTTATTAACCGTAGAAATCTTAAAATCACAGCTATCTATAACCCTCCAGACAGAAGCCTTATAAACGAAGATCTTAACCATCCCTTCCCCACAGGAATGGATACTATCATCATTGGAGATTTAAATTCAAAATCAGTTAACTGGAACTGCAGAAATAATAACAATAACGGCAAAAGCCTCCTGCCTCTTATCATTAAGTGCTCTCTAAAAGTTATCTCACCAATAGAACCAACTTATTACCCAATATTCAATTGTCATAGACCAGCCATTCTAGATATTGCCATCACAAATTCCGATATTCCTATAGCCGCAGATGTTTTAAATGACCTCTCGTCCGATCATCTTCCGGTCATTTTATCAGTGGGACATCAAATAACCCTACAAAAAAAGACAATAGCCAAAACCAACTGGAACCTATTCACTAACACTCTAACGATAAATCATACAGTAATCGCTCCCACTAATAATATTAGGGATATTGACACACGTGTTGATAGAACCCAAGACATCATCATTAATGCTTTTAAAGAAGCCGCAGAAGACATTGAATAGAAAAGCAATTTTACTGTTCTTCCTAAAGAGATGAGAGAAAAGATAAAAATAAAGAATAAATTAAGAAAACAATATAGGAAAACATTAGACCCCTCCATTAAAATTACAGTTTACAAACTTCAAAGAGAGATCCGAGAAGAATGCATTTTACATAAGAAACAAAACTGGTAATGCAAAATCAATAATCTTACACAAGACACCAAAGAAATGTGGAAATTAGCCAAATCCTTCAAACGAACTACTCAAATCAAAAGACCCATCCACGGAGGAAGGGAGGCTGGTATTTACCGACACAGACAAAGCCGAGGCCTTTGCAGATTATATGGAAAAACAATTCACCATAAATCCAATAGAAGATTGTGATGCTTTTGAAGAACACATATTTAGAGAGGTCAGAAACAAATTTAACAACCAGGATGCAGAATCGAACTTAGAACCCATCAACGTAGAAGAACTTCAACTTATCATTAAAGGTATCAATCCTAAAAAAGCGCCGAGAATAGATAAAATTACCAATAAAATGATTAAATTTCTACCAAACAACATCATCTTAAACTTAGTTCAAATCTTTAACAACTGCCTTAATCAAGTCTATTTCCCCAACAAATGGAAAGAAGCAGTCATCATTCTTTTACAAAAACCACTATAAGACCCTGTAATGCGTAACAGTTATAGGCCAATTAGCCTCCTTCCATCCCTGGGGAAGATTTTCGAAAGAGTAATCTACAATAGACTAAAAATTTATATGAACAAACTACCAGATCAGCAATATGGTTTCCGAAGAAATCTCAGCACCGTAAAAAAACTAATTCGCATACTGGAATTCATAGGAAGAGGTTTTAGAAACTAAGAGAAATCTGCATTTCTAATGCTTGACATTTCCAAAGCATTCGACAAACTATGGCACACTGGCCTCATTTATAAAATGCCAAAACTTAACAGTAATCAAAATCTTATCGAGATCTCATTAAAAATTATCTTAATAACAGAAAATTCGTTATTAGAGTTAATAGCTCATTATCTACATCAAGAGCTATTGAGGCTTGAGTACCACAAGGGAGTATTCTAGGCCAAATACTGTACTTATTTTATACGGTGGACTTTCCCATAGATAAAACAGATTACAACAGCACTATAGCCTTCTTCGCCGATACACAGGCCTTCTTATTGAATCCAAAAACGCAGATAACGCTTTAAAGAAAATGCAACGCAAGATTCGCCATATTGAAACATGGTGTAAAAAATGGAAAATTTTAACTAACACCACAAAATCCAACTTACTCATGCTACATCCTCCAATAACCAAGATGAACCCTCACAGAGATATCTACATGTTTAAAGAAAAATTTCCTGAAGTCAAATCAGCTACCTACCTTGGGTTAACAATCAATGATAAATTAACCTGGATAGATCATATTAAAAAAGTCACAGCAAAGACAGAAGAAATGTTCCTGCAATAAAGACCACTTTTAGGTAATCATAGTAAAACTAATATCACACTTAAAATATTAATTTATACTAGCATGATCAGACCTATTGTCACATATGCCTCACCAGCCTGGTGTACAGCTACGGCAAAGGACTTCCACTCACTTAATATTTTTCAAAATAAAATACTCAGGATGATGTTAGGAACACCATATTACCTTAAGAACAAAGCTATTCACAAAGACCTAAAAATTAACACAATGGAAGAATGCATCGCCAAGTTGAACCTAAATTTCTTCAATGAAGCAGGAAAATGCACAGCCGCAAACTTTAATAACATTTTCAAATGCGAAAATCCTAAGGACGATAATAAATACAGGCCAATAGCTGCTTTCATGAATAGCGATGCTATAATTTCTAAGAAATCTGATATTATTATCAACTAGTACTTTTAGTGTTCACTCTTTCTTGTTATTCATTATAGAATATTGGCTATCTTCAGTTCGAAAACCACACTTAATTGTACATATCAAATTTATATCTACTTCTTTTATTGATTTACTCCTTTTATTATTCTTTTTATATAATTATTTCCTTACTTTAAGTATATATATATATATATATATATATATATATATATATATATATATATATATATATATATATATATATATATATATATATATTGTTCATAAAATAAAATAAAAACTAAATGAATTATAAAGTAATGTATGTGTAGCCATATTTATCCCACTTTTATCTTTCTTTTTGTATTTTTATTCATATACTCATTCTCTTTGTGTCTTTTGCTTACATTTTCTTTTTAATTTCTTTTTGTCTATTCTTTGTTATGTAAATATGTATATATTCTTCTATTTTAGTTCTGTGGAACTTTGTCAGTTGGCTATCAACTATTTTACTTCATTTTTATTCTCTTAAATTTTCATTTCTCTAGGAATTTTTACTACTCTCATTTCCTTACCTATCGGCCTGACAGGAACGACCAATAGCTTTCCGAGGATTACCCCGAACCCTCACCTCCTCTCTCTCTCTCTGCCAGATGCCCCGCCTCCCTAGTTCATTGCTGTGATTGCCTATTTATCTCTATTTCAGATGGAAAAGTAAAATCGGCTACGCCGTTGTATGCTTTGGATTTCTCTCATGTTCATGTTCATGTTCACTAAGAAATATTTAATTTCCAATCTTGAAAAATAGATAATTTCATGATGCGAAACAAGTCTTAAATAATTTTAATTGTATTTTTAAAGATGAATAAATACTGGGAATAAAGCCACTTCATATTGATTTTTTTTCATCATTATTCAATATTTTTGTTTTCAATATTATTCAGTAACGAAGCAGCTTTTATGCCTTCATTGTAAGATAGAATGTAAGAAAAAATGATTAGTAGGAGGAGTCATGAAGGACGGAAAGTGAAGTGGAGTTGCCGGCTGGCTGGTTGATGAGGTCCCTGGATCGACGATCCTCAACCCTCAGTAGTGGCTAGATGTGAAGTGGAGTTGCCGGCTGGCAGGTTGAAGAGGTCCCTGGATCGTCGATCCTCTACCCTCTGTAATATCAGGATTGTGCAGGAGAACTATAGCTGATTCTGATTGGCTTAAAATATTTCAGTGCATAGGTGGGAGGGGCTTATTAGGATTTAGTAAAATTGCAAAGGTTTTTACATATTTAAAATGATATAAGAGAAAATACATAATTTAATCTATTTTCAAGTTAATTATTGAAAAGTTTTTTTTATTTTAATATAAAAATTTACGTTTTTATTGCATCTATTGCAAAACTTGTTGAATTTATCATTAAATAGCTTATATGCATGTTTAAACATTTACAGTTACATTTATATACAGTAGTAAGATAAAATATATAAATAAGTGTTAGTTTGTTAGTCATATTAATATTTAATTAGGAAATAAATATTTACAAGGTTAGTATTCTGTACTTTTTTTTTTTTTTTTTTTTCCTTATATTTCTTGTTAGTGTTAGTTGGTTATTCAATACACAGTACATTAATTTTAAATTACAATTTTTGGGTTAGTACATTATTAGTGAGGAGGCTTTTGATTTTATCCTGACATTAAACTGCCGTAGTGTGACACTTATTTGTTGAACATCTCTATAATGAGGAACATCTTGTCCTCTCTGCTGTTGCAGCTTCTTATTTTTTTAATAGCTTCTGAGATGTTAATCCCAGAAAATACTTCCTTTATTTCCTTTAAAAGGACAAAGAGTTCACTTAGTTCGCTTTTGTTTGCTTCACAGTTGGAAGCGGTTTGTTCAGCCTGGGTTGATGTTTCTGGTGCCACACTAGGGGTGGGGGTGGATCGACCAGCTGCCACTTGAGCGTAGGAGATTTCTTTTCGAACAAAGTTCGTTTTAGTTTTTGGTGCCTGTTTATTTCTAGGAAAATTGGGGCAACCTCTGTAGCTTGCAGGATGTTCACCCTGGCAATTACAACAAGTAGGTTTTCCTACTCTTTTTTCCTTGGGGCATTCTTTGGTGTTGTGATTCTCGGCACATTTTACACATCTAGGAGCCATATGGCAAACTTGACTAGAGTGATGAAACCTCTGGCAATTAAAGCATTGCAAAATTATTTTTTGTCCTCTATAGTTTTCAATTTTAATGCCTGATACATGACAAAGTTTGTCCATATTATATAACTTTTTAATATCAAAGCTATCGTAAAGTTGGACGAGAAAAAGGGGGAGGGGCTTATTAGTTCGCCGGCTCGTCATCCGACTAATTTTGTGGATTTTATATCCTAAAGTTGTCAAATCTTGCGCGATTTCTTCGCATTTTGTAGATAGGGGCAAATTTCTAATAACAAATTTTTTTGGTTTTTCGTTTTTTCCTCTAAATAAAATATACTCATATTTATGAGTTTCAAGAAATTTAGTAATTTCCCTGTGCTCTTCAGGGCTTTTGGGAATTAGTTTCAGGTTTTCTCCTGAATTTTTTGCCTCAATATTTTTATTAAGTTCATTTTTTAACTTTTCCATAAAATTGTAGTGGCTTTCGCCATAACGTACAATTATGGGTGGGGTTTTGACTTGCGCTGCAGTGACAGGCTGGTCATCCGTAATAGCTGCGTCGTCCTCCGACGGGCGGAGCCCATGAAAGGTGTTGGAGGTAGCTACGGGGGTCACAGGGACACTCTCAAGCGTAGCTTTCGCTGTTTTTCTGGGGAATTCAAAGGCATCCTCACTTTCAATAATTCTTTTCTTTTTTTCTTTTTCTTAATTCCGGCAGTATTAGCCGTTTTAGTTTCGTTATTATTAACTAACATTTCACTATCAGAGTGCTGGGTAGTAGCAGGGGTAGCCAAATCAGAATCAAGACTATAGTTACCTGCACTAGAAGTCTTTTTAGTTTCTCTGGAGTTATCATTGCTTCCTTCCACTACGATGTTCAGAAGTCTGATTACTTCGTTACTGTAGTCCATTTGATTGATGCAGTATTCCCTTGATGATTCGTCAGGAGATTCATCGTAGAGGCGTTTGAAAGTCTCTTTCAAGTCCAAGTGAACTTGCCTCAGAATACTTGGGTCTTTATTTTTCTCCATTTCATCTTTGACATATTTCTCTGCAGTATTCATATTAAGTCTATTTGCAATAATGATCAGGTCTAAGCAGATTTAGTAGCAATGAAAATTGCTGTATGTTTTTTTATCCTATCTGCGAGAGCGCTGGTATTGCATCAGCCGGGGGCTGTGCTGTCTCTATCTCCAATGTGGTGACTCAGCAAGTAAGAGCAGAGCAATGTGCGTCCGATCAGAGCGGCTGCTGGAGCCAGAAAGTCGAAGTCAGAAATGAGAAGCAGACAGAAATGATGAAAGTCAGAATGAAGTCAGAAAAAAAGTCAGAAAAAGTGGCTAGATGTGAGCAGAGGACTATGGCTGATACTGATTGGCTTAAAGTATGCCGTGCATTTAATGGGCGGGGCTTAGAGAATTTTAAACTTAAGATTAAAACTTAAAATTTAGGTTAAAATTGCTGTAATTATTTGGTTTATTTATTAATTTATTATTATTATTAATATTACATTTTTTTTTTTTTTTGTAGAAATATATGTATAAATGATTTTAAGGTTTACAATTAAGTTTACTTATACATGCATGAGCTGGTTAGTAGTGAGTATTTAACATAGATGCATTGCTATATACAGAAGATAATATTTACAACACTAAGATATATATACAATATTTTTTTTTTTCACATTTTTTCTTTATTTTATTTTTTTTTTATAAGCATAAATATGTACAAGAGTTGCTTATTTTTTTTACATTTTTTTTTCCCCTAACAAGATTTTTTTTTTTTTCACACTTTTTTCTTGGTTTTATTTTATTTCTTATAGTTAACTATATACAAAAAACACAATTTTATTTTACATTTTTTTTTTCCGATTATAGTGGTTAGTACTTGGTAGTGGTGGTAAACAGGAGAACCTGTTTGGACGTTGACCAGAGCGGACGTACTTTTTCTACTCTCCTGCCTGCGAGTGCTGAACGACTTTCTACCCGGACCCCTTCACGGCGTCCCCCGGAGGAAACGAGTTTCCACCTTCCGTCGGCGTGGCCGGCGCTAAGCCTTTTTCGAGTGCACGCGGTGCCAAGAAAGTGATCTCCAACGATAAATACAAATTCGAACTGGATAAAACCTCTGATGATTCCTCATATGAGTGTGCAGCAACCATCTCCAATTCATTAGAAAGTGTTTTTTCTAAAAAAGTGTCCCCTTAGGGGGAAACGTGTGCGACCCAGCTACTAGGGATATCAATGATCTGGATAAATCCATAGTAAAATCATCTCCTGCAAAGTGTGTGACATCTACAAACTGTGTGACATCCACTCCCAGCCTGTTGGATTCCAATATTGATAAAGACAGTGTCCCCATAGTGGGAAAAGTGAGTGATACTAAAACAAGTAACATAGCCGAAGTGAAGTCTACGCTTCTGGCTCCACCTAAATTCATAATTCCGCGTGGAATATTTAGTGAAATCGCTCCAATTACCATGGAACAACCAACTTCAAGAAAACTTCAAGTATTCTCGCAAAAACTGACGCCAATCCCGGATACCGACACACCAGGAAGTCCGATAACGAGAATCGAGTCCAGAAGTTCGAGCCCAGCGATCCAGGATGACCCAGCGGATATGATCTCAAATCTGAATATGGCCCGCCCGGAACACCTAAGGAACATCGGTCTGCCGTTTCCTGACAACAAACCTCTGTTTTATGCGGACGGAGTCAACATTAAAATCATATCTACATATGACCTTTTTGTCCACGCAAAAAACCATGGCTACGAGCCTAGTGTAAGTGTCAACCAATACGCGGAAATACTAAAAATCCTTGACATTCCTGTGGTGAATGCTGACATCTTATTTGTGTGCGAAATGATAACCAAAATATACTGTGCCAAAAGTGAAAAACTTAGTGATGTTAATAGTGAACGTTCATATAAAGACATTGCATCATTGACCAGCCTATTGGATAATTTCTTCTACAATGGAGGTAGGTGCAATTTTGCATTAGATCTGGATAACGATAGATATTATTATTCTGATACAATTGGTAACCCAATAGAGTTAAATGGCAATACAGATATCAATACTTTCACTTACCTATTTAATAATAACTGTTTTAAATTTAATATTTGTTATAATCTTTTCCAAAATGTTAATGAAAATTGTTTGAATATAAATTTTAAATATAACGCTCAAAGAAGTATTCAAATGTTTGCAAATTATATGTTTGTACATAAAAGTAGTATTATTGATAATGCAAATAACTACTATGCTATTCCTTCGGAAAATAATAATGTAATTAAATATGTAAATATTCCTGAAACCATTGTTAGCAATAATGTAAGCAATTCTAATACTATCACTGATGATTTTGTCTTGGTGAACAACACCAAAAATAAAAGAACGTTAAACAACAGCCCAAATAAAGAAATACCTACTAAAAGATTTGCAGTAGAACTGACAAACAGATACGAGGCATTAAGCCAGGAAAACAATCCAACAAACGATAATGAAATAATAAATGATGACTCAGAAAATAACCCCAACATAAATTACTCAAAAATACAAAATAAACCCCCACCAATTATGGTTCTTATTAATACCAAATATTCGGACTTTTTGAAAAACCTAAATGATAATCTAAAATTCAAAATTCTAGGGAAACCCTCGGGAGAGTTCCTCAAACTATTTGTAAATGCACCTATAGAGCATAGGACCCTAACAAAACACCTAGAAGAAAATAATATCAAATTCTATATTATAAATCCTAGGTCGCAAAGACCACTCAAAATTGTTATTAGGGGCCTCCCCATAAACCAATCAATCGAAGAAATTAAAACTATGCTAGAACTTAAAGGGTATATGCCTTTAAGAATAAACCAAATGCGAAAAAATGGAGGGGAAAGGAGGCTCATGCCCCTTTTCCAGATCCATCTCCCAAATTCAAAGGAGAGTGCCAAAATATTCGATGAAAAAGATCTAGGCAATTTCATAGTGCAAATAGAGAAATATAAATCTACTGGGCTGGTCCCCCAATGTCACAATTGCCAATTGTGGCATCACAGCAGCGAAAACTGCTACCTATCACCAAAATGCGTTAAGTGTGCGGGAACGCACAAAACTCTCGACTGCCCACACGGAAAAAACAAAATAGAAAAGCCTGTATGTGCCAATTGCAAGGGAAACCATCCCGCAAACTATCGTGGGTGCCCCATGTTTCCAAAAAATAAACAGATAAATAAAAACAGTGCGCAACCTCCAAGAAATTGGAACACTAATCAAAAAAATAATATTTATAATATCAGAGAAGGGATAAGTTTCGCAAACGCTGTTAGTGGCGCGAGCAGAAACCCCCCTTCAACTATTTCTCCCACAGCCACTCCAAATCAAATCGATCAATGTCAACTTGCTCCGCTCCTCAGCAGCTTGAATGCCACGAACCAAAACTCTCTCAACGGAGGTGCTAACTCCAACATAAACAATAATGCAAACAATTCTAACTTTAATGAAAATAATAACAGCGAATTTAACTTAATTACCCAAACAATCATGGAACTTACTAAAAATCGTGCATTCATCCAACTTATGACAATAGTATGGGAAATCATTCCCAAACTTAATAAATGCACCAGTTTACACCAAATGTTTTTCACGTTAATAGAGGCGCTAAGACCTATAGTAGCTAACGATACAAACAAACCATGAATGACACAAATAATGTATTCTTAAAAATCTGTACCTGGAACGCAAATGGTTTATTAAATAAAGTTGATGAACTTAAAGAATTTATAGATGATAACAATCCTGACCTAATATTAATCCAAGAGACCCACCTTAGAAATAAAGACAAAATTAAAATAAAAAATTATGTTGTTATAAGAAACGATAGAAAAAACTCAGACGACAGAATCAGATACTGCCAACCTGGTGGCACGGCCATTATTATTAATGATAAAATTAACCACAACCTACTAGATAATATTGAATTTGACGTAATTGAATCCACAGCAATTAATATTTATATTCAAAACTCAACACCAATAACAATTGCCTCAGTTTACATCCCACCCCAAAAAAATATTCCAAATAACCCCATAAGAAACAGCTTTCCAACTAATGACCTAAATAAAATACTATCCCTTAGCAATAAATTAATTATTGGAGGGGATTTTAATGCCCATCACACGCTTTGGAACTGCCATAGGGCAAATAAATTCGGTAAAGAACTTAAAAATTGGGTCGACAACAACAGTATAAAAATTGAAGCCCCCCAAGCCCCAACTCGAATTGGAGGACACAGAAATGCAACAGCATCTACAATAGACTTTTTCCTGATGAAAAACGTATCACATATGTGCTCTGTAAACACCATCCCAGCTATGTCCAGCGATCACAACCCGGTTGTGGTCACCCTAGACCTGGTTCACCCAAACTACAACGCCTCAAATAAATTAATTCCCAACTGGGAAAAATTCAATAGTGAGGTAAATAAAAAAATTAACTACTACATTCCAATAGAAACCCCCAATCAACTGGACACAGCAATCGAAGAATTTGCATACACCATAAATGACAGTTATACCAGCACTTCCAAACTTGTTAATATTAACCACAAAACATCATACTTGGCAAAAGAAATCAAGGATAAAATCAAGGAGAGAAATAGACTGAGGAAAATATGGCAAAAATCCAGACAAATAACAGATAAGATCAACTATAATAATCTAGACAATGAAATTAAAAGTAACATAAAAAGCCACAAGGATCAACAGTGGAGAGATCACATTACTTCCCTATCCCCCGACGACGGCTCATTATGGAAGATTGTGAAAACTATTAGAAAACAAAAACATACCTTTCCACCCATAAATACAGCAAACGGAACAGTATTTTCCGACCAGGAAAAAGCAGACGCAATTGCAGCCAATGTTAAAGAACAATTTACTCCGAACAACATTTCAAGCGTAAAAGAAACTGATGTTGATAATGAAATTAAAAACTTGACACACAATAATACCCCGTACCCAGACCCACCTGAAATCACCCCTGAGGAGATCATCGGTTACATAAACAAACTAAAACCAAACAAAGCCCCCGGCCATGACGGTATCACAAATAAAATGGTCCTCAATCTGCCCCTTTCAGCCATATACCTAATGACGAAAATGTTCAATAAAATGCTGAAATTAAACTACTTCCCAACGCACTTCAAGAGAGCTATAATTGCTCCCATTTTTAAAGGGGAGGGAAAAACCCCAGAGATCCAAAGGCCTACAGGCCAATAAGCCTCCTACCAGTCATATCAAAACTATTCGAATATTGCCTAAAAACAAGACTGGATGAGCACATAGCAATAAACAATTTAATTAATAATGACCAGTTTGGGTTTAGAGCAAAACATGCGACCACACATCAGCTCCTTAGAGCAACTGAACTAATAACCGAAAACATACAAAACAGGAAGGCCACGGCTGCTCTGTTTCTAGATGTAGCCATGGCATTTGATAAAGTGTGGATTGATGGATTAATTTATAAACTCAGCAAATTAAACTTCCCCTTAAATTATGTCAAACTGCTAAATTCTTACCTAAATGGTAGATACTTCCAAATAAAAATCAATAACTCACTTTCTACAATGCAACATATAAAAAGTGGAGTCCCCCAGGGCTCTATTTTAGGCCCTACCCTATTTAATATTTATATTTCTGACCTCCCCAATAGTAACAATATACAAAGATTTATTTTCGCGGATGATACCGCAATAATGTCCAGCGGCAATAATAATGATGAAGCAACGCAACCGTTGCGAAATTACATCCCTCATATTGAAAAATGGTTATTAGATTGGAAGATTAAAATAAACACAGACAAATGTGTCGCATTGCTTTTCGGAATAAAAAGGAGAAAACCCACCGAATTAACCCTGCAAAACAAAAACATCCCCTGGTCGAACAAGGTCAAATACCTTGGAGTTATTTTGGATAGCAAAATGACTTGGTTAGCTCACGTACAAGAAATAATCAAAAAAATTAAACAAGCTCAAGCCCTCATCTACCCCCTGATCGACAGGAAATCCCAAATGAGCACACAAAATAAGTTACTCATATATAAGGCAATTATAAGACCAATTGCAACATACGCAGCACCCGTGTGGGGTTATGCAGCTAAAAGATACATGTGCCGTATTCAATCACTGGAAAACAGATTAATCAGAATGATTACCAACTCCCCAATCTACTTTAGGAATAGAAATATTTTCGAGGAGTTCAATATTGAAACCTTTTCAGAGCACATAATCAACCTTGCAGAAAAATTCTACGCCAACCTAACTAATGTACAAAACCCTCTTATCCAAAATCAACCATCCTACAATGTAAACGATCCAATAAATAGAAGAAGACCTCAAGCCATTTTAAGAATCCCTGATACTTAACTTCCCCCCAACAATCCCTCAGAACTTCTCCGTTGCCCTTCTCCAACCCAGCCCTGTTTGACACTGATTGATTGGGAGAAAGAGCGCTCTGCCGACTCCCCAAGCTAACCAGGAGAAACAGAAACTTTCTCATATTACCTTTTTCTTTTCTAAAAATTTGTTAAAAGATGAACAAAACACAATTGGGAACTGTTAATTTAATATACTTACATATTAATAAATATAAAAAAAAAAAAATCAAGCTAGTAAAATAAAAATATAATAACTGTATGCCATCTATCTCTATGTAGTAATGAATGATATATCTATGTTATCCAGACTAAATGTAAATTGCACCTGATCATTGTATGTGTATACTACAATACAAACCGATAATTAAATGTTAAATAAAATATTATACTTATGTTTAATACATGATGAACATTTGTAAAAACCTGTAATTATGTGTAAATAACAACCACTGTAACCAAGGAAAAATCTCTGTAAATTCAAAGCTATGTAACCAAGACAAACTTGACTGTAATACAAATGACTATGTAAAATATGTGCTAATGTTTCTTTATAGGTGCTGGACCCACTTTTCTTCTTCTCTCTCTCAGGTAAAAATATTTTTTGTTAAATTGTAACTGCAAAATTGGGAAAGAAAAAAAAAAAAGAAAAATGAAAAACATAGTGAGATTATATGAGTAATTGTTATATATTTGGTGAATAACTTACTGCCATGGCCATATGATGAAAATACTGGTTTGACCCGCACCAAGCTGTTCGATTCCCCCCATCCCCCTACTTAAACCTAAACTTAATTCTAAATTAAAATTAATTAACTAATAAAATATTAAAATATTCAAGATAAGTCAAAAGATAACTTTAATTTTAAATTCTTCATGTTTATATTATCTTAACTATTATTAAGACTAACATGAAAGATACTCAAAAATAATTCAAAATTAAATTGGAGGTGCGTGCAATGGCACAGGAACTCCGCCGCAAAGGCAAACCCCTCGTCCTTACTTGTACTGAGGTCGTTATAGGACGGAATGTTGATAATTGATTGATTTTTTGTTTTTTCAAGATTTTTGTACATGTTAAACATTATATTAGCAAAGTAGGTCCGAATAAGGGGTAGTTTAATTTCTTTTCTAATTTTTTCATTTCTATAATACCATGGTGCTTTAACAGCAAGCCGAATGGTTTTGTTTTGGAGGGTTTCAAGTTTTTTAATTTTTGAATCATGGGTGTAACCCCAGACAGGACAGGCATAGGACAACAGTGGTCTGAGATATGCTTTGTAAATGAGCACTTTATTTTCAGTTGATAGATTTGAGTTCCATTTTAGTAGTGGATATAATGAAGCTGATCTTTTTTTGAATTTTTCAATTATGTAATTTATGTGTGGATGCCAGGTTAATTTTTTGTCTAACGTGACTCCTAAATACTTGCAGGTAGAAGACCAAGGGATCATTTTGTTATTGATTTTTACTTTTTCTACAGTTATTGCATGTTTTTTTGTGAACATTATTGCGATGCTTTTGTTTTCGTTAACTAGAATTTTCCATTTTTTGAACCAGAGCTCAAGACGCTGTATGTGTGTGTTTAAATTTTTTGAGATGGTTGACATTTTTCTTTGTTGAGTTAAAATCATAGTGTCATCTGCAAAAAGATGTAGTGATGTTTTTGGGTGTTTTGGTATATCGTTCACATAGATTAAGAAGAGTCTTGGTCCTAATTTTGACCCCTGCGGTACTCCCGCTAAGATGGGTCTAGTTGTGGAGTGTGTGGTGCCTATGCGAACGTGGAACTTTCGTCCCAAAAGATAAGATATCATGAGTCTAATGAGTGGGTCCGGGAGACCAATTTGTATGAGTTTGAACACAAGTCCGCCAATCCAAACTCTATCAAAGGCCTTGGCAATGTCAAGGGATACTGCACCAGTGCTTTTTCTGGTTTGAAAACCGCTAGTAATAGTTTCAGCTACTCTCATTAACTGATGAGTAGTTGAATGATGCAATCTGAAACCATGTTGTTCTGGAATCAGTATATTTTTTTCATTAAGAAATTTATCAAGTCTATTTAGTATGATACCTTCAGCAATTTTGCTAAGGGAAGGCAGCAGACTAATTGGTCTATAGTTAGACGGCAGGTGAGTACCTGTCCTAGTCTTTGGGATGGGGACTACCGATGCGGTTTTCCATATCTTGGGGAAATAAGTGAGTTTAAGAATTTGATTAATTAGCATGGTAATTTTGAATAGGGTTTTTATAGGGGCTTTTTTTATCATTTTATCAGTGATGCCATCCATGCCTGGCGATTTTTGATCTTTCATTTTCTTGATTATTGCCATGACCTCTGAGGGAGTGGTGCTTTCAATAACTTGTGTGTGTGTTTTGGAGAGAAATCTGATTATGGTTTGAGCGACTTGTTTTTCAGTACCTGTGTCGTGTAGATCATGTGTAATGAATTGTTTTTGAAAAACGTCAGCTATTGCCTCAGTTTTTTCTTGATCTGTGTATGCAATGTTATTTGGGCCTTGAATGGGCGGATAATGTTGCGCTCTTTTTTTAAACATACCGACGGCCTTCCAGATGGAGCGGTCGTGTGTAGTTAAAGATTGTAGTTTTTCTCTCCATTGTGTGCTGTTGTATTCGCTAATCTTGGCTCTGAATTCCTGATTAGCTTTATTATAATTTCTTTTCAGAGTTAGGATCTCTGGTAGTTTGATATTCTTTTCTAAGTTTATTTCTTTTGGTTTTTAGATTTCGGAGGTATCTGGGGAGTGGGAGATGGGACTGGGGGAAACTGGCTTCTCTGATTCGCGGTGCGCTTCAAGTAGCTCCGCCTCCAAGCGAATCGCTTCAGTTTCAAGTTCGTCTCCCGTTTGAGAATTGTAATAAAAAAATGGTTTGTTTTTTAAAATTTGATTGTATTTAATCCAGTCCGTGTTGTGTAATTTAGGTGAAGTACTCAGAGGGAGATTAAGATTGAACTCGATCATGACTGGATTATGATCTGAACTGAGTTCTGGGAGAGCATAGATATTTGTTTTGAAATGCGAGGAAATCGCACAAGATTTGAAAAATTTAGGATATAAAATCCACAAAATTAGTCGGATGACGAGCCGACGAACCAATAAGCCCCTCCCCCTTTTCCTCGTCCAACTCAACGATAGCTTTGATATCAAAAAAATATATAGTATGGACAAACTTTGTCACGTATCGGGTATCAAATTTGAAAATTACAGAGGCCCAAAGATAATTTTGCAATGTTTCAATTGCCAAAGATTTCATCACTCTAGTCAAGTTTGCCATATGGCCCCTAGATGTGTTAAATGTGCCCAAAATCATAACACCAGAGAGTGCCCCAAGGAAAAGAGAGTAGAAAAACCTACTTGTTGTAACTGCCAGGGTGATCACCCTGCAAGTTACAGAGGCTGCCCTAATTTTCCTAGAATTAAACAAGCACAAAAAATCAATACTAACTTTGTTAGAAAAGAAGTTTCCTACGCTCAAGTGACAGCTGGGCGACCCACCCCCACCCCTAGTGTGACACCAGATATAGCAGCACAGGCGGAACAAACCGCTTCAAATACTGAAGAAAGCAAAAGCGAAATCAGTGAACTCTTCGTCCTTTTAAAGGAAATAAGAGAAATATTTTCTGGGATAAACATCTCAGAAGCTATTAAAAAGATTAGAAGTTGCAACAGCAGAGAGGACAAGATGTTCCTCATTATTGAGATGTTCAATAAATAAGTGTCACACTACGGCAGTCTAATGTCAGGATAACATCAAAAGCCTCCTCACTAATAATGTACTAACCCAAAAAATGTAATTTAAAATTAATGTACTGTGTATTGAATAACCTACTAACACTAACAAGAAATATAAGGAAAAAAAAAAAAAAAAAAAGCACAGAATTCTAACCTTGTAAATATTTATTTCCTAATTAAATATTAATATGACTAACAAACTAACACTTATTTTTATATTTTATCTTACTATTGTATATAAATGTAACTGTAAATATTTAAACATGCACATAAGCTATTTAATGTTAAATTCAACAAGTTTTGGAATAGATGCAATAAAAAACGTAAATTTCTATATTAAAATAAAAAAACTTTTCAATAAACTAACTTGAAAATAGATTAAATTATGTATTTTATCTTAAATCATTTTAAATATGTAAAAGACTTCTGCAATTTTACTAAATCTTAATAAGCCCCTCCCACCTATGCACTGAAATATTTTAAGCCAATCAGAATCAGCTATAGTTCTCCTGCACAATCCTGATATTACAGAGGGTAGAGGATCGACGATCCAGGGACCTCTTCAACCTGCCAGCCGGCAACTCCACTTCATATTTGTTTTGTAATTCATTCCTCTGATGAGTGCTATGTCTATTGTTGTAGCGGTATTAACGCTAAAATGCGTGGGTGTATTAGGTGCATGGATGTTTATTTCTGCCTTTTGGGCAAAAGTTTTGATTATGTTTCCAGTTTTATTTGAGTTTCTGTTATTCCATGCAGCGTGTTTGGCATTCAGATCTCCACAGATTACGATATCATAATTAATTGAGAGTAGTGTTTCTAAGTCCATATTAATATATTGGTATTGTGGTTTTGGGCGAATATATGTGGAGCTAAATGTAATGTGGGGTAATGTTGGCAGGGTCACTGTGACCAAGGTTGCTTCAACAGTGTGTAGTCTATGGGTGTTGTTTCTGTAGTGTGGGAGACTACTTTTAATGAAAATTGCTGTCCCACCTCCATTGAGTGTAGCATTTCCGGGCCTATCGTTTCTGTAGCAGGTGTACCCTACTATGTTAAAATTTACTGCTGGATTCAGAAAGGATTCTTGAATTAGAAAAATATCTGGTTGGTGCTCATTTACAAAATCCCTGAGCTCTGCCGCTCTCTGCCTAATCCCGCGAGAGTTCCATGAACAAATTAGAAGCCTCTGCTGTGTGGCAGTCATAATTTTTTATTTAGTATTTCCCTGAAACATTTCCATTATCAGGAACATTTTGTCTTCCCTGCTTTCGCAGTTTTTGAGTCGCCTTAAGGCCTCTGTGATATTTATTCCGGCAAAAACTTGCCTGATTTCTTTTAGCAGGGCAAATAAATCACCCATTTCAGTTTTAGTTGAGTTTACTCCATTACTTGGAGTTTCCTGCTCTTGGGCGGGGCTTAAAGTATGCTGTGCCACACTAGCGTTGGCTTCATTGCGACCAGCTGCCACATTCGCATAGGAAATATTTTGCCTGACAAAGTTTGTTTTCATTTTTTGATGAGTTTTATTTAATTTGGGAAATTTTTCACAACCTCGATAGCTGGCGGGGTGGGGTCCTTGACAGTTGCAACACACCGGTTGCTCTACTTTTTTGTCCTTTGGACAGTCTCGAGTGTTGTGTTTGTCAGCGCATTTCACGCATCGAGGGGCCATATGACATACTTCACTCGAGTGGTGAAATCGCTGACAATTAAAGCACTGTATGATGGTATTAGTGCCTCGATAATGCTCAAATTTGATGCCAGAAATATGGCACAGAGTATTTAGGTTGTATATTTTTTTGACATCTATGCTGTCATATAATTGGACGAGAAAAAGGGGGAGGGGCTTGCCCGTTCGCAGGCTCGTCATCCTGCTAATTTTATGGATTCTAAATCCAAGTTTTGCCAAATCGTTATTTATTTCCTCTATTTTTGTTGACATAGGGAGGTTTCTAACTACAAATTTTTTAGGCTTTTCATTTTTCCCTCTCAACAGTATATATTCATACTGATGAGAGTCTAGGAATTTGGTTATCTGACGATGCTCGTCAGGATTTTTTGGCAAGAGTTTTATGTTTTCACCAGAATTCCTGGCTACTATTTCTTTTCCTAATTCAGTTTGCAGTTTTTCCATGAAAGCGTAATGGCTTTCTCCATACCTGACAATAATTGGGGGTATTTTTTCCACGGTTTCAGTGGCAGACTGGTCGTCCATTTGCTCGTGGGTCTCCCCCTGTGGGTTGAGCCCAGAAAAAGTATTTGATGTAGCTACGGGGGTCTGAGCGACACTCGCAATCGTAGCTTTCGCGGTTTTTTTAGGGAAAACAAAAGTGTCCTCACCTTCAATTACTCTTTTCTTGCTAACTTTTTCATTAGAACTTTTTTGCTTAGTATTGCCGGCAACATTAGCCGTACTTATTTTAGTTTCCTTACTAGTAGAGGGGGTAGCCAATACAGTATCAAGACCATAATTACCTCTACTCGTAGGCTTTAGAGTTTCTTTGTAGAATTCTATGTCTCTTTTGTATATCCATCCAGTAACCATTGCTTTGGGATGTGCTTCGTCGGTGCAGGGCCTGCTTCCTTCGAGTTCCATTAATCTCCTTTTCTAGACATTTTATCTTCTCCCGAGTGTAGCTCCTGTTGCTGTATCATTTCTTTGTTGGTTCCGTTTCCTGTGTCCATGTCCAAGTGTCAGTCCAGTCAATTAAATCCAAAAAATCGTCGTTGCTAGCACTGAAAAGTGCTTTTTTTTTCCCAGTGAAGGGTGATCGGAAAGTTCGTTATTGCTTAATCGAACTTGCTAAGTGCATAAGCCAATATTAGGCCTATCTGCCAGTGGCGTCTGTGGTATTCAAGGCTTCTTAGGAGCTGTGACATAAACGTCCGTCCCTCACGGCTGCTATAGCCAGAATGAAGTCAGAAAAATGAAGGACGGAAAGGGGACGAGAAACCCCGCAAAGATAGAAGCAATCGCTGATTTGACGTTGGCCACAAGTTATCAGTTGAGAATAAGAAATTTTGAAATTATAAGATTGAGAAATAAAAACCACTTTACAGGGGCAATTGAATAAATTTAAATTTCAAAACGGAAAATATAAGTATAAGAAAAATGTCTGGATTAAATATTTTTCTGAATTATATAATATTCTAGTTAGTAATTCAGAACATGAGAAAATGCAATTCTATTGTAAGTAATGACAGTGAAAATTTTAAATACAAATCTAATGAATTAAGTACGGATACAAAATACCAATATAAAATTGTATAATTTCAAAATCTTTAGTATAAACCATAAATATAAATGAAATATAAAGAAGATAGGTGCTAGGATACTGCCCTGAAGAGCTTCGGTCTCTATCGACCTTGTAGTTGAGGATATTTTGTTAACTCTGATGTAGATTTTCTTCTTCGTAAGAAATGTTTAAGGAGCTTGATGACTGTTCGATTGGAATAAGTTTTTATCAGTTTTTAAGTGAATCCACCATGACATAATCTATGAAAAACATTGTCGAAGTGTCAAGCATGACGTGAGCAGATTTTGTTCTGCTCATGAGGCCTTATTCTATGAAAGCGATTATGTTTTTTACTTATTAGGTGATGCTGAGTTTTTACGTTATCTATCCTGTTAATTGGGGAGATTTTCTAGCATTTGATTCTATTGTATTTGATTTATTCAAACATTTTTATGAAGGAGGGATGTAAACTGATAGTGGCTGGGCATAGCATGGTCATATCTTGGTTTAAGATTATGATAATTGCAGTTCATTTCCTGGAAGAAGGAAAACAGCTTAATATAAAGCTTTCATTGAAAATGTTAGTTAGCTGTTGTCTGATGTTGGAAGTTGTTTTATCATTTTACTATTGAAATTTTTTTCCCTGTTAATTTTTTGTTATTTAAAATTTCGATGATTTCTTGAACTTCTTCAATTGTTGTTGGTTGAATTTCGCTCTCACCTTGTGTGTGAGCTTGAAATTTTTACTTTTTCAAATGACAATATTTTCAAAATCTGTATCTGTGCCTGTATAATTTACTCTGAATGGTTTTGCCAAGCTATCGGTGAAATCCTCAGTTTTTCCATTTTAGTTAATACCAAACCTCGTATACCATGCATCCATTTATTGGTTTAAAGTGGTTTTTTTTTTTAATTTTAAATTTTTCCTAATTTTTTTCTTTTAAAATTTCGCTAATATCCTTAAGAAACTTGTAGTTGATTTCTATGCGTATTTTAATTTCCATGTTTTTATTAAAAGTTTGATTAATTTCTCCATTAAGTGATTGACTGCTATTTCTATATTCGGAGAGTTATTGATTTTTGGCAAGTACAGTTTCTTTCTAGTAACTGCATAGAATTGAAGGTTAGAAGCATATTTACAAAGAGATTAACTCCGTCACTTTACTTTTGGAGTGAGTTTCGATAACCACAAAAATATACACATCCTTATATTTTTCAATTTTACAAAAAAACCTTAAATTTTTCAAGTTTATTCAAATGCCAATTCATGTTCCAACAATAACACTTTATTATGTACATTTGTTAAATAAAAAAATTTAAATACCCATAACAACATTCTTCATAAAAATGTCTGTCATAAAAACTTTTTTCAATTTTTAGATTTGTGTGAAGTTACACTCATTTTTATCGGGAATTCTTAAAGGAACATTCCTTGCGAACAACTGTCATTAAAATTCCACGGACACGGGAAAAACTTTAATATGCATGGAAAATTTTGCATTAAGATATTTGTTAAAAAAATTACAATCTAAGGCAAACAATACATTTGTGTGACGTATATAAAACAATAATTTTATATTTAAATAGCATTATTTTACTTTTTATTGAATTTTTAATCAAAGTTTTTTTTATTGTTTGAAAGGAAATCAAAAAGCTTATTAAAATACATTGAAGATCACATATTACATATTTTCAAAATTAATTTTTGAGTTATTTTTAATTTAACAATTTGTCAAATTTAATTATAAGGTTTTATGACGAGACAAAATGTCATTTAGAGAATCTGTTGTGAATTTAAAGTCTGAATCTCTGGTTATTGCAAAATCGATTATATTGGCTGAGCAACTCGAAAACGTAGTAATCAGGTGCAATAATATATAAGATAGTTTTTTCAATAAAGTTAATGTGACGGTTACCATTAGTTTAAGTTTTGGAACAATAGTACTTTTTTATGTAAGTTGAATGTCTTAAGTTTATTTTAAGTCTTAAGTTGAAGTACAATGAAAACGAGGTTGGTTCTTTTATTGCTAGAAACATTAGATCAAACTTTACTGAGATATTTTAACGTGCCCTTATAAAATTTCGAGCTTTGAAATATGTCTTTCTGTCCTCTAAAGCAAATCTACCAGCATATATCATATATAAATCGATAAAACTAACAGAATTACAAATTATTTTCTCCCTCGCATATTTAACGGGATGTAATAAAATAAATTCATTCCCGTGTTTTTTCGTTTCTCATAGAGACTATACTCAATGCTTCATTTAACCTCTCTTTTCCTATCTTGTATGCCGCGGAAACTTTGAATGTAGAATCTAAACTCTACTACTTTCAGGAGGAGGAAAAAACCTTATCTACCCTTGAGATTTGCACTCCAAACAGATCAATCAAATGCAGTTTCAGAAATCCAAGCTGGAATTTAACTGAGTATTATAATTTATTTCATATTTAGCTAAATAAATTCCAGTTACATTCACGTTATTTAAATTCTAACAATATTTTGATTCATGCATTAAGTTTAGAGCAAATTTGTTCAAATATCAATTAACGTTTCAAAAATAACACTTTTTTATGTACATTTGTTAAATAAAAAAGTTTAAACACCCATTACAACATTTTTCATAAAAATGTCTGAGCAAAACTTTTTAAGTTTTAGCTTAGTGTGAAGTTACACTCATTTTTATCGGGAACTTTTGAAGAAACATTCCTAGCGAGCAACTGTCGTAAAATTCCATGGACGCGGGAAAGACGTTATCGCGCATTGAACATTTTGCATTCAGATATTTGTCAAAAAATAAAAATCTGAAAAAAACAACACATTTGTGACGTACTTAAAAATGTAATTTCAAATTTAAATACCATTAAATTGATTTTTATTGAACTTTTCATCAAAGTGTTCTATTGCTTGATAGAAATTCAAAAGGTTAATGAAAATTAAGTTGTAAGATATTACAATTTTTAAAAAATTTTAAAACATTCGAAATAAAAAATATATTATAATTTTTGTATTGCAAAGAAAGCATACATAAATTTTAAATATTTACTACATTATTTTAAAAAATCTGCAAATAAATACATTGTTGTGAACATAGTAAAAAGTAATAGATTTTAAAATTATTTTACATACAAAAGCTATTAGAAACATTATAAGAAAAACATATTAGCATCGTATGAATATGTGTCACGTTTATATCTTTTGATATCAACTACTCATACATTACCGTTTGAAGTAATACTATTGTTATGAAACATACCTAGACACAAATGAATTTGCCAATTAAATTTGTCTATTTCAAGAGAATCTAGCTGGTTTCGTTTGTTTGTCGCTCAACGTTCATTTTTTGCACACGAGGGCTAATTATACCGGGAACTACGGTTTAAAGTGGATTCCGAACCACTACAAACATCCATGCCCAAGGTAGGATTCGAACCCACTAACTGTTGAACCGAAGGCAAGAGCGCTAATCATTCGGCTGCCAGCTCGGCCATGAGAATCTAGCACTTTACGGAAGAATAAAACCTAACTTATTTTTTAAATAATATATATTTATTAAAATTTTCAGAAAACTGGCTTTTGATTTTTTATGAAAGTGTTGTTGCATGGTTCTTATTGCAATTTTAACAGTTTGTATGAGCATATGGTTTTAAAAACAACACGCCTGCATTTAGTCTTGTAGTATTGAAACTCCAAATGGAACTCGCTGATGACTAGAGTTGCTGTATTTTAAAATATTTTTTTGGATACAAATGTCTATTTCGAGGATTCTTTCCAATCACCACAATGAAGACCGCATTTTGAGTTTTAGCAGAAATATAACGGCGAAGAATTTCATTAGAATCCACCTCTTTGAGGAATATTGGGAATGTTGAGGGAATAAATTCAACCAGTCACCTTCCGTGTAATGAATAGTCTTGATTTACACAGATGTAAGAGAAATTAAGGAAATTGGGTATATTATTAAAGCTACAACCAATTTTTTTAGAAACATTTGAAGAAAACATCATAACCAACAACTGTAGCATATGTCATGTACATGAAAAAGAAAATTAATGCGCATGGAGAATTTTACATCCACATATTTATCAAACATTTTTCTTGCTTTTTTTATTTTTGAACATTTTAAATAACATTAATAATAATAAAAAACTTCAAATGAAATAAAAAGTAAATTCCTATGGAATTTTTTTAAAACTTGTTAAGCGTAAAATCATATCATTAAAATTTAAATTGTTAAAGAAAAGTTAAATAATTTTTTATTTTTAAATTTATTAATAATAACAAAAAGTTTGAGTTAATGGAAAACTGCAATAATAGATAAACTCTAAGCTATTTCAAAATTAATTTCAGAATGCATCCTAATGATCATATTAAATAAATAATCTATTATTAGAAAAGAAAAACCGAGATTTCTTTGTTGCATGTATATCAGCTTTCTTAATTTAAATTTTCTTCTAGCTGTGTGAGTTGAATTTAAAACCAAGTGAAATTTTAAGAACTAGTTGAAGTTTTCAGTGCGATAAATAGAAATGAAATTGTCGTGAATTTAAAATATCCGAAATTACATTGTATTTCTGTACCTTGTATCTTTATTTGATGTTGAAAATAATTAACAAATAAAAATGTCATTAAGAGGATTCCTCAATTAAACCGCAAAGATGTGGAAATACACAACTGTGAGAAGAAATTGCTCAAAATAAAAAAGAGTGATTTGTGGAATACAAGCAAAAATACTATTTTAGAAAATTAGATGAAATATAAAAATGCTTGAAAACAGATATTCTGAACTTTTGTATTGCAGTCAAAAGAATAAAGCAATTTTATGTTTATAATATTGGCTATAATCCATGGCCAAATTTGTGTACTTCTGTTGTAATTGATGAAAATCTGATTATAAATGGTTTAATTAAAAATGTGCCATTAAAAAAGTCAGTAAGTTATTTTTTGCCATTTAAAATTACTAATGTTATTGATGTTATTTATGTACAACAAAATATTAATCAGGTTAAATTACATCAAAATTATGAGGATTATGAAGCAGATTTGTATGATTTAATTGATAATATTTCACCTTGTTTGTCAGTAAATACTGTAAATAAAATGCAAGGAGGTGTTTTGTGCTTTGTTAGGGAAAAGATTACTTTTAAAAAGGTTGTATTACTTGTCAATTGTTCCAATCATAGAGCATATAAATTTTTAGTAAGAAGGATTCTGAATGTATCTGATATTTACCTACCTTTTGAAAAATCGGAAAATGGACATGCTGTTTTAAGAGGTAAAATTCTTCATAGTCAAATCATGTATAAATATATTTCATAAAAATGATTGCAAAAAATGATGACTCTATAGAGATTAATACTCAATCTAAAAAATGAAAAAATCAAACTTTCCCTAATTCTGAAAAAAAAATTTTTTTTTAATGTAATTTGTATCAGAAATTATATCTAATTTATTTATTTCTTTTTAAGAAGGAAGTAATTTTGAAAATAAGTTTAAGTATATTCTATTTTATTTTTATTCATTGTTGCATCAAATGAACTGAATAAAAATGTAATATTTATGTACATAACTTAATTTTGTTCTAATACATATTAATAATATACATGTGTTCTATTATGCAAAATAATGTTTATGTTTGTTTTTCAAATTAAATTTGTGTATTGTTTTTGACGAAATATATAAAAATTATTAAAATTATTTTTTACTTTGTTATTTCTCTTTTCCACTTTAATTATACAACAGTTATCATCCATTAAATGCTGTACAACTATTATACATATGGAATATATTTTGCTAATAAATTAATCATGTGTTTGCATTTAAAAGATTTTAAAGAAATATTTATAATTCATAATAGATTGTGTTGCTAATAAGTATTTTAGAATAAAACATAGCACCCGGATTTAAAAAAAATGCACAGAAATTATTCATTATATATATATATATATATATATATATATATATATATATATATATATATATATATATATATATATATATATATATATATATATATATATATATATATATATATATTGCATAAAAATAATTTTGTTTTGATTTGGTATATTAATAATTTTCACATATTTTTCTTTAAAAGCACACCAATGAAAACATGAATTCCAATATTTCATAACATTTCATAGACTATCTTAATATGAGTAGAAAGTTTGTTATTCACAATTGTAAGTTATAGCTAAAACTGTTACTAGCTATACTTGAATAAATTTTTCATATAACTGCTATTAATTTTTCAATATTCTTCGTGGAAATAGTATCAGAATCAATTTAAAAGTATAAAATTGATTGCTAGAACATTTACACAACATAAAATCAGCTCCTTCGGAACATTTTATTCGTGAATGAACGCATTTGATTTCAGCCAGCGCTTGGTGACATCACAAGAGAGTGTTCCAGCTTTCTTAGCTATAGAAGGTGATAGTCAACCTCTGGATGCAACGTCACAGTCATTTGTTCACGTGGTATTCAGGCTTTCTACTATTAGAAGGTACTGATAGAGCCTGGAAAGTTGACCCCAGAAGTGAATTCAGACGCATGCGTACTAGAAAGCAGTAGTTGTATTCATTTGGTGGTATACAATAAGAATGTCGTTGTAGTTTAGTTTTAGCATCCCTATTATTTCTTAAGTGCCAGTCTAATATCGTTCAAAAGTGGTTTTATATATGCTGGGTTATGAATAGTCTGTTTTAATTTACATAGCAAATTACGAAATTATGCATTAATTAGTAATTTAAAATGAATTCCTCTTTATATGTTTTTGTTTTTATATCCATGAACAAAAAATAATCCACTGTTTTACTAATACACAAAATTTTTACTCACGAACACGATGAATTAACTAATACCTTGTTACATTTATGAAAACATAAGAATAACAAGTCGATACATCTGTTCAAACGGACAGAATATTTAAATGCACGGTATTATACATTTGATAAAGCTCCCATGGTTAACAAGAAGATACACATGCTAATTGCATAGACTTATTACACTGCTTTCATCGCCAATTCATTTAATATTAGCCTTAACTTACAACTGAATGGTATTTTGTAAAGATGGTCGTTATTTTAACTTGTTATATGGACGTTATATAGTTTGTTATTTTACAACAGTTATTTGTTTGTAAACGTTATTAGAATAGTTGGATATTTAAAAAAAAATAGCGTTATTCAATAACAGACCCTTAAATTACTCCGAGCTGCAATGATAAGGTGTCATACAATTTGGCGATTTATCGCTTTATATGGCGGATTAATTTTAAATTAAAATTGTTGTCCACTGGAACATCAGTAACAGCACGTTGTCTGGAACAGTTGTGCGTAATGTAGGAATATTGTTCATTATTCAAGGAACTGTCTGTTATACAGAAACGAAATGTTGTTTCCTTTCTGCATAACAGAAAGTTCCTTATACTGCTCGTTATCGTTATTGAAGAATGGTTATTCAGTAACGATAAGAACACCTCGTTATTTTAAGAGCGTTTGTTATGTAATAACGAAATGTTATTTGATAACAGTTGATTTTCGTTATTTCAAGAACGTTATGAGTGTGTGTTGCTAGACAACATTTCGTTGCTTTGAAAGCAATATTTCATTCGTTGATTTAAGAAAGGAACAACTTGTTTCTTTCTTCGTTTTTGATGTTTTTCGTATTTTCTGTTCACGCTGCGTTAGCTAAAGATTCGGGATGGGAAAAATATTACAATATCTATTTTTAGAAGGAATACTCATCCCTTCTGATTTCTTTAAAGGAAGAAATTTCATGTGAAGGAAATATTATTCATAAATAAAAGTTATTTGATTTGAAAATGGTAATTTAGTTAGAATTAATCTGGAATTAAAATAATTCAATTTGACTTTTCTTATAATTATAGAAATTTTAAAGTGAATATAAATAATATTATTTGACTTGTTAAACATTAAATATTATTTTCGTCAAAAAAAGTCCTGCCTCTAAATGAATTATTATTATTAAAATAATCTAAAATTTAAAAAAAAAATAATTTTTCTATAATTACAGAAATTTTAAGTGCAAACGAAATGGATAATTATTATGTGATTCTTCAAGCATTAAAAATTATTTTTGTCAAAAAAATCTTGAATAATGTATTGTTATTTTTGAAAATAATCTGTTGAATTAAAAATTTCAAATTTCCTATAATTATAGAAATTTTAAAAGCGTAAATAAAAATGTTTTACTTACCATAAGATTCCCTAATAATAAAATATTTTTGTTAAAGAAATCTTGATTAAATGAATTTTTCATTTAATGAATATTTTAAGGTTAATATTCAAACAAATATGTAAATATTTGATTTGATATTTTATTTTACTTTTGACTGAATATGCTATTTCCACGAAAATTAAAAAGCAAAATCACGCATTTTAAGTATAATGTAATGCATCAATCAGTAGTTTAAAATGAATTCCTGTTTATATATTTTTGTTTTGATATCCATGAACAAAAAATAATCCTCTGTTCTACATAGAACTATTATTCACGAACACGAAATGTGAATCAACTAATACTTTGTTACACTGATGAAAACATGACAATAACAATTCGATGCATCATTTCTAACAAAGACAGAAACATGTAAATGCACGCTGTTATACATTTAATAAAGCCCCCATGCTCAATAGAAAATACTTTTGATAAGAGCATTCTTTTATCACATCGCTTTCATTGCCAATTCCTTGAAACCTAGCGTTAAATAAATGACAGTGGTATACTTTATCAACTATCTAATAAAGACGGCTGACTCTTTGAGTAAAAATCTAACTGAATAGCTTTAAATAGTTATTAATTTATATTTGAATATTTTTTTATATTACATTTACTGGTAGCAATGCTTTAAAATTCACATTTTTGACATTCAGAGTTCGTGATTCTGTGACATTCTGTATTCGGGCTCAACCTTTTGAATGTGCGGAATAAGCTCGCAAAAAAAAAAATAAAAAATAAAAATCCATTTTTTCCTTTTTAGTCTATATAAAATATATGAATCATTCCTTAAAATATGCAAAAAAATTCCTTCCGGATAAGTTTTCACAACGTTGCTAGTGTTGTGAAAATGACAACAATATGTCACGCCCCTTTTTCTTATCTACTAGAAAATTGCAGGTTTGAAAAAGTTCTAATTACCAAGGAAATATAGGTATCAGTAAAAAGTCATACCTTCTAACATGAAATAAGGGTTAAATTAAATTGATTTTTACAATTTAAAGTTACAAAAATAAAATATTTATTTTGTAAACAAACAACCACAACCATCCATCTCTCATATAATTCAAAATTCCTATTCGTCTAAATTGAGCATTATGGTCACACAGCTTGCCAAGCGAAAAAAATCTCCAAATATGGCAAAATTTGGTCAATTTTTTTCCTTTGCCAATTTTTTTACCGAAATTACTCGACGAACGCTATTAATTGCTAAGTATAGCGAAGAAATGTCACACCTCCTCACATGGGGGGAAACGCTTGCACACAATTTGACTTTCGTTATTTTCATTTTTGTTTTTAACTTAGAGCTGTAAATCTTTGCATTTCTCTTTATATTTTGGATTTCGCTTTTAAAGAAATGCGACAGAAATTGAAACTATCTTCTTCATTTTTAATTGAGCTCACCTGAATATTATTATACTCTATAAAGTAACGAGACAAATTTGGCTTGGACGATAAAGATGAGAAAAAGTTATTTTGGGTATGAATGTTAGGGCTTGATAGAGTGGATGTTATTGACAAATGTAAATGGAGATGTTACGTGAATGATGTTAAGAATAAGCATGAGGGGAAAAGAAGCGTTCGAAAGGGTTCCTGGTTTTCGCAGGAACGATTGCCTGTGAGTGTCATATTGCAAACGTGTTGTTGTTGTTGCTAATCCTAGAATGGCGTGTCGGTACCATCACACCAGCCTAATGAATCCAAAAATAGTTAGTCTCTCAAGCACCACCTCCGGCCTCAAATCCATGTCCCCTCTCTCACACCCAACGCACTGAAAAATATGCGATGGAAAGGCCTGAACCACTCGACATTTGGGACACAGAGGGTAGACCTTGGTACCAGAGACGTGTCTCTGAGCCAGCAGGAGGCCACTTCGCAGTCATGTCAAAGCCTTTTATAAATTTTAAATTCTATTACATAACATGGAAAGAATACTACATAGATAGCTATTTTTAAAGATTAGCTAGCTAATGCAATTTCTCACCAAGTCTTTAAGACATGTATTACTAAATAAGATTTAGTAAGAGCATGCCTTTAACACTGGGAACATATTCAATGTGTTCATTTAATTACAATTAAAAATGTACTAATTTCTTGAACAAAATAATTATAGGATAAATTAGTTAAAATTATTCTTGAGTAAATATAAAGTTAGAAAAACATAACTTGAAAATATCAATAAAATAAAAACAAATATACAGAAAACAAATGGAAAAAAAATGTCTTGAATAAATACAACTTCATATTTTCACTGAAATTATAAATAGAATCAAATATACTTACTTTAATAATGAACATGCCTGAAATTTCTTTAAAAAAAATAATCCAAATAAAAGTTTATTAACAAAGACCTCCAAGTGAAAAACCTAACTATTTTTTGTACTATTAAAACGAGCCTGGGGACATATAGATTTATCTGCCGGTTCCTTACTAACACAACTTAAAGGAAAAGAATTTTTAACCAATACTGCATCATATCTATTTTTTAAATCTTTAAAACCACTTTCTAAAACTGCTATTTGTTCATCTGTTCCTTTCATAATGCATTCCTGTTGCATGGCTAAATCTGATAATAATGATTTTTTTCTTTCTTCATTACGTTTTGTTTTTTTCATGATCTCTTCTGATAAAACAACATGTTCTACTTTTGATGTATCATCAATCGCAGATAAAGAATCTGAATCCATAACCGCTGAAGGCAAAACTTTAGGATAAAGTAATAAAAACCAGGTTGCCAGATAGATAACAATTCAACAAAAAGATAAAATTCGCTGAAAAAAAGACCAAACTCGGAATTCGGCATCCTTGATAATATGGCATCTGTTGTTCATTACATGTATATAGGAGAATCACTATTTTTTCTGGGGATCCTTTATAATATGGCATCTGTTGTTCATTACACACGTATATAGGAGAATCACTATTTTTTCTACAATCTTCATAACTTACTATCGGAATTGGGAAGAATTTTACAATCGAATATACCTTGATTATTTAGCGATTTTTTTATTTTTTGACGCTAAGATACGACTAACAAGAATATTTAAAGAATTATTTCTGTGAATTAATCACAAATTTATTGTTTCTGAAAAACCGAGGGGTTTGCCGTCACGCACGTTTTTTAAATAATACTAACCAGTTAAATTGATTGAGAATTAATAAAAATAAATGCTTTGATAACATAAAATAGAAGAATACACTTTTAGAGCTCTATTTTACTACATGAAATCAAGTTGATCAAGAAAAATTTGTTTACAAATATTGTTCCGATGTCAGTTCCAGTTAAAATATGGGTTCAGAATATTCGTTTACATCTGATTAAAATGTAAATTGTTTGCATTTAAAAATGCATGATTTATCGCAGTCTTGCATTAATTAAATGATTTTTAAATAATGCTGCCTAGAAACTTTATATAAATGCATTTTAACAGTAACTGCATTTTATTTCTCAATCTTAAGTTATAATTGAAGAAAGAACCAGCTTAACTGGAACCGATAACTGTTTACAGATGTAAATAAACAAATAGATTATGCTAGAATTGTGTATTTAAAAACTGCTGCATTATCTTAATATTTTTGATTGAAACATTCTTTTATTTTCATAAAAGTATTTATAACACTTAAAAATACAAATTTAACAATGCTGATAATTTTGTTATATTATTTTTGCATATTCAACCTGGATGGACTAATGGTGAATAAATATTATCTGTACTAAGTCATAATATTTACATTTTTTTAAATCAACCAAAAGAAAAAACATTAAAACTATATTGCAAATAATAATACTAAGTAGGTATTTCTAATAAATCTAAATTTTTAAATATATATATTCATGCCCTTCACTTATAAGGTTAAAATTTAATACTTAGGTATGTAAAGTTTTTCAAAAACGAATTTATTTTTCATTTTAGTGTTAAACCTGGAAAGAATACTACATAGATAGCTATTTTAAAATGTATAGCTAGCTCATGCAATTTCTCACCAAGACATTACTAAATGAGATTCAGTAAAAGCATGCCTCTTTATCATTGGGAATACGCATCTGTTCATTTACAGTCATAATAAATATAAAAGTAGCAGTTCCTTAGCCTTGGATATTCAGTTTTTGTACTAACATTCAAACCAAGTTTCAGATGCATGTTAATACTGGTCTTATGAGAGTTTTATATAGGAATCGCGTTCTATTTCGAATTCTAAATATAAATTTTCGATTCTTTCATTATAATTACATACTATAGAAATATCAAAATTCTAATAACTAGAGACAATTTTTATTAATAAATCTCGATTTTTAATATCCTTGGTAGTGGCACCCACCTGAAAAAAATTATAGTATGGCACAATCTATCACTTACATGAAACATGCAATAAAACTTAATTAATGATGTATTTACTTATGTACACATACAGTAATATAAAAATTAGAGTTTATTACCACTCTGAATTTAATTTTAATAACAAACAAAATAATTCATCTAATTTTCACTGCTTTTGCAATCATTGCACCTAGTTGGAGAATAAACAATTTTAATCACTTCAAAGACATTTTTTATGCTTTCTCTGCCCTACATACTTTGTGAGGTATGAAACAAATTGACCAGCAACAGATCTTTTAATGGGTGACAAAACAAAAAGTAAAAATATAGCTTTAAAATATTATGGAATTGCTGAAGGAATACATTCTGACATAGTAATTATAGATTTGGCATATTGGCACCCACACTGACTCAGGGTGAAACCCATATCGGCAACTTTATTACAACCCTAAATGTCGAAAAGCTCGCAGAAATCCATCATGTTACGTAAGCTAGAATTAAGTGGAAATTTTAAATAAAAAAATCTGTTAAAATTTTACAATGAGGCATTCCTAGATTCTTTAGCTATTTTTTAACACCAAAATGTGACTAACAAGATGGCCACAACAGAAAAGCTATACAAAGATAGGTTTGCCAGAAATTAAATTTTATCACCAAGATATATTTTTTGCCAAACCAAGAGGTATATGATTCTACACATCGCACATGTACCTAATCATGTTACATCATATAATTGCAAAAAACATTTTGATGTAGTAGGCTGTGAAAATCTTTTTGCACACAAGTTAAGGCATTTCATTTAAGTGAAGATTAAAGTATAGGGTAAACAAGAAAGTTCTTGCCATTTTAACAGTCATTCAATAAAGAAAGAATAAGCATGCAAATTAGTGTTTGATTTGTGTGAGATATCGGCCAGTTAAGAGTAGTGCTAAAGAGTAGAGAACTGTACACAGGGTAAAATGCGCCAAGCATGTGATAAACTGGTTTAACGGTTCGGAGTTTTTTTTCATGACGAGATTTTCATTTTATGACTCAAGGTAATTGTATGACATGCTCAAAATTTGTTTTGTGTGCAATTGTTACCCTAATACAAACTTAAATCTATATATTCATTGCTTATAAGTTTTAGTCTAGTACAGTTTTATTTAATTTTTCTTATCCCCATATTTATCATTCATTTAAAATACTTGTGCATTACTTTTTCTGCTATGCCTTACCGGCATACTCCTATACCATTTATTACTAACACACTTAAAATTTTACTTTGCCGATCTTGCATTTCTATATTCATAATTGAATTATTAACTTACTATTTTTAAGCAAGCCTAATTATTGGCATGTTATTAGTTTCTTATTTATTAAAGGTTCTATTAATAGAACGAAATACTTTATAGGTATTTAAACTAATAGCTAGCATTTCTTTAACTGCATTAAAATTTAATATTTGCAGAAAAATCAATAATTAAAAATCATACAACATACGATAAAACCGATGTCAATTTTCGGTATAAAGATACAGGAGAAACACATTTAACATGTTATTAAGCATATAAATCATGTATAGCATAAAACTTTTTAATCGAAATAATAAAACACATAGAAAATTATATTAAAAGTATAATATAGAAAATTATTTTAAAAGTACAATATCTTATAATTATAAAAAGCACACACATGAACACTGAATATATAACAAAATTTATGTCAATTTGCGATACAAAATAGGAGTTTAAAATAAACATTGAATTATAATATAATACAACGTTATGCATACAATGGTTAGATACATAGAAATAAATTTTAAGTTAACGCATACGGCGATACCAAACCAGTAAATCTTTGAAATGATCTTTGTTCGATTGCGTAAAAAAAACGCTTTTTAATTAAAAAAAAATTATTAACATATTTTATAACTCAATAACTATCACATATATTATCAAATAATTAACTTAAGAGCTGTAACTCTTGAATATAAAAAAATTCACATTATTTACACAAATGTTACTCACCGACGCTGACAGGCGAATGAATTAAAAAATGGCGGAAACAAATCTGAATTGATTACACCTGCGCTGTATGTAAAACTAACGGGGGTGGCAAGAATGAATTCAATAGCCGAGGACTTGTTTTCTCGGAGAAAAGATTACTTCTCTTATCCGTTAGTTTATTTGTCATACTCTAGTCACTAGACCTAAAGACTAGATCAACCGTCTACATAAGACAGTTGTCTATATCGATGAAACGAAAATAAGATTCAGTTGTGAAACATATATATCATATATTTACATATATTTGAAAGATTTTCATTTATTACATTTACTGGTAACAATACTTTGACATTCACATTTTTGGTTCTTTATTCGGGCTCAACCTTTTGAATGTGCGAAATAAGCTCGCAAAGAAAAAAACTAATATAAAAACAATTTCTTCCTCTTTAGTCTATATAAAATATATGATTCATTCCTTAAATTATGCAAAAATATTCTTTTCAGATGTTTTTCACATTGTTAGTGTTGTAAAAATAATAACAATGTGTCACGCCCCTTTTTCTCATCAACTCGAAAACTGCAGGTTCGGAAACCTTCTAATTACCAACGAAATATAGGTATCTGTAAAAAGACATACGCTTCCAACATGTAATAAGGGTTAAAATAAATTGATTTTTACAATTAAAAGTTACAAAAATAAAATATTTATTTTGTAAACAAACAACCACAACCATCCATGTCTCGTAATTCAAAATACCTATTCGTCTAAACTGAGTATTGCACAGCTTGCCAAGCGAAAAAAATCTCCAAATTTGGCAAAATTTCGTAATTTTTCCCTTTGCCAATTTTTTTTACCAAATTAACGAAAGCGATTAATTGCCAAGTATAGCGAAGAAATGTCACACCTCCTCACATGAGGGGAAACGCTTGCAAACAATTTGACTTTCGCCATTTTCATTTTTGTTTTAAATTGAGAGCTGTAAATCTTTGCATTTCTGTTTAGATTTTGGATTTCGCTTTCAATGGAATGCTACAGAAATTGAAACTGTCTTCTTCATTTTTATTTGTCTTCTGAAACTGTCTACTTCAATATTATTATACTCCATAAAGTGAGGAGACAAATTTCGTTTGAATGATAAAGATGAGAAAAAAGTTATTTTGGGTATGAATGTTAGGGTATAATAGAATGGATGTTATTGACAAATGTGAATGGAGATGTTACGTGAATGATGTTAAGAATAAGCATGAGGTGAAAAGGAGCGTTCGAAAGGGTTCCTGGATTTCGCAGGGACGATTGCCTGTGAGTGTCATATTGCAAATGTAGTATATGTGGGTGAAAATATACTCTAATAAAGTTTTATGTGATGAGTTGAAAGTATCATCTTATGGGGTGGTTGATTGGAAAATATTTTGTCTTGAGGTGTGTGTAGATGTACCTTTGAAAACGAATGAATAAATAGGAGGATCAAGCGTGATTGCGGAAACTGATGAAAGTAAATTTGGAAAGCGAAAGTTTAATAGAAGAAAGAAAGTTGATGGAAGGTGGGTGTTTGGAGGTGCTGAAAGAGAGTCTGGGAAATGTTTTATGACAATATTTGAAAGCAGAATGAAAGGAGTCTTGTTGCAAATTTTGAAAGAAAATGTTATGCTTGGAAGTGTAATTATCTCTAACTGCTGGAAAGCATACTTTTTTTCTTGAATGAAGTATTTCAGCACATAAAAGTCAACCATAGTCTCCATTTCAAGGGTCCTGATTCAGGTGCTCATACCAACACCATCGAAGGGACGTGGAATACAATAAGAAAGAAGTCTGAATGTTACTCGGTCGAGGTAGTGGATTAGTTCGATTCCTACCTTGCTGAATATATGTGACAAAAGAGGCACCCCGCATTCAGTGATGTATTTAAGATTTCATTGATGATATTTGCAAACTATATCCATCTCAAAATCAAGATGTGACCGAAGAAAAATAAAGGTAAAATTTTATTCTAATTATTTTAGCAGGCACAGAATTCCTAGAAATGTATTTTAAGTATTCAAATATCCAATAATGAACAGATTTATAGAGTTGTTACGTTTTTTAATTTATTCCATATTTGTTATTCTTTATTTAATAGTTATCGCAGAAGTTGCTGAATTTAAGTAATTGTATGAATTCGAATACATTAAAATCAAATTTTTATGGTAAATGTTCAATTTATTTATTTTTAAATAGATGTCAATAAATGTCATTTTAACTAAGACATTATTATTTATTTTTGCTATTTTCATTCCTTCAATTTTAATTCTGAATTATTTTTAAATAAAAACCCTTAAGTTTCTATTCAACAGCAGAGCGAGGTTTTCACTGATATAAATTAAAAGCTGTTTCTAGTTTTAATTTCTTGCTCGATAGAATAGATTTATCAATAAGCAATGGCTATCCCACAAGATTTATACGGAGTAAATCCATTTGATAGTAAGAATTTTCCAGTTTGGCTATGACGAGTCGAAATTGTTTTGTCTGCAAAAGAACTGGAAACATACTTAGTTAAGGAGCCCGATGTGAATAAGGAAGCAGATGTCGTCAAAGGAAAAAAGCATTTGCATACTCATATCACTCTTAAGTTATCAAGTGCTCGTATCAATGAGCGGAGAAAATACGGCGAAGGAATTATGGGAGAACCTTCGTGCTGTTTATGAAAACAAAGGAGCGGTGAATCCAATATTAACGAGAAAACGTCTTGCTACACTTAAAAAAAGCAGAGATGTTCCAATGCACCAGCATATAGATGAAGTATCAAAACTTGTTGGCGATTTACGAATGTTTGGAGCGGAGGTTAGTGATATAGATACTGCCGTTTATATTTTGATGTCTCTCCATCCAGAATTTGAAAATGTTAAGGTTGCATTAGATAGCCAACCGAATGAGAATTTATCGTCAGATTTTGTAACTCAGTTTTTGATAGACTCTGAAGCACTTTTGAATGATTCGAGAAGAAAAGAAATATTCTTTTTATGAAACAAACTGTGGAATGTGCGGCTTTTTCTTTGAGAAAAGAACTCACTTGTTTTCATTGTAAAAAGAAAGTACATACTGCTAAATTCTGTAAAAAGAAAACGTGCTATAATTGTGGTGGTGTTGGTCATTTTAAGAAGGAATGTAAATTCAAATCTGAATCTCAGACTGAAGAAAAATATTCTTCTGCTCTATCTTTTGCTGCTGGAAATTTGACTTTCAGAAGTCCTAAAAAGTTTATTATTGATTCCGTTACAACATCCCATATGTGCTCTCAGAAAGACTGGTTTTCATTCATTAAACAGTCACCAGGAAGTATTCGATGTGCATCCCGCTCCACTGCATTAGAAGTGAAAGGTATTGGAAGTGTAATAGGCAGAACATCTAATGGAATTCACACAACTTTAGAAAATGTATTTTTTGTTCCTGAACTCAATGGAGAATTAGTTTCTATAAAGAATATTCATTTAGTTGGATATAGTGTTATTTTTAGAAATAAAAAAATTTTCATCGAAAATGAAAAAGAAAACATTTGTTTGGGCTATCATGATGATAGCGGACAATATATTTGTGACTTTGTTCCAAATTGTGAAATTTCCCTTACTGCGATGGAAAATGACTTGGATTTAAGGCACACACGACCTCGACATTCCTCAAATAAAGCCTTAAAAGAACTTGGATTGCCTACCTTTGATAAATTTTGTGAAGTGTGTACGTTTGCCAAAAAAGTGAAAAGAATCTTTGGAAGAAAGCAATGGATGAAGAAATGCAGTCCATATAAAATAACGAAGCTTGTTGTCTTGAAGAATAACCATATGGGAAGAGTGCAATTTCATGCAAATGGGTTCTACGAGCAAAACAGATATGGAAAATATAATGCTCGACTTGTTGCTCGTGGTTTTATGCAAAGAGAAGGAGTGGATTATGATAAATCATTTTCACCAGTTATCAGGTTTCCTGCATTACGTATAGTGTGCTTAATATTATTCTTTAAAAAATTTAATAGTTAATTCACTTTATATTAAAACTGCATTCAAACTGAACGTTGAATTAAAAGAAATTATTTACATGGATCAACCAGAAGGATATGATGATAATAGTGGAAGGAAGTGCCGGTTAAAGAAAAGCTTATACGGACTTAAGCAGTCACCTCATGGTATGTAAATTTTTTAAATTTCATTCTCAAATTAAACTTTAACCCCTTGAATAGTGAAAAATGCATTTTTATCTGTCAGTCTAAAGGTAAAAGAAGTCTAATGGTACTTTATGCATATGATTTATTAATTGCGGGTACTGTGATGATGATGAAATCAAAATTATAATTGGATTATTATCAAAAGAATTTGTAATGTCTAAATCTGGAACAGTTTCTGAATTTTTAGGAATTAAAATAACATTTACACCTGATGGACTGTATTTAGATCTATAAACATACATTTTGATTTTATTAAACAGATTTAAAATGTTTGATGCTAAAATAGTCTCTACTTCTATGGAAGTAGGAGTAACAGCTGCTGATTTTGAGAAATGAAGTGCTTTTTGTGGGCCCTACCTAGAATTAATAAGAACTTTAATTAATTTGGCATATACATCTCGTCCTGATATACTTTATGCTATAAACTGTTTGAGTCAACATCAAGAACACCTACTGATAGTGTTTGGAGTGCATTGAAAAGAATTTTGAGATATCTGAAAGGTACTTCAACTCTAAAACTGGAATATAAAAAGTGTGTGGATAAAATTTCATGCTTAAATGTCTGTGCAGATGCTATCTGGCGTGCAAACCCAAATGACATAAAATCCATTTCTGGTAACATAATTATGTTTAATAATTGTCCAATATCTTGGTCTCGCCGAAATAAAAATTGTATTGCCTTATCATCCTCAGAAGCAGAAATTATTGCCCTAAGTAAAGCCATTGAAGATGCATTGTGGTTGAAAAACATTATTTTGGAATTAACTGATATTAAAGAAAATATGGTTTCTGAAGATAATCAATCTTGTATTAAATGTGTAACAAATGAAAACACTAAAGGTCGATTAAATCATATAGACATTAAATTAAAATTTATTCAACATTCCTTGAATTGTCATGATATAAGAGTTCACTATATTTCATCTAACCAACAAATTCCTGATTTTTACAAAATCTTTATCTAAGTTTTAATTACAGGAACTTTTACCATTATGTGGATTAAAATTGCATTAGATTGTATCATGTTATTGTAAATATTGGATGGCTTGAACGTTTCTAATTTCTCTATGTATACTTATTTTTTATTGATTTATATGACTTACTTTGTGATTAAGGGCGAGTGCTGTAAATAATATAATACAAGTAATCGTAAAGAAACCCAAAGTCAGTCTCTTTTCGTCTGTAAAGTTGTAGTCTTTTAAGACGTCCGTAAATTCTATACCAATCATCTACAGCGCTGCTTTCTGATTGGTGGTTGTATTCAAACTGTCCAAAATCTATAAATATACCATGTTCTGTTCCTTTTGTTTAGTATATGAAGAATTTCTGTCTATGTAACTTGCTTCATTAAATATTATTTTTGCGATTCATGGACTCATGTTCGTATAACGAATTTCAACAAGAATAATCTAACTTGAACTCTTTATGCATAATCTGACGTACTAGAAGCTAAACCTTGAAATTTCAAATTGAATTCGCTTAATAAAATGTATTTTTAACGATCTGTCTATGAAATAGTATTGTCAAAAAACATGAGATATTTTGAATACGTTTTTGCTAAGCGTGCATACATATGTTAATGTAAATAAAGATTTTAATTAGATAAGCTTAATTAAGGTAATACTTTCAAATGAGCAAGCATGATTCCTTTGAAATTATTACGAATAAAAATATTGTTAATATCCGTCACAAGAAATGAAGAAACAAATTAATTTGCTTGAATAGAGTAAATTGTGGAAAAAATTTATAACTTTCGAACAGCTAAACCTGCAAATCAAATTCCCAATTTGTTACTTGGGTATAGAGTTAACAAACTTAAAAAAGGAATACTGTGTACATAAAATATTCTTAATTAGAAAAGAAATTGGAAACAAAATACGATTTCCCGATATATTCATTAAAACGCACAGAAATAGAATATTAAGTAAGCTATTTTTATTGTAACTAATGGCTGTGTATGAAAAGAGAAGTGGGAAAATATAAAAAAAAAGACCAGACACTTCTCATCAAAATAATTCGCAACTTAGTTGAAAATTCGGGCTCTTAGTCAAGTTCCTAGTCGTTTATCGATATCCTGCAAATAAAATGATAAAGTTCAATACTTTTTTTATTTTATCGTCAGTGAGAATTTTTAATTATAGTATGATTATAAATAATTTCCTAAAATAATTCTATTTCACTGGAAATAAGAAAAAGGTATAATAACAAAATAGAAACCAAAGTAAATTACACTCCAACTGTGGAGAATTTTTCACGGAGATTTACCACTGGATAAAATAATCCAACATTTAGCGTTGAATTGGGAAAGTATGAAAAGATTAATGTCGAAAGCAAGAATATTAAGCAATTAATATGTGAAGTTAATAATTTTCAAATAATTATAATTCAGATCCTTAATCTTCTGTAATTTTGATTTACTTCCAATTATTTCTTGGGGAACTAAATTTATCATGAAGATCTTTAAAATTTAAATACGTAAACACTTTCATTCTATGCACCAAATGTTAGTATAAATAAGTACAATTATGTTTTATTCTATGAATTTCTAAAATATTTCTTCTTTACGTATCAAAATAAGCATTGAAAATTAACATTTACAGATTTCTTTATAAAACTAATGAAATATTTTCTTACGAAATTCCCGATTTTTCCATAAAGTCTGTAATGACTCCCTTTTTGAAGACTCCATTTTAAAAATATATTCAGCATTTTCTTTTAATCAAATGGTATGGCATTTCACTTCTATAATGATATCGCCATATTAAAAAATTATAACAGTTCAAATAAAGTTAGTAAATGTTTATTTAATAAAAAACTCAGGAAAATCAAGCACTTTCTAAAGTCCTGGTAAACTTAAGGTGAAATTTACTGAAAATATAATTAATATTTTTACCAGGGAAAAGTAAAAATTACCTCTATATCACGCAAAGATTAAAAAATGCTTATTAAAGACTTTTAAAAATTAGTAAAGGAAACTTCCGAATAGAATTATAAAAGCTGACATTACTGTGCATCCCAAATTTATTTCCAATTAGTACCATATGACTGGAAATCCAGAAAACATAATACCAAAGCCCCTGCTCTTCGCACTGCATACCATTGGTTGTAATAATTATAACAGGGTTACAGTTCCATCACAATTATTCAACTATTGTGCGAAACACTCATACAATAACTGTGAACGGGGAAGTTTGAGCTACATCTTAGAAGTTAAAGCGAATATGATATAGCAGTAGCTTTAGCCATATAAGTAGAAGAAATGTGGAGACCATAGATATGAGTAATAAATATTTAATGCACCATAGCTGACGTTATTTTAATGCTTATATAAATTTACAAATACTTTCATATTTATAAATTTAAAGTCGGAATCTTAATATTTAGTCGAAACTATTAATTATTAAATGAAATAAGATTACTTTATTATTTCTTATCAATGCAAATTAAAAAAAAGGCTTTTAATAAATATAGGACAGCACTTCAAAAAATTTTATAAAAAACAAAAGATGTATAAAATTTAGGTGTGCAAGAAATCCATAATTTAATTAACATCAAATTTCAGCTTCCATGAATCTTCTGTATCAGCTGAGATGCTTTTTCATTAATTTTTGATTAAGCACAAATTACTGTCAGGTAACATTCATAACAGCGTTTTAAGTAAATAAATGTTTTTGTTGTTGTCGGTTGCAGCTAGGCTGGCAATATGGGGTGCGCTGCTCCACTTTTCCAACTGAACCATATTTGGTGTGGAGCCCAACTTCTTCAGTACAAACATGCCATAGGTACCCGCTTATAGGGTAGGCAACATTCACAACCCATTCATACAAGAAAAGAACAAAGACAGGATAGATAGAGAGAGAAAAACATCCATACCCAAACCGGGATTCAAATCCAGGACCTCCTTATCCGTGGTCAGGCACACTGACCACTAGATAAGTTGGGCGACATTGTAAATAAATGTAAATTTTTTAATTGCTGATTTTGCAGTTTATTACTTTATCAAATACTTTGGAATATTTTTTCGTTGATTTCAGTAAATTGTTAAAATATTTTTGTAGAAATTCATTAAATAAAAGTTATAGTGGAATTAGGTAAATATTAAGAACTGTTTTAAGGACCCATATAAATTGAAAAGTACTATCAGGAAACAAGTTCGAATCAAAGTAATTCTGTCGATATTTATTAACTACTTTAATGTTATAGAAAGAAACTTTATTTGTCACGTACTTTCCAAATACTACAAGTAAATTTGAAAAAAAAATGAAAATTGAAGAAAATTCCAGAAATATACTTAACTGAAGGCTTTGGACACGTCAGATTATAGTTATCATTACATACTTTCTAATTCTTTTATCTTATAATTGTAAGGGATAGAGTAATGTAAATAATGAGGGAAATTCATTATACTTAATAAAATTATAGATTAATGTGACTTAAACATCAGGTTTCATAACAATCTATTAATTTACATAGAAATAAGTTAAAAGAAAAAATTAAACAAAATTTTTCTTATACACTTGAAAGGTCAAAGTTCTGCAAAGGTTATCAACTAGGTCTCGCCTTAACTATGTTAAATCTGTGATTATACAAAATTTCGCTCCTTGAAATTAAGAGAAATACAGTAAACTACATTTGAATAAAATTTCGGAAACGTATTTTAAATATTACAGCTTTGTTTTGAGTTTTGAACATATTTTAGGAGAAAGGTTTGTATTCATGTAAAATGACTGCAAATTTTTATCTAGTTAATGAAAGTAGTTTTTTAATAGTTTTAAAATACTTTTAGTTACTTTTTTAACGGAATAGATAATTTCCCATTTTCCAAAAACAGAAGGACTGAGATTAACATAAGGAAAATAAAAATTCGCATTTAAACTTTTTAAATAAGAACGAAGTATGAATATTCCAGATTATCAAGAAAATGGTACGACAGCATTTTTTTTTAAAATCAAATTTCAAATATATTTTTTTAAAGAAAAGTTTTTGCTGTATAAACAAAGATATCAAAATTATTTAAAAATCAAAAATGTTGTCGACGATAGAGAGTTGTGTATTGAAATATTACTAATCTGATCTGGACATTAAAATTTGCCGTCTTTTTTATTTGCACATAAATTTCATAACATAATGATTTTTCATATGATAAAATAATTTCTGTTCTTAAAAAACATTTGTAATCTGATGTTTCTTTATAATGTATTTAGTCACATTCCATATATTTTTATAAGTTTTTTTATTATCCTGGTAGGGCCATCCAAGGTGTGAAGGCCATGCTATGTTTTCCTGCTAAATTAAAGCAGGCACTTTGAGGATAAGCCAAACTTCATCCCTCATGGTTCCTCCCAGAATTGAAGCTGCTTCATGCCCTTATCATCGATCAGTATTATTCTGAAATTGGCTGTTTAGACCCAAGGTAGAACTGTGTGTTTACAGTGGATCTCCTCGCATGCGAAAGTTTATGGAAACGAAGTCACTGATCAGCTTGCCAGTGAAGATAGCAAACTCCCCACTGCTTTTCTACCGAATTGAGCATTTCTGCAGTCCACTCGCTGTCTTTGACCAACACAAACATCACTTGGATGACTCCTTTTGTGCATGCCTGGTATGTTGCTGAGTCCCCAAGGGGATGTCGCTTAGGAGGAGGTAGCAGCAACCGCCTGTGTTCGGGTTTCTGCAGAATAAGATTATTCATCTCCATGTCTGCATTGTTAACTAACAAATATTGCTGTGTTTTTAAACTTTATGAAATTTTTTGTGTTAAAAGTACTGTCCATCTTTTGAAGGAAGCAAAAATTACCGCTGACAATGTCGGAAAGTGATCCCAGGAAGTGAAATACTTCCAATGATGGACAGTTGAATTCTAACAAAAGCACTAAGTCAACGCAAAATATTGCTTCATATACTGAACATTGTTTCAAAGATGTTACAGTCCCGTTAAATCCTGTACCATTTGTGGATAAGGAACTGATGTTTTTCATCAACATTGTGACTTTGCATCGGGAGGCTGATGCTTTAACAGAGACTGTTGGTATTGTATTGTTTACCATTTAACGGTAGTTCGTTTTAGAGTCATTTTTCAAAATATTTTATTATATTTTTATCCTGTGTAATAATAAGGAACATGCCTTTTAAATGTTGCGTAAATGCCCGTAAAGGCAGTTATGATATTGGACCAGGTTTTTCGCTTCCGATTATCACATGAAGAAGATTTCAAGCGCTAACGGTGGTATGCAATTCCGAGAGTAAATATGGCAGTAATCAAAAACAATCCAGGTTAAGTACATGAATTTCATTTATTGTTTCATTTTCATATGATTTTTATCTTGTTATTTCATTTTTGAACCTTTTTAATAACATTAATGATAATAAAAAACTTCAAATAAAATCAAAATTGAATTCCTATGGAATTTTTTTAAACTTGTTAAGCATAAAGTCATATTATTCAAATTTAAATTGTCAAAGAAAAGTAAAATAATTATTTACTTTTTGATTTATTAATAATAATAAAATGTTTGAGTTAAAAAAAAAGAAAACTCTGTAATAATAGATAAACTCTAAGTTATTTCGAAATTATTTTCAGAATGGATTCTAATGATCAAATCAAATAAATAATCTATTATTAGTAAAGAAAAACTGAGATTCCTTTGTCACATGTATATCAGCTTTATTAATTGAAATTTTACTTTTCTGTGTGAACTGCATTTCAAACCAAGTGAAATTTTAAGAACTAGTTGAAGCTTTCATTGCGATAAATGGTAATAGAATGGTCATGATCCTAAATTATCTGAAATTACATCTTATTGCTGCACCTTGTATCTTTAATGGACGTTGAATCTTTAATTAACATATAAAGATGCCATTAAGAAGATTCTTCAATTAAACCGCAAAGATGTGGAAATACTCAACTGTGTGAAGAAATTGCTCAAAGTAAAAAAAAAGTGACTAGTAGAATACAAGTAAAAATATTATTTTTCAAATTTAGATGAAATGGAAAAATGCTTGAAAAATATAGATTTTCTGGATTTTTGGGCTACAGTCAAAAGAAAAAGCAATTTTATGTATTTAAATATTGGCTATAATCCACTTCCAAATTTGTGTATTTCTGTTGTAATTGATGAAAATCTGATTATAAATGGTTTCGTTAATAATGTGCCAATAAAAGAGTAAGTAAATATTTATTACCATATTAAATTAATAACGTTAACGATATTAGTGATATACAACAAAATATTATAAGCAAATTAAATTAAATTAAAATTATAAAGATTATGAAACAGATTTGTATGATTTAATTGATAATATTTCAACTTGTTTGTCAGAAAATACTATGAATAAAATGCAGAGATATGTTTTGTTATGAACTGATTTCTTTTTTAAAGGTTATATTACTTGTCGTTTGTTCTAATTATAGAGCATATACATTTTTAGTAAATAGAATTCTGAATGAATCTGAAATTTACCTAACTGTTTTTGAAAAATAGGAAAATATGCATGCTGTTTAAGAGGTAAAATTCTTCATAGTCAAATCATGTATATAAATATATTTCTTAAAAATTACTGCAAAAAAAATTATGAATCTATAGTGATTAATGCTCAATTTAAAAAAAGAAAAATTCAAGCGTTTCCTAATTCTGAAAAAATTATACTTTAATGTAATTTTTATCAGAAATTGTATCCATTGTATCAGAAATTGTTGCTGAATATATGTTTCAGACTTCATTTATTGTATTCCACGTCCCGTCGATGGAGTTGGTATGAGCAGCTGAATCAGTGTCCTTGAAATGAAGACAATGGTTGAGTCTCATATGCTGAAAGCATTCATCCGATAAGCAATCGCAAGTTTTCCAGCAGTCAGAGATAATCAAGCTACTATTCATAGCATTTTTTTTTCAAAATTTTAAATAATACTCCTTTTATTCTACTTTCATAAAACATTTTCCGTATTCTCAACGCCTCCAAACACCGACATTCCATCATTTTTTTCCTTCTATTTAAACTTCGGCTTATCAAATTTACTTTCTTTAATTTCCACAATCTTATCTGATCCTCCTCTCATTTCGTTTGTTTTCAGATATACTTGCGATGAAGCAAATTAACGAACTTTATTAATAAAAATTTGGCGTAATTTAATTGTATTTTAAACATGCTAAACTAAATTAATCGACAGATTTTTAGATTAAGTCCCGAGCAACATATTTGCTTCTGAAAAATGTTTACGTGCATTTAAATACCTAGATTAAGCTTAGGATTTCCAACTTAACTTTAATTTTGAAACTTTAGATTTAGTTTAAGATTTTGTTCTGACGCTAAATTAAATTTCCACAGTGAATTTATCACACAACACATTAGCAATCAATTTTTTTATTATCATCTATGATTGCACATAATATAACATTAATTTACAGAAACATTTTGTATTAGGAACACCAACATTACATTCTCAACATGGCCGTTCTAAAAATTTTCGAATCCCACCGAACAGCCCGCTATCTCCCTTTTTTTTTAAAAGAAATAAAAAAAACTCGTGTTGCTGTCTCCGCAACGCCATCTCGAGTTGTCAAAATCATTACAATCTTATTTGCCTCCCCAGTTGGATGAAACTCATGGAATGAAAAATTTTGTGTTTTCGATTCAAGTCAGGAAAACCAAATAGTAGTTCATAAATGTTAAGCAATGTTTAGAAATACACATATTTATTTATATACGTACCAGTTCTATCTACCTTACACTAAGAAATGCACTCATCTCAACCTTAATTAAAATGAACACTTTGAAAAAGCATAAATAAAAGGAATATATTTACAAATTTTATTAAGACACATGAAAATATATACCAAAATGTACCCTTTAATTATATATTTAAGTTTAATTTTTCAAAATTTTAAGTGATACGACTCAAACTATCAGCATTATGATGTTGTTTTCCTTTACGATGAACTATTTCGTAGTTAAAGGACTGTAAAATCAAGGCCCATCGTAAAAGTCTAGGATTAGTTCCGGTATTCGTTTCCAACCTTACTAGAGGATTATGATCTGTTTGTATTATAAAACTTTGGTGACCATCCAAGTAATATTTTAATTTTTGCACAGCAAAAACTAGAGTGGCACATTCTTTCTCGGTAGTGCTGTATTTTGTGTTCCGTAGGGGAAAATTTCTTGCTTAGAAACATAATAGGATGTTCTTCGTTTCCAATCACATGCGACATCACAACTCCAATTCCAAAATTTGAAGAGTCACACTGAACAATAAATTGTTGTGTAAAATCAGGGTTGTAGAAAACTGATTTATTAGAAAGTTTTTTTTTCAATTCATCGAAGGCACTTTGGCAAGAGCTATTCGAATCGATAGTTGATTTTCTATTCGTGCCCCTTAACAGATTGGTTAGAGGAGCTGCTATGACAGAAATGTTAAAAATGTATCTTCGATAATAACCATCTAACTCTAAAAAGGCACGGAGTTGAGTTTTGTTTACAGGAATAGGAAAATCTTTGATAGCTTGAACTTTCAATTCGCCAGGCGTTCTTCGACCTTGTCCTACCAAATGTCCAAGGTATTTCCCGCAAGCTTGGGCAAATTGGCATTTTGATGGTTTTATGTGCAACTTCGCCACATTTAGCTTAATGAAAATGTCCTCTGGATGTTTTAAATGATCATCCCAGTGATTGGAAAATATAGCCACACCATCCAAATAAGGGATTGCATATGCTTCACATCCTTTTAATATACTAGCCATAAGTCGACTGAAATCACATGATGCATTTTTCAATCCAATTGGAAGGCGCAAAGATCTGTATGTTCCAAAACTAGTCACGAACGCTGCATATCTTTGTGCTTTTTTACTCAAAGGTATCTGCCAGTAACCTCTGATTAAATCCAGAACTGTAATGTATTTCGCAACAGATACCAATACTATCAACTCTTCTATATTAGGCAGTGGGAAAAACTTTGTTCTGGTCACTTTGTTTAATCGTCGATAATTGATGCAAGGTCTTGCTTCCTTTCCAGGAGCTTCTACCAAGATTAGAGGAGATGTAAAACCAGATTCTCCTGGCTCTATCACTCTTAGCTTGAGCATTTTTTCTATTTCGGCTTTCAAAAGTTTTAGACTGTCTCTTTGAAAGTCTATAAGGTTTGGCACAGATAAGTCTGTCAGAATCTAGTTCATTGTCATGTTCAGTCAGATCGGTACAACCAGGCTCATTTGAAAACATGTTAGAGTATTTTGTAATCAGTTCCCAAAGTTCACCAATTTGAATTTCAGATAATTGCGTATTTGATTCTATTGACTGCCACACTTCCTTTAAATCAGAATCTGGGGATTCTAATTCAAGCTTAGGTAATTTCATCGTCCTCTTTGTTATTGTTTTCCACCAAAGACATCAAATTAACATTTTCTTCTCTCTGAAAATACGGCTTTAGCATATTCACATGGTAAATATGCACTTTGGTCACTGTTTGGAAAATAAACAACGTAATTTGTCTCTGAAAGTTATTGTGAACGATTTCCTATGGACCAACCCAATTCACGGACAGTTTATTTGGTTTTGATGGGGCCACAGTAAGAACTAGATCACCAATTTTAAATTGTCGCTTTTCAGCGTTTCTATCATACCACAATATCTGTTTGTATTTTATTGTTTGCATATTTTCGATTTAAGAGAACTTTTGTTTTAGAATTTTCTTAAATTTCTTTGTAGGGTTTTGCTTAAGAAGTAAATATACGAAATTAATAAAAATTGTTTCAATATTTGAAATATCATAATAAAAATAAATATGTATAACATAGTACTTAATCTTAATAGAGAAAATATTAGAGTTTCGATATTGGTTTCGAAATATTATTCGTGATTGATATTTATTCATTAATATTCAGAAAAGTTTTTTTTCTCTAACTGGTGATATTATTTGTTGTTGTTGTCGTGTGCCAGCCAGGCTGGCAATATGGGATGCGCTGCTCCACTTTTCCAAATGAACCATATTTTGGTGTGGAGTCCGACTTCCTCAGAACACACATGCCATAGCGACCCGTTTATAGGGTAGGCAACCATTCACTCCACATTCATACAAGGAAAGGACAAAGACAGGATAGATAGAAAGTACATCCATGCCCGAACAGAGATTCGAACCTAGGACCTTCCTATCCGTAGTCAGACACGCTGACCACTAGACAAGTTGGGCAGCAGTGAACGGTTCTAAGACAAGTAATAGTAATAGTAAGGTCTCCTTTTGCTTTTATTTCACAAATCTGTGATTCCTTTTTAATAGTGTTTTCTGTTAAACAGTAACTTGCAACTGCTTTCACATCCGCAAGAGAGACTTTGAATATCCATCATTAAGATTTCTCGCCTCGGTTACAAATGGATCAGCCTCTTTACTTCCAATGATGCAACATTTACTGTAGAATTTTTGAACCCAGGACCTCCCTATCCACAGTCAGACACACTGATCAGATATTACTAAAAATATATATACATAATTTTGATTTATTAAGAAAAATATTTTTGGAATAATCTGTTTATTAAAACAAATTTATGTCGAATAATAATGTTGTTGCTAATTGTCAATTTCTTGAGTTAAGGGCATTTATTTAAAAGATTCTGTATTATTCAATAGTAAATTGTTAAAAACGTATGTTTGGTTTAATGTGATATAATAGGATATAAAGGCTTTTGTTTAGAATTTTCATTATCAATTGTTGATTATGTAAATGATATAAGTTTATGGAATAAGGAACTATTTCAAAGTTTAAATGCTTTTTAGTTGTTTATTGTTTTGCATAAT